>MQUG01003172.1:0-223392 GCA_007213375.1 Steinernema feltiae | reverse complement strand
AAATCATTTGCGTTTGCATCTCAAGCGAGGAAACGTTCATTCAACTCTCGACTTTCTGTGAAACGATTCACAGAGAACTCCGACTGTCGCGAGCGTGTTTGCATTCTGCTCGTTTCCCTCTGCAACGTTTCACTCAGTTTGAATCTGTGGTGAAATCATTTCGCGTTTGCATCTCAAGCGAGGAAACGTTTCAGTTCAACTCTCGACTTTCTGTGAAACGATTCACAGAGAATTCCGACTGTCGCGGGCGTGTTTGCATTCTGCTCGTTTCCCTCTGCAACGTTTCACTCAGTTGTGAATCTGTGGTGAAATCATTCGCGTTTGCATCTCAAGCGAGGAAACGTTTCAGTCAACTCTCGCCTTTCTGTGAAACGATTCACAGAGAATTCCGACTGTCGCGAGCGTGTTTGCATTCTGCTCGTTTCCCTTTGCAACGTTTCACTCACATCAGTTGTTAATCTGTGGTGAAATCATTCGCGTTGGTATCTCAAGCGAGGAAACGATTCAAGCGCTGACGCAGTGCATATTGAAATTCGTGATGATACATTTCGCTAAGAGAACTTTCACCTACGGACACTACAGTAACAGACGGCTGTAATGGCTAACATAGTAACAGACGTTGTTTTTTTCTATGCATGTCGTTTTTTATCGCTTGGTATAAGGGATAGGCAAGTATTGTCGCGACTGCGACTCTTTCTTGTCGTCATATTTTGTATTCTTATTCTAATGCGGCTCCTCTTATTTTGTAATGTTTTCGTTCTCGCATGCCAATGCGAGAACACTTTTTATAATAATAAATCAGTCTTAGCTGGATCGCGATTGAGAGCGGTCGGCTCCTTCCTGCCTTGAGAGAGTCTCAAAGTCTCAATAAATAGTCCGAATCTTTTTCAAATTGGCGATATGAAGTTTATTAGTGGTCCCGAAACGTCGTCACACATCTTGCCGGGTTTGCTTGTGCTTTAGAATTTCTTACGCGCGAAAATTATATATATCAAGTGTTCCGTGCGGTGTCGAGGTTTGATTGTTGACGTGTGTGCAGCGTTTTGGGACATTGCAACTGATCTAGTTAGCTAGCTGTGTAATTCACTGTTTAACTTTAACTTAATTAACTGCTAACTTAATTTAATTAACTGCTATTTTCAGAACTTCTGTGGAGCAGGTTGACCGCAATGTCGGCAGGGCCTATTCTCGAACGCAATCAAGGTATGCTAAATTAAATATTATGGATATTTACGGTCTTATCTTTTAAGATGCAACTATATACGTTGGAGGTCTTGATGAAAAGGTTACTGAATCAATCCTGTGGGAGTTGTTTGTGCAAGGCGGTCCCGTTGTTAGCGTGAACATGCCGAAGGATCGAATCACTGGAAGTCATCAAGGGTGAGCCAGTTTTTTTATCGGCAATGCTTTGTGAAAATGTGTTTATTTTCTTAAGATTTGGCTTTGTGGAATTTATGGGTGAAGAGGACGCAGATTATGCTATGAAAATCATGAACATGATTAAACTCTTTGGAAAACCAATCAAAGTGAACAAGGCTTCCGCAAATGAAAAGAATATGGACGTTGGTGCAAATTTGTTTGTTGGAAATCTTGATCCAGAAGTTGATGAAAAACTTTTATTTGATACGTTCAGTGCTTTCGGAGTAATTCTGCAGGTTGGTTTATTTTGCTATATGCCGGTCTGACGGTTCTTGTTTAGGTACCGCGTATTATGCGTGATACCGAAACTGGCAATAGCAAGGGTTTTGCCTTTATTAACTTTGCATCGTTTGAAGCATCTGATATGGCTATGGAGGCAATGAATGGCCAGTTCTTATGCAACCGCGCCATTACTTGTTGTTATGCGTTTAAAAAAGACGGAAAAGGAGAGCGGCATGGGACAGCAGCTGAGCGTCTTCTTGCCTCACAAAATCCGTTGTTTCCGGATGACAAACCGAATCAAATGTTTTCTGATGGTTACCGTATGCCTGGTACCGTTAGCGGGATGGGAGGGATGCAGCCTCCTCCAGTAACTGGAATGCACATTCCTGGTGGAATGATGCAAAATCACTACGCTGCTCCGCCGGGAGGTATGTTTCCTCCACCACCTCCTACTCCGGGGGGTATGTTTCCTCCGCCGCCACCGCCCCCAATGGGTCATACTCCAACTCCGTTGCCTCCACCTCTTCCAATGAGTGGTAAATAACAAACGTCAACTGTAACAACTAGTAAAACTGCATTCAGCTCCTCCTCCACCACCGCCATCGATGTCGTGGATGCCACCACCACCACCTCCTGGCGCTCCAACTCCAACTCCGCCACCTCCGCCCGTTGGCTCTTCTCCGTCTCCATCACTTTTGGGTCGTCCTCCTCGATCCGTAAACTTCATACCACCTCCACCACCGCCTTCAGCTTTTCCTCCTCCGCCTCCATCCAGATAGATGTTCTTTTGGTGTGTGTTGATCTAAATCTCGACATATTTGGCAAAAGTTGTTGTGTTATGTTATTTGAGAAGTAAAACTGCGATTTGTGATGTACTTCTATCGTTGCTGCTGGATGCCTTTTCCGCCTCGTCGTGCTGTGAAGTCACTCTCCACGCTTTTTAGTAATGATTTGTTGTCAAACTGCGTTTTTTAAATTCTTTCTTCTACCTTCCTTCCATCACATTCCATCGCGCTGTGCCGAGATGCCGAGTGAGTTCATTTTTGTCGTTCGGCGTGCCCGTCTTGTTCTTGGTTCGAATCAGGCGTTTGTCGTTCTTAGAATGTTCTTATCGATATAAATAATCCGAATGAAAAGGATGTTCTCACATCCACAGAGATTGCGGGAAAATTTATCCTCTTTTATTGAGCTCTCAACAAATTTCTAAGGAAAAGGACGAATCGCTTCCAGGTAAGTACTCCTCAGCTTCCGCGTGGAGAGAAACGGTCGAAGTAAATCCACGGCAGTCTCTTCCTTAAATCGTTTTGTAAGCCTATAAGTTGTTCCGTTCTGTTCGTTCGGAACAGAAAACCGTTAGTCACGTCCTCATAATGCGTCACACGAGTTCCTTAGCGACCTCGCACCTTACTCTGTCGTGTAATCGGAGGCCTAGTGCGAATCATTAAGCTGCGCCTTCCTCCATTATCTCTCAATTGGAGCTCGCGGTAGCAACTAATCTGCTCGTCGCGATTTTCCCTTCTCGAAGTGGGAAATTGAGTGCTCTCGGGAGCCTCATCGTCGCGAACGTAATAATTATCCCTATAAATCCACGCGCTCGATTCGCCTCTAAATTACCCGGTGACTTCGGTCAGTTGGACGCTTTGCTGTCCTTCGCAAATAATTCCCTTTGCTTTCTTCAAAGAAATGATAATTTGAAACGTCGTCATGATCAACGATCGTCGAAACGATCAACACCTTCGCTCCAACCGCTCGAAGTCTTCGAGATTTCGCGACGTGTTTAATCATCTCCGACGCAATTCGAGTTCCAGCAGTGTTTCACGGGTTACTGAGCTCAAAAAGGAGTCCTGCTCGGTGGTCAAGTCCGAAGACAAGACAGAAAAGTGCTTGCGATGTTTTAGCATTGAACAAATAGTTCGTTTAGGCGTCTCAAACGAAGTCAATCGGCTCCCCCGAATGCCAACAAAACGCGAGTCGCCAAAAACGAGAAACTCTTCCACAAGGTAGAAACTCCTCCACGCAAACTCGTCAAGCCCAAGATAACCGAAGCAGAAATCCGAGAGCTCGAAGAGATTCTGGGCAGAATCCAGTGATTCCCTTTTGATTCAGCCATTGACTGTTTTCTATCTTTGAATGTCATGCCACATTTTGAAAAGGGCCAATAAACAGAGCTTTTTATACAGTCAATCACAAATATACTGTGTCTCACGTTTCTGACGTTTCTCAATTGGTTCTCATGGGGATTACCCTGCACCTTGAATTTGATTCGGTATTGTGAAGGTACCATGGCTTAAGATCGTATGCTTAACTATTCTAAATCAATATTAGTGTAAATGGACTATATGGCGCTATTGTTTCGAATATTTCAGAACGTTGATTAAGGTTGACTCTATTTAACCACCTTCCAAATGTCCCATATCAAGTCCGAGTGGGCGAAAGATAGCGAAGAAGAAGATCGCGTTGAGAGCATGATCAGATCAAAAGGGTGCTATCTAATATCGAAATCGTCTATCTTCCAATGCGCCAACGACCGATCAGTTATCACGACTCGGAGCGGAAATGAGTGAGGATTCTGACGCGTATCATCTATACACATCACATCAAATGAATGTGGCTTTCCTAGATTGTACAGGTTTTTGATTTGTGACAGTGAGACATCAACCGGTCAACCAATCGCCGCCGTCATGGTCGGTTGATAGCGCTGTGTGAATCTTATTCATTGAATATTATGTGAATATTAGTCATGTACGCGCGTCTTCCGTCTTCCCTGTTTATGTCTTTGTTTCGTTAACGTGCAACTGTGTCTGTGGAAAGACCTGAAGCACAAATAGATTGGTTGTTGGACTCGACTGAATTTATGCGGTCAAGACAAGAACACGAACATGAGCATCACGAACACGTCACGAACAAGACGTCAACCCATTGTTGACAACAAAATGGACTGCGAAACGATTACATCCGCACATGTGGAAAAGGCACAACTGGTCAATTGGAACAGATAATCGACTTTTACATCAAAATGAAAAATACCACAATTGATACAATTGTCCAATTGGAACGACCTGTTTGTATGGAAAACTTTGTATCTATCGTAAACTATTGGCAACATAGTGTCGGTGTGTCACACATGAAGAAAACAATCAAACAAAAATAAACCACTCCACTTTTGAATCATCCATCTGGAAAATCAACGATCAGGTTTGAACGCCATGACAATCAGATTGTCATAACGATTTCGTCGATGTTAACTGTAAGGTATACAAGGTTCATATCTTAACGCACTTTCAGTCTGATAAAATCTCGACTTTGCATGAGCAGCCACATGAACAATAATAACAATATTTTTTGGCAAGAGTTGACAATGTTCCTACAAACTATGTCCTCGAAATTAGGACAACTTTAATTACGATTTAATTTAATCAAGTTGTTTGTGTTGTAAATAAAACGATAGCGAATGCTATGTGTTTCATCAACATTTTCAATCCGCACCATTCAACCAGTAGTTGGCGCCTCCACTTTTCAATGGTAGCGTTGGTCCCACCACGACCACATCAAACAATGAGACACGTTTTAAATGATACTCAGTACATTGACCTGGTTGAGAATTGACAAGCACAAAAGTGCACTTCTCACACAAAGTGATTTAAAATTTTGAATTGTGATTTTTTTCAGAAAATTTGGGTGAATTTAAAGCGAACATGTACCACCACATGACTGCCAGTCGTAAACATTGTCCCGGCGTGATAATCCGTGGAAATGACTCGTACCTGTTCTGTGAACAGAAGGCCATCGCACCCAATGAGGCAGATGATTTTGAAAAGGTGTATCAAGTCAGCAACACAAACGGGAAGGAGCGAGCCAAATCAACAATGTTTATGGTCAAATTTCTCAATGAAGACGACAATTCTTGTCACAGTAAGTGGAGTTTGGCCATTTGATTTATGAAAACGCGATATTTTCAGATAAGTTCGATTTGCTACGGAACACTGGAACGCTATTCCACTTGAAGGAAGCAACAGACGAGCTCCCAGAAGCTCTGAAACGAACACCAGCCATCCACTTGTGCACAAAGGACACATCGCCTGACGGCCAAATCTACTTGGCCCATCTTGACGTCGTGATGCGAAACGGAATCTCTGATAAAATCTTTGATCAAGCTGTCGGATTGGCGGACACTTTAAACGAGAATGACGGAATTTCTCCCGCAGCTGTTGAATCCGGGCACGCAATTGCTAATTGCCACCAACCCATGATCCAGTCAGTATCCGGGCACGCAATCGCTAATTGCCACCAACCCAAATCACCACCAACCCATGCCCATGAAACTCATGAAACTGAAACTGTAACAGATGATGATAAAGCTACAGAAGAAATTGTTGTCGACAACAACACGAATAAGGTTGGCTTTACTTTAATACGTGGCTGTTCAAATCGTTGTTTTAGGCGAAAAAGCGAAAAAGTTTGATTGATTCCGTGCCGATGAAAAAACTGAAATCTACTATCGATCCACTGGTATTGTCATTTACCTGCTTTCCACAATTGATAGATGATTTTAGACCCGGGAACATGCAATAGGCAAACTTCACGAGTTTTTTAAACGTCATTTTCCAATGGTAATTTCTCTCTATTTTTAGTAGATAAAATAAAAAATTACATTCAGGCAAACGAAGCAACGAAAAGTGCTACCATTGTAATATTCAACTCATTAAACTACTTGATCCCCAAGATTGACACGTACATTTCCATGATGAAAGGAGAATTGAAGGATTGCACGGACTTAGGAGAAGATCCGGAAAGAAATAAATTCTGGACATTGCGTACCAATCTACATCGCATTTATCATGGCCAAACTCACAGAACTACTTATGAAGTGATGGTCTCAAAATGTGTCGACAAGACCTGTTTTAACACAAGCCACATCTTTTTTCTGTCTGGCCGAAACTTTGCAAATTTGGAAAATCTTTTACTCGTGGATGGTTGCTTGAAAGCCGCCGGAGGGTTACTGAAAATGGATGATGTGATCGTAAGTTTGCTAAAGTTGTACTCTTCAATACAATTGTAATTTTAGTCCAAGTTATTGGACCAACTCAATAATTTTAAAGGCTGTAGCGGTTTACCATCCCTTGTCTACGCATCACGTGAAGCCCGTTCACAAATTGAAAATTACTACAATGTTGGCAATTTTGATGATTGCTTCGTTGTAGACGCCATGACGCTCGAAGGCTGCCATACTCTACTGATACAGCTTCATTGTGCGCTTGCGCATCAAACGAATCTACCACAAAGCGACAGACCACCGTT
Source organism: Steinernema feltiae (assembly GCA_007213375.1). Lineage (NCBI taxonomy): Eukaryota > Metazoa > Nematoda > Chromadorea > Rhabditida > Steinernematidae > Steinernema > Steinernema feltiae. Next base: position 216,453 of record MQUG01003172.1, on the reverse strand, counting down.
TGCTAGAAAGTTGCGAGTGAAATACTTCAAGTCATGTGGAAACACGCTGTGCATTTCGCCGAAACACGTTCGGTGTTACGATTGCGGAGAATTAAGCAAACTTCTTACGTGCAATGCCTATGCACAAAATGAAGACTGTTTGAAAAGGCGTAACTTGATTTCACGACAATTGGTTGCTGTTGCAAGCGAAGAGCCGTCCACGGACCGCCGCTTGGTCAAGTTCTATGAACTCTTCAAATACATATACGACCACTCGAATATTAGAACGACTACCGCGGAACACAAGGTTACCACAAATGGTTCACATTTAATATGGAATTGTATTTAGACTATTTATCTTCAATTGATGCGATTGGCCAGAAACACGCTGAACATGCTCTTGGAAAGCATAGATGAAGCTGCAGTGGCACTTTTCTTCGATGACGACAACACTGAATGTCTACACAACAACAAGATTGCTGAAATCTTAGCAGTCGCTTTGACGGTTGCCAATTTAGGATCATTGGATAGCGAACGCCCATATCAAGCGATGATCTACGTGTATCGCTACAAACGTGTCCAAACATGCAAATCACTCCACGTATGTGTTGACTTTATTATATTACCCATTCCAACATTTAGCATTGTTGCAATACAAACCACCTCAACTTCTTGGGATACAAGCGTGTTTTGATAAGCGAAAACGCCTGGAAGCTCCTTCCGTTGCTTCTAACTGACAATGACAATGAGCATAACGAGTCACAGAACCGTGTTGATCATGACGAAGAGGTGCCATTTGTACAAAAAACGCCGGTAAAGTACCACTAACTTGGTGTTGCTAATGAGTGTAATGCTGCAGGATGAGATGGTCGAAGAAATTCTTTTGGACGAGACAATTCCTGACATACTCCGTTCAAATATTGCCGTATTCAAGCAGTGCATTGAAGCAGCACACAAAATCACGGAAACACCTCGTTTACCGTACGTACCGGACGAAACCCTTCATCGTCAGAGTTCCGAATTGGCGCTAATATGTTAGTGGTTAACTCTTCGTTTAAATTTAAACCAACGTTCTAGGGTTAGCAAAACACAAGCATTTAAAGGGAATCCTTCACATGATCGAAAAGACGGACAAAGATGAGAAATTCAACAGGGTTCGCAGTGACCTCCGGGATTTGTTCCAACTTACACAATCATTGATTGTAACATCCGAGAGGGTGTCAGCGACTTACCTTCCAGACTGGAGGAACTTCTGTGGAAAAGATTCACTCGAATGTGATGAGCTACGACGACGGTATCTGATAGAGGCCGAAATTCTTATAGCTGCTCATGCAAAAAATTTCTGTGTTTCGGTTGGACAGAAGGCAAAGTATCCAGGTAATCAGAATACCGATTCCATAGTATTATGTAAATAACTCCAGACATCTGTTCTCACGTCACTAATCGGATTCTCTGTTACTTGGTGGCTTCAAATACTACATTGGCTTCGTTTGACGCTGAAGATTTGGTCACTGACTTTACGTGTTTCAACGCGCGATCTCCCGGCGCTAAACGTCCCCATTTGCGTTGTCTCCGAATTTTCCAAACTATTGCAGTTGCTGGGCAATCAGTGTCACTGAATACCATTCCACATTCAGAACAATCGCAACTACTCGCCGAGGCATCCGTCTTAAAGTATAGTGAGGATCTCGTCAAAGTGGTGAGAAACTGTCATTTTTACGATCATATAGATTTAACCACATTTCAGCTGTCAGCATTAAGGATTCTAACTGGCCGTTCAGAAAAAGAGTGGTCTCAATGTATTGCAAGGGTACTTAAACCTCTCTATAAGAAACATGAAATGACACATGCACCAACCGTGCAGTATCCAATACTTAAACCGGACCTGTACAGAGCACTCGATAGGATCATCGAAAAAGACGAATTGTCACCTTGCAATATTTCAGGTAAAGTATTTCCAGTTGCAGATTAAGGATGTTTGCTTTAGATATTACTCTCTTTTTATTGCTAGTTGAAACTGGATGGCGTCCATCGAGTGTTGTAAAAGACGACATGTTAGATGATAACAAGGTTTTGAAGTTACGTCAAGTGCGATTTTCGAGGTTTGTCCATATGTATTTCAATCTGATCTAACACTTCTTTTACACTAAGGAATTGCAACTACAAACGCGTTCTGGAAATAACGCCAATGTTTAGTAAAACAGAGAACCAATATAAGCGTTGGAATCAAGGAAAAATGACCGAAAAGAAGCACAAATACTGCATTGTTCAATGGATGATTCTCTATCTGCGGCTCAGAAACGTCCTCGAAAAGGACACAAATGGGGAATACGTCATCGTCGATGGCCACAAAGATGAACCGTTATTTGTCAATATGCCATCTGGCATGTTTTCAACGGTAAGTCCTGTTATCTTATTGCATAACTTGAATCCAAGTTTAGCATCCAGAAACAACGATGTCAATGTATACCGCAATGGCTGATATCGCCCTAGCCCTTAAAATTCCGTCTAATCAAGTTAGAGGAATTAGTTTCCGCAAGGGTTATGCGCTCCAAACGGCATTTGACTTTTGTAACGCGAGACCATATGTTACTATGAACGAAGTTGAAAATTGCCTCAAATCTACAGGGAATTGGAAATCCAGGGAATGCCTGGTATACCTCAATTATGGAGACCACAAGTTTACGACTTTGCTGAGACAATTCCTTGATGCTAGGATGGAAGAAACGGACTCGATCGTCAAGATCGAAGAATTTTATGTATACGCACATCAAATTGGCGCCAACAACAAATTCTTGTTTACATCGGGCCATCCAATCATCAGCTTGTTAAAAACGCATTTCTTCAAGAGTGTGTCACTTGAGCAGGTGGCTGCATACTTGAATATTTTTATCAACTCAATGGATTCAACGTTACAATGGACACGTCGTCGAAGAAACGGCAAGAAGGCTAGTTTTTTTTTTAATTTGCCAAACGAAATATAAATATATATAACTTTCAGGACACGGAGTACGAAAGATCGGTCCTAAATGTCGACGCAATCGTGCGGCGTTATCCGTTCCTCACGGCACCTGAAATGCATTCTACACGCCCAACCTTGTCATTGCATCAGCGTTACTGCGAAGGCAAGATTGTAGCCGAATTTAACTGCAAATTCACCTCACTCCATTTCAGATTGCAAAACGTTTGTCACACATGGACATGATAGCAGTCATAAACGCTGGAACAAGACGATTCAGCTCCAATGGATTACCAAACAGGATACCCGATACATAACAACCATTTTATAATTTATCTAATCTATCTATCTAATCTAATTTATCTAATAGCTAATCTAACACAATTGTTATATTGTAAATAAACCCACTCACTCTTCTTCAATCGCTATTTCCTGACACAATTGTCCAATTGGAACGACCTGTTTGTATGGAGAATCGTCAACTATTGGCATGTATGCGCTTTTAAGGAAAAAATGAAACCACTCAAATTTTGAATCATCTATTTGGAGAATCGACCAATAGGTTTGAGCGCAATGACCATCAGATTACCATAACGATTCATCGATGTCAACTGTAAGGTATACAAGGTTCATATCTTAACGCACTTTCAGTCTGATAAAATCTCGACTTTGCATGAGCCCACGCCACATCGACAGCCGACAGCCACACAACGAGATCGGCGTCCTCAAAATTAGGACAAATTTAATTATCCACAAGTTGTTTGTGACGTCGTTGTATTATGCAATGTTCATTACCACTTGTATGTTTAAAGGGACAGTGACATCGCCCCAAAATGGTCTTCGATTTTTCTGAAATTTCGTCTAACCCACTAATTCGACCCTTGCGACCTCGACAGTGAAATCAGAATTCTTGTAGGACATATCCGTCCTGAGCTATAAAACTTAACGAGCGCCCCTACATTTCCTATAAAATCAGTGGTCCTGTCGCGATTTGCTTGCTGTCGGATATGCATTGTACGGTCATTCACTGACTTCGGATTGTGAAGCTGACTGTTCTCTGGTTATTTCCGGCCGTTTCACGTGATTCTGATGGCATGAGCGTTCCTCGCGACCTCGAATTGGTCTAGAATTGGTCTAGAATAGCCAAGGAAACATAGAATTGTGGCTGAATGGTCGAGAAGCGACGAAAATTCGTGCTTTGCGGTTGCCGTGGACTTAGAAATTTCGGCGCGCGTCAAATCGCGATTTTTTTCGTTGCTTTTCTCACCGAAATGGCCACTACCATCAGACAATTAAACAAGGATTGGCGCCCTCCACCTTTCAGTGGTGACGTTGGTCCCACCACGACCACTTCAAACAATAAGACACGTTTTCAGCCATTCAGCCACAATTCTGTGTTTCCTGGGTCGTTGTAGACCAATTCGAGGTCGCGAGGAACGGTCATGCCATCAGAATCACGTGAAACGGCCAAAAATGGCCAGGAAACGGCCAAGTCCCCGAAAATCTAATCGCTGTGAGACCAGTGATTTTCCAATAAATGTAGGATCCCCATTAACTTTTATAACTCAGGACTGAGCTGTCCTACAAAAATTCTGTAAGCGCCATCTTGTTGGGAAGGGTCGAAAATGGGGGGGGCTTACAAAATTTCAGAAAAATGACCATTTGGGGGCGATGTCCGTGTCCATTTAAAAGATAAACGGAGGCTCACGTTGACGTGGTGACTTGCATGAGCGAACAACGTGATTGGCGCAAGTGTCAAGAAGACGTGAGTTATACTTTGAATTCGAATGTGACGCAGAATCGGAATGCGATGCGCTTTCCTCAACTTTTCAAATCATTAATTAATGCGTTTTCAGCTCTTCGCCTTTCGAGATTGTATGCAGAAAAACCAACGTCAGGGGCAACTGCCGAACGAATTGAAGGAACCGGTGAAAGAGCCTGTAGCTGACAAGAAGTAATAGACAACTGAGTGTGAAGTTTGCACCGCAAAAGAATATATAGGATTGTTTTGTCTTTTCTTTGTTGTTGCGTTTTTACTATAATTTAAAATGCTCTGTGATTTTTTTGACGTGATGGGGCGATGGGGCGATGATGAAATCATTGAAGATGTAGCAGAGAAGCAGGAAAATCCACAAGTAGGGTTTTTTCCTTATTAATCACTAATAATCCTTTTAGAAGTACGCAGCGGCGGATCATAGTGATGGCTGGTATGAAACGGACTCTCACGGAACCAATGATTGGGAGCACGCATTAATGCTGGCTAGCTCATACTACGCAAAAGCGCAGTATTCCGATGCTCATGCGGTAAGTTAATGTCGAAATTTATACATTCAAAATCTGTTTATTTTAGGAATTTGCCAAAGTGCTTGCAGGTAAAAAACATAAGCATTCACATAAAACATCGCTTCTGGAGTCGAAGATTCGATCAGGAATAAAGGTTGTTCGTGTAGTTATTCTTCGCAATCAACGATTGTTTACAGGGCCAATGTTTAAGCGAAATACAATTGAAAGAAGATTTCCGGGAGCTTAGTGATTGCATCTCGTCACATGGCGAACAGATTCAGTTTTGGTGCCTCCTAAATGAATTTTACGCATCTTCTAAAACATCAGTGGATTTTCTCGGACATTGTAGGGTCATCATTTTACTATGCGCCAGCAACGAGTATTCGAAATTTTGGAAGATGTTTACAAATGTTCGAAATTGCCTGAATTTGTGCAATCTTTATGTGTTTGCTGGTTGTCGGGCCGTGCAACTGTTGAAGAGCGAATCAGAAATGTGCTCTGGGCACATGCGACCTCGTTGTCTTGACCAAGCATGCCGCATAGAAGTCCAACTATCGCAACAGTATCCTGAGAAGGTATTTAAATTTTTAAATTCGATCCTTGCAATAAATAAGTTTCAGATTGGAGAAGCAAAAGCGAACGTTGGATGGCTTCGGCATCGCAGCGATGAATGTCCCTCCGATCACCTCCCCCCGCATGCGTGCAAGTCTGATGCGAAGTTCAAAAATGAAAGCGAACAAAGGTCTCTAGTAGCAGATTTCATCAATAGGTATCCCTGGTTCTTTGCTGATTGGCCCTCCCATCTTGTTGAAAAGTTGAAGCTCTTGTAAATTAGCGTGGAATTTGTATAGCAGATTGAAAATAATCGATGTTATTGCATAAACGTTATCCATTTTCGTTAGTGTTTGAACAAATCGAGAATGAGAAGACTGCGCAGTGTATTTTACAGGGACCCTATGTAACAATAGCAGATTGGCGAGTGCGAACTTGAAGTGAGAAGAGTCGGGGGTAAATCGAATACGCCTTGCAAAAAAACGTAAGCTGGCATTGAGGGTAAGAAAAACATTTCACCATTAAGTAACTACAATTGCGACATAGAACAACATATACAAAACAATAGTGGTGAGAAGTCAACATCGACGATGTTAACAAAGCAGTTCGTGAACTGATTTTGAGCAAACTTATATAAAAGGCATGTTAAGCAACAAAAAGTAAACAACACATTTCAGGCGATATCTTCGCCATCTGAGTCATTTTGAGATTCCGAATTTCCAGATTCCGATCCAGGCTCCTCACCGGTTTCTTCATCCCTTTCATCTTGGTCAAGATCGCCGTTTACCGCAAAGTCATCGATGCCTTCCAAAAAGTTTTCTTTGGATGGGGATTCACATACCAGCATTGGGAACTTCCCTCCCTTCTTCTTGGAGTCTCCAGCGAACAGTGCATCAATCCCAAAGCATTTCTGAGACATCATTTTTATTTCCTGTTCGTGTTGACAGATTGTATCCACGACGGCACCATTGTCATCTCCGTGTTGCGTCTTTACATGTCGTTGCACGTTTTGGCTACGATCATGGGCGTAGCCGCAGTGCTTACATGCGTATCGATTTATACCGAGGTCGTGACTGGCGTGCCAAAGTATATGCAAACCACGAATCTAAATTCAGATCAGCATTAGAAGCATTTTCGAACATTAACAACTAACTCTGCTTATTAGACTTTTCTTGCAAAGCTGGCATTCGATCATCTGTTCAGTGCTCTCACCATCCGAACTTTCTTTCTTCACCGGAAAAACTGAAGTAGTAGCCATTTCTTCATCGCCATTATCTGTGTGTTCAGGAGAAATCTCCTTCGGTGTGTCAGGTAGAGAAGACTCTGTCATCAGCTTTGGCTTTTTTCGTGAGCGCAAATCGTCCCGATCCAACTGTTCTTGCATTTGCTGATCGTAAATGCGTTGTGCTGCATCAGCGGTAGGTCCAGGAGCATTTGTGCTTGTGCCCAAAAGTTCCAAAGACAATGTCTGGGCCTGTTCGTTGAGTTCAGACGCTCTGTCTTCAATTAGTTCAGCACGGATTCCTCCATGAACTTTCACCATGTGAGCCTACAATGTGGCACATTATTGATTTCTTTGGTAATGCGAACATACCTCCATTTGGTCTTTACGGTAATGTTCGGCATCACATTCAGTGAAATTACACCTGAACCGATATGTCTAAAATCCAGTAGGTAAGAATGTCCTGTGATAAAACAATTACCTGATGGTCCTTTCCCATGTGAAAAAAGACGTGCATTTGACGACCTCCTGCAGTCACGGGCTTCTGACATCTTGAACACAACCCAAGTACTCGCTTCTTCGAAGTTCCACCCTTCTGCGACCCCTTTGGATTCATGACACGCCTTTTCTGACCGGTAGTGTTGGCCGATGTTGGGTGAACAAGAACGTCAATGGCGGTTTTGTCTCCTTGGAACAGCTGAGAGATGTCAGTCAAAAACGAATTTGATTTGAAATCAATTGCTGCAAACACACAAAGTTACGCACACCATCTAACCACATACCGTTGTCATCCAGTGTCACATCCATCTCTCCTTCGCTTTCCATTTCTTTCGTTGGTTTCTGTGCAGCTAAGACGGAACTTAAAAGTCCGAAACAGTCCGCATCAACGCCATCGCTGACGATATCAGAGAATCCGTTTGTTTCAGTAGTGCTTGACGCTTCATCGGCAAAAACGACTTCGCCGGTTTCGTTGTTGACAACTGTCTTAGGCGGCTTCCGCTTTCTGGGATTAGAAGTGTCTGACACCTCAGAAAACAGCGAATCGTTTCCATTTAGCAGATTTTTCGCTTTTCCGTTTCCGTTTTGAGACATACGAGATGTGCAAAACGCACTCAGAGAGTTGTCCATTTGGGTCAGAAGTTTTTGCTTGGCCTTTACATCATCCATGTAGAGAAACTAGAATAAGCAGAATATTCGATTATATATAAAAGAACGCACAGTACCTTGGAGGTGTTGCTTTTCTTGTGTGCCGAGTAAATGTGCTCCCGCAGCAAAGAGTCAGTTGCACGAGCAGACTGACAAATTGGACACACAAAAGGCAGCCAGTTGAGATGTTCAATCTTTATGTGAATCTAAACGGGGCCTTAGCACTCTCTGCTTCGCTAAATATCAGCCTACCTCCAGTTCCTCGCATCCTGGCTTTTCAATGCCACACTCGCAGCAAGAAAGCTGCATGTATTGATGGTTTGGTTTAGGCGCACTCAAAAAACCAAAATGATTTCGGCTACTGCTGAAAGGAGCGACGGTGTCCTTCGAGCCCATATCCACAACGGATCCGAAATAGTACCAGGCAGTGCTGAAATGTTAGGATTAAAACGTAAATATGTGATAGCTTCACGCCTTTCGCCATTCGGACAATGCAATGCGAAAGTAACACCCATTAAAAGTTAAAACAAAGAAAAACGCGTTTGAAATCCTACCGTACACATTAAATACGTATAACATACACATAAGCCCCAAATCAAACCATTTCAAGGCCCTCTAACACGTTTGCGCCTAAACGCAAAATGACATTTGGCTCAGAGACGAAGTCTACTTCAGAAAGGCGCGAACCCCCACGAAAAGGAGGAAGAGTGGAGGGAGAGGTCATCAATCGCCATCAGCATCACAACCACCAGAACAGCGATGAGCGGAGCGCCCGACTCGGCAGGCAGGAGGACACACGACGCGCACAATGCAGTCGACGACGTCGACCCTCCGACGGACGCGATGGTGTGAGTGAGGGACCTCGACATCTCACAACTTACATACCTTGCCGCGGAATGAACCGCCATCGAGAGGGAATCAGCGAACTCAAACTATCGTCGTTGTCGCCGACTTGACAATGTCTTGACGATGAAGTCGTTGATCGATCGATGGCGCATCGAGATTGGTTCGTTACCTACATTCCGACTCGACGCCAGCAACGACCTCTGTTTGCGAAGCCCCAAGAGGCATGGATTTCGCTAGCGCGACAACCGAAGTAGAGAAGGGAGGAGGGGACGTCACAGCGGACGCCCCTTCTCCGGCGCGCTGGGAAAGACAGTAAGATGCTCTCCTACAGTGAGCTCCAATTTCGACTCGTCGCCACGCGCTTCGCTGACCTTCGAAAAGGGAAGATGGGGGAAGCGAAGCAGATGCACGCTTCGCTGCATCTGGTAACACAAGAGCGCTGGGAAGCCAAAACGCACGGACAACGGAAGAAGAAGCACTAACGATTCGTCCGATCGCCGGCGGTCGCACGAGCAGGATCGACAGACGTCGTTTGCCTCGAGCCATCCGGGCTCCTCCCAGTAAAACGGCGAAGCTGGCAAAGCAAGGACGAGCGGCACTTCAGCGAGCGCGAAGCTGAATCTCGCATATAACGCAATCCACACGGCGCATTTGCAGTCAAAACGCAATTTCGCAAATGAAAACGGAAGGCGAGAATCCGCGCCCACACATCCAGTGTTCGCACTTGTCCGAGAATCCGCCTTCGCCGATTCCTTCGTGCTGGGACCACCAAAGCAATTCTACTTTTTTGTTTCAAATTCGGTGATTGCGATTCTGGGAGTTCCGAATCGCGCGCGGGGGCGATCGCGGTGGTGATTCGACGCAAAGCGCTTCTATACGGTATACCAATGGCGGTCCATTTTTTTATGCAGTGACATGTGTATGAAGAGTGCAAATTTTGAAACCTCGCCAGTCTTCGCTTGCAGCGATTTGTCATCATTTGGAAACGACGTGCGGTGACCGTCCGAAGCCGCTTTCTCCGAGGAGTACGAGTGAAGACATCAATTTTTAATGACTGCGCGCCACCGCCCAAGCCCGACTTGCGGCAATTTCAAAAGCGATCAGACTGAGGGAAGTCGAAGGGTGCGGAGCAGTGAATCGTTTTGGTGGCACGACCTTCAGCGTCGGAGATCTCAGCGCACTTAGGAGGCGCGAGATAGAGAAGGACGACACAAAGGATCGATCAATCGGGCGTCGAACAGATGGCATAGAACGCTGTTTCGCGTCGTTGCCCGCTCTTCTCCCTCCTGCTGAAGTGCGAGCAACTAGTCCTGACGAATTCGCCTGCACGGCGTCTACTCATTCTGCGAATTCGAACTTGCGCGGGTGCGAACGAAGCGAACGGATGGGCAGACCTATGATGTAGTGCACGAACTCCCAAAATTTGCTACAGAACTTCCACTAATCCGCGATTCCCCTCCTAAGCACGGTCAGTTTGAGACTCCCGTTGTTCTCACACTCCCCGCCCATCCGTCCTTCAGTGCGCTTCTCCTTTGACTACCTTCACTGAATCGAACAACGCTAAGGGTGCGCGCGAACAACTGCGGCTGGGTCAACAGAAAAGAGCAAGGCGAGAGAGAGAGAGTCACTGCAAGCGACACGCCTCGAATTCGCTGAATCGCGCTTCCTCGTGGCCTCTAGCAGTTCTCGTTTCCAAATCTTTGTCAAAGTACACAAAAATCCCCCAGGACTTCTTCCTGGGTGCGCACTTTATGATGGAATCAATGGATTCCAAAATTACAAAGTGGCATCAAAGTAGCGATGGTTAAGGTGATTGCGATAGAGAATGCGGCGAATACTGAGAGCGGGAGAAGTTGCCCTCAATTCCGGTGCCCTTAATCAGCGACTTCTCCGGCGACTCCGGGGAACGGCGAGCGTCTTCGCTCGCCTCCGGTGAGACTTTCGTTTTCTCGCGCATCGATCCGTCGACTTCGCGTTCCCCTTCGAGGACGCGGACTCGGCGTCTGGACTCGGGGAAGACTTACAACGCAACTGCGAGAAGATCGGCCCGTCCGCGGAGGCAAAAAGGGACTTGCGTCGGACTCGCGACGCAGGGAGGACGTCAGATTTCCCCCAAACACTCGACGATGAATCGAGAACGAAGTCGGCGAGTCGGGGACCAGCGAAACTCGATGGCGAAATCGACGGCGCACGGGAAGATTGAGGAGAGGCGACCGACGATGCTGACGTCGAGTGCGATTTCGACGGCGAGGAGCGAATTTCATTCACTTCTCTTCGACAACAAGCGGACGTTTTGGTCAATTTGAATACGGTACACATGCATCCCCTCAAAAGTTCGAATGAACAGAAGAAAAAAGAATCGGTTTTAAAGTTTAAGAATCCTATAAAAATGACCTCTACATCATTGTAGAAAGCGAAAACGTTCCAAAGATTGATTGGTGAACGGAATAAAATTTTGCAACGTGGTAACCTGCGATTTTGAAGTTGAACTTCTGTTTGAAGAGACCGATTTCATCGAAGTGTGTTTGCGAGGTGTCCGTACAACAGCTGACCATAGATCGATCGTTCAAGCAAGCTCAACGGCGATTGTTTCCGAAAGCCGCACCGCATTCACGGCTGCTTCGTTTTGAGTTGCAGATCTTGTTCCTCTTGAATAGGAAAGCAGCAATTTGAAAATGCGTACGAAAGACAATAATAAACAAAGAATAAAAATATCTGCTCCTCCGGTCGTTTCGCTCGTCTGCAAAACCATTTTTCGGAGAAAGTAAATTATCACCTTTAAATAAAAAAAAACGAAGCTCTTCACAATTTGATCTGTGAATCAATTCACAAAATCATTTCTCTTGTGCACTCACCGTCACAACGCTATGAATTCAACGTATTTTCGATTTATGTTTTCCAGTGTTTTCCAGTCAAAAGAAAGATTCCGAATACCTACTAAAATAGGTTTTGTCGCACTTCCCTGCACCCCACCACTTCCAAATGTCTTCAACCGATTTGCTTCTGCGGCGCTGCTCGTGCAGCTCGCTACAAAGCCGACAGAAAGCTACCGACTTTGAGTCGACCGTTTGGAAGCCAAACTGTTGTGTCCAATTGAAGAATTCACGATACGCTGTGTGGTTGCTGTTCAAATATGTGATGAAGATGGACAGCTCTTCTGCCGAACTGCAAGCGACACATTTTTCGCACAGAACTAGTGCCGCTTACTTGAACTGATCGACCGAAATGAAGGAACCGGGAGGCAAAACGTGGACGTAGTCGGTTTTTCGGAGAACGATGGGGACAATGAGTTCCTTCATCCGAAAGACTTTCTCCGTGATGTACTCGTCGCACACGCTGTTCTCGAGGCTCAGATAGAACCGCGCTTTTTTAACGTTTTTCTTCAAGCAGCTCATATCACATAGTTTCTTTGCGCATTTCCCAAAGAAACGAATGTCCACAAATCTGAAAAGCTCAACCAGCATTGAGTGCCAACCGTTGGATCTACTTTCTGAGTTTCCGAACGAAGCGCTCGCGCTTTCCTGGTGTGAAGCACTTCGAAACAACCATGAGAACACCGTGCGATTTGCTTGCAATTACTTGTTCCACGTAAGATTCGTTGTAGACGTCTTTTGATGTCTGAATACCAATGCAATGTTGTTATCTTGACTAACCGGTTACAGTGAATCTGTCGTATGGTATAGGGTAGTCCGAATCCATGCGGTAAGTCATCGTTCTATTGAAATAGTGTTTGCTGACCCTAAAATAGTTTTTTCGAGTCAACTTCAACAAAGGGGTGAGATACTTCTTGAGATTGCTTGAAACCGCAGGAAACATCGGAGATTCTAGTGAAAAGAAAACGAAAATCTGATCAGATGAATTGCGAATCGGAAGAGCTGATAATCATCAGGACAACGTTCACATGCTGAACTACTCACCGCTGGCGGAAATCTGCCTGGCTTCGAAAATAACAGCAGACGAGTAACCTGTTAGTTCTTGGTCGGTGGAAACAGCGCACTTCCATTTGCAATTGTCAAACGAAATGCGAAACTGCGCTTCTAGAGACTTTCGAGACATGGAAGGCGCGGCTTTGTTCAGGTAAATGACGATTAGTGGAGTTTGCGCATAAGACGAATTTTGGTCATCAAGTAGCGAACGAAAGACGCAAATGCCCAGCACGAGCAACAGAAGTTGCAACAATCTTCTGAACTTCATCGAGGAACGAATAGAGCGAATACCCAAAAAGAGTGTTTATGCAACGGATTAACGGTGTTTTCATTTTCTCTCTCGTTCTATTTATTCTTATAGAAGATAACCCGGGTTCTCCGTTTCGGTTCATATGTACAGTAACTCAGAAAACTGTGATGTTCGAAGGCGCCTTGGCGGATCTGCTTCTGTCGACCGAATCGAAGTTTACGCTGTACGGTCTCTGGTGGTTTCCATTTCGAAAGGAGCGAGCCGAAGTATCAGCAGCTTTATCTGATACTCTCAAGGTGCTGTTGCGTGACGAGAAAATCGCGTCCGGAAGGACAAATTTTGGAGTGAAGCGTCCACTTGCAGAGTTAGAAGAAGACGTTCGTTCTCCGCTCGAGTACTGTGAAGAGTTTCGGCGCGCATCTTCATAGTGCCTGTATCCCGGAGGTCGGTACACAGGATCTTCAATAAGAATGCTTTTCGCCATTCGTCGGTTCACGTCACACAGCGATTGATCGAATTTGCGAATTCGGTATGGGTACGCCATTTCAGCGGAAGGCGGCGGAGGGTCGAAATAGGTCCCAGGTGCGTAAGAAGGTGGAGCTAAATAAACGGAAGGAATACGGAGCGTCGGGTGAGTTTGAATGCTCGGCTTCACGGTTAATATCAGATTCTTCGCGTTTGCGTGCATCATATCGGTGACTTGATCGATCGTTTTACCGGTAATCTGAACGCGAAAGTCATAAAGAGAATAAAAGAAACGATTTACATCGATGCTGTTGACTTCGAGGATTTCGTCCCCTTTGGAGAGGAGATTCGTGGAAGCGGCAAGTCCGTTCTCGAGAAGGCGACTTATGAAAACTCCAGTGGTAGCGATGATTCCCCAGGGGGTTATTCGTTGGGCAAATCCTGCATATAAAACGTTAAAACTCGTCGCAGACAAAGATTTCTCACCTTCTTTGATGAAGAATCCCAATGGTTTGTTCGTGTAGTACTTGCAAAGCTTCACGCGACGATACTGATGAGGGAGAATGTCTGCGTCGACAATCGAAGAAACGCGGCGAAAATCCTGCGGCTGCGAAATTGTCAGTCTGTTTTTCTTCTGCTGTCCTGTCGGATTACCGTATCCCAGCTGTTCTTCGTGCGACTCGCAACGCCGTTGAAGCGTCAAGCGAAGAAGCGCCGGTCGGACATGAAGACAAACGCGGAGATTCTTAAAACTATTCATCAAGAACAACAATTCAGAGGCGAATTCTCACGTCATCGTTGGAAATCGGAAGAGTGTCGCCGTCGACAGAAGTGTACGACAAAACGAATTCTTCTCTTTCGTCTTCCGCGCACTCTGGCGTGACGCTGTGCAGTTCTTTCACAATCGCTATGAACCTTTCGTAAGTATGCTCTGAAGGCTCCAATCGCAACGAGTTGCGCCGATAATCTACTCCGAATTTCGATTTAATGGAGATAATAAAAGCCTGAAAGGAAGCTATTAATATACGGTCATCTCCTTTTATGGCTCCTAACCTGAGCTTCCTTGGCAACAGGATCGTCGAAATCCACGGCCGTTTTGAAACCTCTGAGCGCACAGTGAGGACCAGCACTACTCATGTTGGGACTCCTCCTGGGTCCCATTACTCTAAAAAAACGCCGATACACGCAAAAGAAGTAAAAAAAGTCCCTTGGGATGGATAAAAATGCTCTCACGTCTCGGTGGAACAATAAAAGCGCGTTCGGGTGCCAAAAAACGGAACGAATATAAACAATCTTGTCGACGACGGTGGATCGACGCCGGTGGATTGCGGCGTTGTAAACAAATCTCGAAAACGATGAACGATGCTGTAAAGCGGCGGAAAACGCAATTTATTAGCAGTGAGTTAATTGAGCTGTGGCGATTGGTGGAGTGGCGAAGAATGAGGTGCAAAGATATCCTTGAGATTCGCAGAGCGATGTTTGAACGGATGAGAAGGCGATCAGGACCACCTGATGGTGGTGAGGGACGGTGCGAGTGACTAGGTAAGGAAGACGGACGAAGAACGGTCGAATCGATACAACGGCGATGGTATTTGCATATAAATGAATAGCAGTGCATGCCGCTCGGACGGTTAGGTGGACGCGGAGAGTGCGGAGGACAAAGACGGACAGAGGTCACTTGCAGAGGAAACTAAGGTGCCGGGGTGCGTCGGGGAAGGTTGCCACTGGGTGAACGGAGTAGGAAAGTAAGCACCATTCCGGACTGTTGTTATCAATGCGTGAAAGCTCCGCGAAGCGGCCTCACAGTTGCGGTGGCCTATTCTGCGCACGTTTGAAGCCATTCACAGTTTCTTCTGCTCTCTTTGAGTGCCAGCTGTGCGTCCACGAAAGCGAGCTATGAAACCAAAATTAGCATACGCCGCCTCTCTCGGGTTGCATCGCACGGAGCACTAAAGTGGCCTCCAAGCCCCCGGCGTCATAAACGCGATCTCAATTATCAACAAGCATTAAATGAAACCTATCGATGTTTTGATAGAAGACAAACAGTCATCGCTTTGCAGCCCAAACGGCCACATCCTGGCATCTCAAATCAGCCAATTTCTCCGAGCTACACAGCTGTGATTTCTTGAATGGTCCGGAAAGATGAATGATCAAGGACGCTCACAAAATAACTTTCTTTTCGATTAAGAATTCGTGAGGTTTACGGTATTGGTCGACGCAGTTATTTATCCGGCTAATCATGATTGTGTTGTCGTCTGTTATTATAGGGAAATCCCTGACTCGCTCCTTTTCGCGCTGGTAGCAACTGGCGAGTGATCATCTGTCACTGTGCGCAGCAACCAGTATTGTTGGACAATCTTCGATTCTTGCATTCATGATATGAACGCTGCAGCATGTTTTTTCGATCGATATCTTCGCTATGGGCACTTTCAACACCAAACGAGCTTGTGTTGTGATCGCTTTTGTGGTCTCGTGGTCGTTTGTTGACTCCATGTGCGAGTTTTTCATTGATTTTCTGTTTCGATACTCAAAACAAAGCTCGCAACCGTACTATTTAATAAAACGACGAGTACTGTTCCTACATTCAAAACCATTTTCTGCAAACATTCTTCGTCAACTCTATTCTATTGGGTTGTTTTCGCACTGCTTGTTTACTGTGCTTCACGAATCACTATCAACTGTTAATCATAGTACTTACAGATGCGTTGCTTGGGATGTCCGTTCTTCTAAATGACGAGAACCTATGCGCTACCAACTTTTGTCGGATGCTCTATCGCCGGGAGACGAACGAATGGCGTTTCAGCGCAGTGGTTTCTGATGTTATTGAGTCACGATCGACGTTAGGCCACACCGATTATCGTCTCCTTATAACGGTTTGTTCTCGTTCTCTGGGCTTGTTGTTAGAAAACATTGACTTAGGCGATTCCGCGGAACGGCATTGAGATTGAAACGCGAAACTTTACCTTGTTGACACGTTTCAAGGAGCTCTACAGGTTATGGTCTCAACTGACCAAGATCCACCAGCAGGTTTGCATTTCCTACAAGGTTGAATTTCACTCTGTTTTTAGTTGTATTTGCACGGAACATTTCCGGACTTTGCTCCTCAGAGATTGTTCAAGCGATCAGAACCAGATACGATAATTGAACGGGTCGAGGGCACAAAGCGAGTGTTGAATTTCGTGTTTGATAGCGACGTCTTGTGTAAGAGTAGGGTTGTACAGCAGTTCTTTGAGGTATCTGTCGTAGATTGACGAGTACAAATTGATAGTTTATTCCAGGCAGCAATCGAAATGGAAATTGATCGAGATAGGACGGAGCCGATTGCTACCACTGATTCCGCATCGTACGTTTTTACAAAGAAGAACTTCTTGTCAAATGAATTTAGCACTACTGCCACGAATACGTTTGAAATCGGCTCGGAGACGCCGCCGTCCGAATTGCTTGAAGAAGTAAATTAATTTCCCATAGGGGGTTTGGCATTATGTGTTGTGTGCTTTCGCTTTCAATAAACTCCTTAAGTTTCACTTTTATCAATCTGTTTAGGTTTCGTTGCAGTCGCCTGAACCAGCGATTGCAAGTGCGGACGAGGAAGTCGGCTTTTTTGAATTCTCTGCTGTAACCACGAACCCTTTTAATCTTAACACAACAACAGCGAATCCTTCAGTGTTAGAGAGGATGTTTCCACGGTTCACCTCTCATGAACAAGCTGGCACGCTTCACTACTCAATTGTGAGTTTAAGGGCCAAGGTTTGCTTAAAATACGTCGATTTCCAGCAAAATCGTGGTGATATTTCTTCTGCCGATGCACTACGCATTAGCAGCCGAACAAGTTCAGGTGAAACTCTGGGTTAACCTAATTTTGTGTTTAAATTTTAAATTTGAAGTTAGTAGCGTTGGCTCGCCTGCAAACAACATAATCGACTCGGACTATTTGGTTCAAGCCGCTCACTTCATCGCGACAGCACAGCGTGCGGAGACCGAACAGGCTTATGAACTAGCTTTTCACTGTTTCAAGAACGCCATAACCATCTTGTTGCAGGTAATAATTTGTGAATTCGATGGATTTAATCAAGTGTTCTGTAAAAAAGGGTGTTCAAATGGAAAATGACATGTCGAAACGGAGTGCTGTCCGCAAGAAAATCGTGAAATACCTTATGAAAGCTGAGCGTATCGGTAGAACGCACTTGTCGTTCGATGGAACCACATTTGATATGGATTCTTGGCTGAACATCTCACTCCAGGTACAACTTGTTTGCACTTTTGAGACTGACAAATTTTTGTAGGATCCTAGTCTCGTCGTTTTACAAGCTTCTACCAATGCGCTCAAATGTTTCAAGTTTGTAAGCGTTCTACCTGATCTTTCTTCTCCAAAACGAGTTCTTCTTGTGGAAGACGCCGACGGAGAGAAGTTTGTGATGAAATTTTTGGAAAAGAAAGCTTGTTCCTCAAAGTCTGCTGACCAAAAGGCATCGACATCAATGAAAATGAACGTAATTCCTGTAGGAATTTCGTTTGCCCACATGGTTGCGATGCACAAGTTCTTCGAGACCGATAATTTTATTATTCTCCTCTTAGAGTACGTTGAGGGCGGGCGACTGTGGAACTTTCTGGTATCACCGGTGTTTAATGTTATTCTGACAAAAACGTTGTTCAGTCCAAGTTCTTTGGTTCCTGTACCGAAGATCTGGAACACCAAAAATATTTGGAAACGAATTTTACGGAAGAAGACAACGCAGACGATATTCCCTCAACATCATCAGTCCAGGGCCAAAGAACGGTCCACGAAGCAAATGCCTATTCTGGTAAATTTAAGCTAGATATTTTGTGTTTGAAGTATTTTCAGGCCGCAGAGTAAGTTTTTCGGTTGGATATGATCCTTCCGAAAACGGAGATGCAGATCACTTCGATGCTGTTTTACGGCATCACGCTCACGCGCGTGACAGCATCGATAGTGTGGAGGGTGGAAGCTTCTGTGCGGTTGGGGTCGATGCCGCGGCTTCCTTGGCAGCTGGGTTCTCACCAACATTATCGCCTAAATTTCATCGTTTGATTCCAATATCGGAGGGTCCTAGCAGCGAAGTCGAACTTCCGTTTCGGACTGTTTTAAGCAACAGTACTCTGCATGCGAATGTGGAGCAGTTTTCAGTCGATGACACACCAATTGAAGGTATACCAAGTGGAGTTGCAGAGAGAGTCGAGCTTGATGAAGAAGCACCAGCAAAGATCAATTTGGGGACTGGTCCATCAATGCGTCGACGCACTCTTTCACAGAAAGGTATGATTGTGTCGGTGCCGCTATCTGTTTTGAATGGCTTATGTAATTGTTATTGTAATAGATGGGACTGAAATGACGTTGGAGGACGCTTTGAGCTATTGTAAATCAAAGTTGGCGATTGGTCATAAGTGGTCGAAATCGAAAGCTCTACCCGAGCAACTAGTGGTGCATTGGATGGCTCAACTAGTCAGTGCTGTTCATATGCTACATTCCCACAATGTGGTGATACGGTATTGTAAAAGTTAATCAGCCAACTAAACATCAAGTTTACAGTGATTTGCGACCCGACAATTTGCTCATCGATATGGACGCGAATTTAAAGCTGACTTACTGCAGTCAGTGGTCGAATGTGGAGCAGAAAATCAACCGGAATGCAAAGGAATCGCGTTATTACGCCCCGGGTATGTCATCCTGGTTGATGTTCTTGTATGTACGCTCGTTGCAGAGATCGGCGCTGTCAACGAACTGATAACAGATGCTGCGGATCGGTAATGAACTTATTCATAGATGGCCTTTTAGCAATTGCCATGGTCAATAACTAAACAGGGTTCATTTTAGCTACTCTCTTGCGCTAATATTGTACGAGATGCTCTGTGGCATACCTTTCTCGTGCCCTCCGCACGGTCCACCGAATTATGCGGTTTGTGAGCTTATTCTTCCCCAGACAGCCGACATAAGTTTTGCAGCTCACGATTTGCTGACACGGTACGATTTACTCTGATCACTGCATGTGGATACTATGTTTTTCATTATGTTGCAGACTTTTGATAAAAAATCCCAGTGAACGTCTATCCGACGATGATCTTCGCGCGCATCCATTCTTCAGCTCCTGCGACTGGGGACAATATGACAGAGCTACGGCGAATGTGAAGCAATCTGATGCTCAAGTCAACAATTTCACAAACCCCCCTGATTCCAATAATCTTGTTATTGGACACCATTCCCCGAAAGCGGTACGTCGTTACAAATTTAACACGAAAATGAGCATTGGGGTGCTTTAGAAAAATACTTCGCCTAATGCTGTTACGAACAAATCTGCAGCTTCCACTCGTGATATTGCTAAGAATATTTCTGAACCTCTTAATCCGGTATCGCTAGTGGAACTAACATAGCACACCCGTTAAGATTCCGCTGTCATGGCAAACTTTCGAACATCAACGACTTTTTTCCCCACTCACATACAAATTCACTTCTTTGTTTGTTCAGATCAGAATATTTCAGAGCATTTATCACATGTTGTACATAAATTCTTTTAAAATCCAACCGGTCGTATATGTTAATGCAGCATTTTTACTAATTCATTAATCCCCATGACAATCTCGTCCGACAACAGTGCTCGGATCTGTGGCCAACTGCTTCGCCATAAATCTCAGAGTCGCCTCGACAGCTTCACCTGTTGGTGAAACGATTGTCTTGCTTGGCAATTTCGGAGGCAGGTTTCCATGACTGACCTTCGAATCTGCGAGTTTTAGGGCGTCGAACAATGCGTTAAGTGGTTGTAGGAGTCCATCATCTTCTGCTGCTTGGTACTGCAAGTAGTACTTTTCTCCAAACTCCATCAAATCAGGTATGTGTGCAGCTAAAATTGTCAAAAGAGTCGGCCTAAAAAGAGGAAAAAACATTACAAGCATTCAAGAAACATAATACCTCAATTCGAAGTCTACAATCAGTTGAGCGAAGCTCGTAAGTAGTAACTGTAAATTGGACAATGACAACAGCGAAATTGCCGACACTCGAACGTAACTACTTATTTCTTTGTTGATTGCGATACCAATCGCGGCAGTATTGTAATCGTCATCTAAAGTTGCAACTTATATTATATGTGCGGCGAGACGTCCTACCTATTAGGTCGCTGTTTGATGCAGCTATTACTTGAAGACATCGCAGTGCAGTATCAACCATCTCAAACCTATCCCAGTAGCCGTAGTCTTCAACATTTACGGGTACAGTTAAAACTGCTAGAGCTTTTCTCAGTAGAGGGTCTAGAGCTTTTTTTGTGTTCAAAGGTAGAATCGATTGATTCGTTTCTAGGAATGTTCGAAGATCATCGGAATTTTGCTAGAAGTAGAAACGATCAACAGAGTCACGTACACAACTTACAAAAAAATAATCAGTATTTGATGCTATTATTCCTTCCAAAACCTCCACATCGAAACAAAATCGTCGGCAAGCAAGAAAGAGTAGAGGTCGGAATTTGTTTTCCTCAGGCACGGAGTTCAGCCTGTTCAAGCATTCAGCAGATATACTCGTTACCTAGAAATGGTGATACAGCCTTTCTTCAAACTGTTCTTACCACATCGCCGAACAAAGGAGCTACATCCAAGACTTGAACAAACTTGTCCAAATTCCCGTAACAGTTCATAAGAACGTCTTCGAATGCGTTAGCATCGCCATGCTGGGCTCGGACGACATTCAGAGAGTCCAAAGCACGAGAACTGTATTCGCGAGAAGACGTTGACAGTTTATCAATTTTTCCAGTATTTCTGAAATGAAAATGAGCTAACCTAGAAAAAAACAAAAAGCAAACTCTAGCACGTAAAGGAGATTGACAGCGTTCGTTGATAGACTGGAAGTGCCCCACAACTTTTTTTCCAAATTTTCGCAGACATTCTTTGGAATAAAATCAATATTGTCAACCAGAAATTGGGTAATCTCAGCGTAATCTCCCTCCCGAAGATCATTATAGGCGTATTCAATCGCAATGTTCCCCATGAAATGCTTGATCAGTTCGATTTTGGTAGGATCTGATTTGTTCCTTAAAACTAGTAGTCGAGAAAGATCCAAGAGAGCTTCCCTCTCAAATTTGTAGTTGTGCACAGCTTTTTCCTTATAAGCTAGACAGCAAACTTCTAGAAGTTCTCCTGAAGCGAGTGATTAATTGTCAGTCGTGAATATAAGAAATGGAACCTTCAAACGCAATACGATTCAAGAGTTCCTTTTCTACTGCGCTGTAGAGCATCTTCAGGAATAATGTTCTGCCAACGAACTGCTTTGAAACTACGATGCAGATTGTGTTCTTGAGGAACTTGATCCAATCTTCAACAGAGTTCTCAAAGTCTAAATCACCGACGATTTTGAAGAATTGCGAGCAGATCTCCGCAGTGAAGGGAGGCATCGTATTCCCAGCACTGAATTCGGAGGAGTAATTTGTGATTTCATTTCGAAACGCTGTGATGATCTCATCATCTGAAACAGAATCTGAATTGGCGAATGGCAATGTCAACACTCACTTTTACTGCTGACGACATCCTCGATCATCTGATCGATAAGCGGCTTGTCGACAAGCAGAAGTACATCGGGATAACCGCGAAGCAGCGCTCCGATTGAATTTTTCGCTAATTCTGAGAACATGTTCGATCGCATGTAAATCTGTCCAATTCTGTCTTCTGCCGCCGAAAACATTTTTCGTAAAATTCAAAAGTTCAGTTCTGAATCGTCTCCTCATCGAATGGATGATTTCTTCTGTGGATCCTCAGTTTAGAATGGGTGTTTCAGTACAAATGGTGGAGTTTGTTTCACGAAAGAGTGCCTTGTGCAATTACTACTGTAATGACAGACTCTTTGCCGACTGTGCGCTGCAAATGTGCAGCTGGTCGGGAACGGTGAGCACTAATAGGGCATCGGAAGCTGCTTATTTATGGAAGCAAAGCGGAAAATGGGTGTTTCTCGTGCATAAGGCACTAATTATACCCTAAAATATGCATTGCCGTCCTCATTCTAATCTGTCCATCGGTCCGAGAACGATCGGAGATTACGATGATGCCCCGATGCATAAGTAATTTGCTGTAACAAGCAAGTGGCGTCGGTAATTGCGCACCTGAAAGCAAATACAGGTTATTGAGTTCGGAGATGAAGAGGGATTCCGCCGATATCCAAGATCGGATGATGCTGTAACAGTTGCTGGTTACGAATCGCGCAACACATTAAAGAGTCGCGCGGCGGACACCTTTGAACGAGCGATCGTAAATCAGCGACGACACCCATTACGGCCATTGCCGATCACCTACGGCCACTCGCACTCTGATTCCTTGGCTAACTTCCCCGAACAGATCGTAAACGGATATTACGCCGAAGTGTCGTGGCAGAAGCCTACGGTATGTGCAGTGATGGAGCAGCGCTGTTTTTGCGTCGCCAAAGGGGAAGTAACGACGGAGAAATCTTGTATTCAATCATAATTTGCGCACTGCGCTCGTCCATCATAATCGGATAACGGAAAGCCAGCATGGTGACATGAAACTTTGGAGTCGAGTGCTGACCGGGAAGACGCCTTTCTTTGAGTCCACCGTTTTACCATATTCTTCTGGAATTTGATCTCAGCTTAGCTTTTCGAGGTGCGAAACGTAATCGTCATTACGTTTCCGAACAATTATACGATTAGTCTGTTCCTGATGGAGTACGCTAATGGCCGCGTCGCATAGCGCTTACGGTCGTTCTTGGAAATTCGGTAGTCAGGTGGGGGAGGTTTAGATAGAGGGGCGACATCGCCGACGCTCTTCTTCATTCAGCGACCACATCGATGTCTCTCAGTGTGTGTGATAAGATGGATTTGATTCTTTTTGTGATTGATTCTCATGCCCATCTTCTACCGGTTTTTTAAAAATATATCGCTTAATGTTTAGGATTGCAATTGCACTCCATCGCGTCCAATCGCCTGACCGTCATTGCTGAGCACCCAGATTTTCTGTTAGCGTCCGATTAGCTCTTTGGGCCTACTGTTGTTTGTTGCCACCGCTGACCTCTTACGGTGGATGGGCGTGGATCAACAGATTCCTCTTACAGGAGGGCGCACGAGAAATTGCCGCAGGCAAAGGGAGTCGAGATGGCGGCGGTTGGGCCGAGGCGACAGGCGCAGCAGTGCAAGTTTCAGCTCATATTTATCGAGCGATTTGTTACGTGATCTATGGACAGTGGCGAAGATTGATGGCACTCGGAACGATGACAGCGCTACCGAAACCGCAATCAGATTCCGCGCGGGCGGCACGCGTCGCCATCTGTCATCGCTGTCGTCGTCGTGCGAGATTCGACCGAATCCTCTCGACTCTTGTGGGCGAACCCACTTCTGCGTTATCTCTTTCGCTTCGACGGATTCGCTCGTTGTTTGCGGATGCAGCGGTTTAACTCTTCGCTTGTTTATAACTTCACTTGATAGAGTTAAATCGTTAATAACTCGCAAATATCTTTGACCTATTAATATCTCCCTCGTCGAGCCTCGGTTATCCAAACCAAGCTAAGCGCCGATTCTGACGAAGATTGTGGCAAAATCCGACAAACCCAATCGCTTTATTTTACGTCACAGCGGACTCCGCGTTCTTTCAAGTCGCACAGTCACTCACTAATACTTCTTGTGTCGTTTTCATTCCTGCAAGCAATATCGTCTTTTGTTTCGTTCATTCGCACCATGCAAGTTAATCTCTAGTGGACCTGTGAATTTGAGCCTCTTACTCTGTTCTTAGAATTTGTGGAACGGCACTATTCTCGCTGTAAACGACGTCCAACTCCGACTGTTTACTTCGCGTTTCTTCGAAGCGAACAAACCATTTGGCGACGAATTATCCTCTTGAAGGTCGCGGCGACACTTTCGACTTCTCGAGTGTCGTCCTTTGATATTCGACTCTTCCCTAATCCCCTCTTTCCGCCTCCTTTCCGGTGGTCACAACCAACTTGTCCACTTGTTTACAACTTGCGAGGTCACTGCACACCTCCAGAGTTCCCGTTCTCTTCCGCTCACCGCTTCTGCGCCGCCGAAACCTCTCTTTCCGCTGTTTTGCTCAGAAAATCACAAAGCTCTCTAGTTGTCGCTTTACATGATACGGTAAACCTTTTCTATCCTTGTAGTAACAGTTTAACGCGCTGTGCGATGACAAATTCGTTGCTAAGGACGACAGTGTGTTTACAGTCAGACGATCTCTGAAGGAACGGAAGCGCTGACTGCAAAGGGAGAACTCAAAAGGAAACTTTTTCACAATTTTTTCATAAGTTAGCAATCAAATGCGTCCACAGCACACAGAGCAGCTTAACTCAATGTCAGCTTACAGAATAGGAACGCACTGTCCTGTTTCGGCCTCTTTTCATTCCTTCCAAGCCCTCTGACCCTCTTTCATCTTTTGTTTGTTTCTCGTTCACTTGACGACAACTTGTCACTCTTATTCGTCCTTTAGCCAACCGACTGCACTCGTGCAGTGTCACCACCTCGCCGACAGCATGAGGTGGGCGCGGACACGCTACGGTATGCGCCCTCTATACCCATTAGCCGTTCGCATCTGCGCGAAAAGCTGCAATTAGTCGTCGGACAGTGTGAGTACAGGTGCGGCCCGCTTCTCTCCCGACTTCATCGAACTGACTGCTCTCCGCATCGTCCTCGCGCTCACCGCTCACTCTCACTGCCGAGAGAGAGAGAGAGAGAGAGTCGTTCGCGCAGCGAGATTCGCTTTTATGATTCATTAAATCGCATGATTAACTCGATTTTATGTTTTGTCTTATCGCGGCCATTTCCTCGGCCTTTCCTCCTCCAGTCGCCTTCGTTCCCATTTTCCCTCCTACTCGCCCGTTCTGAAGACCGACTCTCCTTTCCTTGCTATCCTTAACTGCCCCTTCACTTCGTGTAACTTTGAGAACTCATAAATGACGCAGACAATCGACGTTTCCTCCTTCCAATAGCACCTCCGCGAGTTCTGCTTTGACTTCTGCTGCTCTTTCAGTGATCGTCGGCTCACTCGAGAATTTAATGGTGTATTTTGAAGGTACTTTACTTCGACTGTAGAACGAGGGACAGCAGTGCTTATTTGAGTGCAGATAGATGGGAGATAAAGTGGACGGGAGAGATTTTTATGGTTGCTCCTATTGTAAAACGCCACCAAGCGATTCAGTTTTACGGCAGTCGGCCATTAGCCACCGATCGCAGTGCGCTCTGTCGCAATCGACGCCTCCGGTGTTCTTAGTTGAGTGGATTGAGAATCCTTCAGAATCCTTGTCACTGGCAACCCACCCCTCGCCGGAATCAGCATCTCAGGTCATTCGATGGTCGCCCATCGATGACGTTGACGTTCGTTTTATGACTCCGCCAACTTCGAACCCCCCTCATCACATCCCCTTATCATCTCTGTTTTACGGGTGTTTTTTATCATCTTGCGCGTCAACAAAACAACCTTTTCGAAATCCCTAGCACCAACTTCGTTCTTTTCCTTGGAGTTTTATATTGATCTCCTCCGTCGGATTCGCGGAGCAACTCGCAAGTATCATAAATGCGTCGCGCGGTTGACAGTAAAGCAAGCCCGCCGCGGCTTTATTGGCCCGAAGCAGCACTCCGAGCTCGTTGGCGACCATAAAGAATCGTGCGGCGCGCGCGACGACGTTTATAGTGCCATTGGCGCGCGCAGATTTATGCGATCTTTTATTATAACAAATATATAATTTTTTATTATTTTTTTTATATTTCCTTCAGCTAATGGCGTTTTACGGTGTTTGTCGCCGGCAACGTCGACAACGACGACGACGACGATTACGGATTAATTGCCAGTGGAGCCATCTTCTTGACGCCGTCGCGTGCACCCCTAAAAGCCTTCGTCGGTCTCTAATCCGTGCGGACGATTCGTGGTAGCAATCTGAGTTCGCCCCTTTGCAGCGAGCGGTAGGAGCTGATGTGAGCTTAGAGTGATTACGGTAGGAGCTGATGTGAGCTTAGAGTGATTGACAGAATGTCGGGAGAAATCACGTCGATCGCGTCGACGGTTGGCGATACCGACAC
Organism: Steinernema feltiae; assembly: GCA_007213375.1. Classification (NCBI taxonomy): domain Eukaryota; kingdom Metazoa; phylum Nematoda; class Chromadorea; order Rhabditida; family Steinernematidae; genus Steinernema; species Steinernema feltiae. The sequence continues at coordinate 189,806 of MQUG01003172.1, read as the reverse complement.
TTGCGGTCCGCAAGCTCCCATTTGTTTACCTTTTCTTCTCCAGTGGCTCTTTTCATGTTTATTACCGTTTTTATTGCTCCAAGTAATAAATTGACCGTGGTAAATACCTTCTTTCGCGACCGTGTTTTCCCATTGTATACAGCTCACTCATAGTTTGTTTCCTTTAAGACTCTCCAACAACCGAAATGCAGCGATCAAGGAAGCACACCGCTTCGGGAACTTCCTCATCAGAAGCGACGACGATCAGTCGACTGCCCGACGAACTCATAAAACGCATCGGCGATCATCTCGACTTTGAAGATCTCCACAGTTTCATGGTAGGTGCGAGCGGGTAATTACGGAAAGGTTGGGCGCAGGGCGGTTGAGAGCGCAATTACCACGGTTCAAGGGACCCCCCGATGGCCGTCGACTCAATCGACACTTGAAGGGGCACGGTGCGCGGTCGAATTTGCAACAATTGGAAGAGTACAGTAATTAAAAACACCGGGTGCATATGGTTGACGCGCGCTGCAGCAGAAGTCAACGAAGGAACAATGGGAGATACCAAATGAGTCTAATGGGTTTCTGTTTCAGCGAAGCTCGTCGCAATTCAATCTCGCCTTGGTTCGTTCGCTCCGAAACTTTCATCTGCTTCAAGTAATCACCGCTTTGTTCAAGAATTTGAGTTGATGAGGTCATTCAGATCAGCGACGAATCATCGAGTTGCTTCGTCGAAAATCGGAGAAACAAATTGCGGAAACGTTTCGAGCGGCCAAACCTTCCGCTCCTCTACTCGATGTTCCCGGAAATTAGCGAAATCGTGATTATTGTGAAAGACATGGTCACACCCACATTGTGGCACTCGGTCGACAAACCCAGCACTTCCGATCCTCTTTTGAGTACGTTTCGCGTTTGCCTCCTAACGAATCTGTATTCGAATGTTTAAGGCTCCTCTCCTTATCATCCGGGAGGATATCTGGGAAGAATCTTCGCGATCACTCCGCCGCAGACGATATCCAAATTGCGTTCCCTGTCACTTCACGTCGATCTGATGCGTGAAACGTTCAAGGAGCTCTATTTCTACTGTCCCACTGAAGATGTCCGATTCGCGGCGCAGCATCTGTCATTCCGGCACTTTGACACGAACATCCAGATCAGCTACTGTTGTGGGAACTACGATGTTTCGGATGAGCGAATGCGCAATCAGCTGATCTGCTCGATGCAGATGCTCTCCAGTCACATGTCATCGGCGCACGGGTGCAAAACCGAGATGGTATACGAGAGAGATGAGGGCTACGTCGACCTCACAGTCCAAAAAGGAAAACTTGAACACAATTTTGCTTTCTTCTACTACAACCCAAGCATCTGTGAAGGGATCCGAGCGAAGGAGGATCCGGACAATTCTGATGAAGAGGTCATGGACACAGATGACTCATTGGATTCCGGCACCGAAGACGACTTCAGACCGGCAGACTTTCTTGAATGGTAAGTAAGGAACCGCTTGCGGCTTGGTTACGGTACGTTTTAGGCCATGTCCAAAGCACTTTGCCGACTCAAGACTATTATCACCCGCAACGACCGATCGTTAGAGAGTTTATGGATGTGCTGAGAATCGGACGATTTTATGGATGTTTACTTTGTAATTATTAATTTTATTGTGACTCTTCATGGATTCTTTTCGGACGTTTTCGTCCCCGACGAAAGGTCGAAGAAGGTACGGGTATTTGGAGTATTCATCGAAACATTTGCGTAATCAGCTTGTATTTCGGACTTTATTGTAATTGATTTGTACATAAGATTGATTGCGTGATTCTTCCTTTGATGACAAAACATCGCAACATGAATTAGAAGTAACGTTTACGGTTGAACAAACAGACGTTGGGGACACAACACGAGTTTAGCATAATGTGGAAATAATTTAATAAATAAGGAGACATTGAGCAGGAGACGATTGAGAGAACAGTTGAGAGATTGGTGGATGTAACGTTGTTAGATTTGCCGATAAGTATAGCAGCTGACGTCCCCTTTAGTTTCTTGGCAGAAGAGTTCCGTGTTCGTTATGTAGGAAAAATCACCGTTCGCGCAGATCACGTCAAAGCGTCCTCCGAAAGCGGTTTCAGCGGCTAACTGGATGAGTCTCTTCGACGTGTTCAAGTTGTCGTCGATATTCTGAAGCGATTACGTGAGAAAGGAAACACGGAAGTTCACATTACGTCGAGCATCAGTTTCCGGAGATCTTCGTTATTGCAGAGGGAATCGTCGGTCAATTTGAGTTCGGAAAGAGGAATCGCTTCAGAAATGTCATGAGCCAACGTTTCGTTCGCTTCAGCGTCAGACGACAACTCGGCTGCGGTACTTGTCTCTACGTCGTCCACGACCTCTTGGAGTTTTTCTCCGGCTACGGCGTGACTTCCCAGAGGAGGAGCCTGCACGTATTGCTCAGATGAGCCAGAAGAAGAGTATCCTTCACTGCGAAGGGGCGACGCTTCTACGGCAACCTGAAGTCGCGTTCTAACAACGTGCCGACCCTATCCACTTACCGGGTTGTTCTGATGCGAAATATGCTGTGGAGGAGCTTGTTGCTGATAAGCTTGTTGCTGTGTTTGACCGACCTGTTGTGGAGCCGCGATGTAGTTGGATTGTGCAGGAGCAGCTGGTAGAGGAGCTGGCTGTGCTTGTTGCTGTGCTTGAACGACCTGTTGCGGAGCCGCGATGTAGTTGGACTGTGCAGGAGCAGCTGGTAGAGGAGCTGGCTGTGCTTGTTGCTGGTAGTAGATAGGCTGTTGTGTCTGCTGGAAGACGGGAAGACAACCAACTCCAGTACACCCGCTTATAACGGGAGAAGCGAACGACGCTCTCCCGCATGAAGCTCCAGCACACCCGGGAGGCGAGTAGACAGAAGCGCCCCCACAGTTACCGCCATTGCAGCCTCCACCACATGATGCAGATGGAGGACACACGGGAACTGAAAGGGTGATTGAGGAATACGGTAGGATGCTTCGGATTACCTGGAGGCGCAGCGGGACACGCGGGGGCTGGTGGGCACGCAGCAGGCTGGCAGCTGCATCCTACACCGGATCCTGCACCACCGAATGGAGCAGGGAAAAAGAAGGCTTCAGAGGAAATGATGCCGAGGGCGAAGAGTAGAAGAATTGTTTTCATTCTGAAACAAGCAGACTTTTTAGGTTTTAAGGATTCGAGAGAGAAGTTGCGAGCAGCCACGCAATTACCGAGCGCGTTTAGGGAAATCAGCGAAGAATCGGATTGGAGAGAGTGGACGGTTCAAGGAAAGCAAAGAAGAAAGAGACCGGTCGGACAGCGAAGCGAGATTTGGGCGGATTGGCCGCCACTGACATCCCGAGTCACGTTGACCCTTCGGGATTCCGCTGGACTACCGATGATCGAGCCGATCGGAATGCGCCTTTACTTCTCGATCAAAATTAAGTTGAGGAGGAGCCGTGAAAGGAAGAAAACAAAAGATCAATTGTTGTCCGTTTGGGGATCAGTTGAAAAACGGAGAAAGTCCGTTTCTTAATCCACGTTGACAGGCACGCCCTCGCGGCGAGAAACACTTCGCAACTTTTTGTTCTCTTTGCAAATTCATCAAGCGGATTCGTCTGTTCCGCTGACCATGCACGCCTACCGTACCCTTTAAACTTGTCAGGTTAGACTTGTTCTCGTCCGCTTCAATTGCCAATTTCCAATTTTCGGCGCTATCAATCCGTCTTAGCGAATCGCTGAACGGCGTAGCCGGCGGTCTCGAGCCGATTGCGGTGGTTCAGCGGACCGGTTTCGCTCGGAAGGAGGTCGTCGTCGCCGCTCTTTGTAACTTTATCCGCGTTAACGCCACCACAGCGACTCCTTTGTTTTGCACTTTCCACTCGTAAATCATGATCAACGAAAGCGAAATCAGGACTTTCGGTTGAAGGAAATCCTTTGCTCCCTTTTTTGTCATTTCACGGTCTTCTCTCATGGCTCATATAAAGCGAACACAACAAAAATACGACAGAAGTTTCTTAATTAGCAAGAAGCAATCGTTTATCAACGAGGAACAAACTAAATGACGACAGTAGGAAACGGCACGAACACCAGAAAAAAATATATCAGCTGTTCCACATTCCAACTTCCGCTGCCTCTTCGACAATCTTTCCGAATGCTCCGCTCAAACGCATTTTTCTCCGCTTGAATTTCTAATGAAGTCATTCCTCTTTGTTATCGCCTTACTTTGCGTCTCCGGAGTACTGACGGTATTGGATAAGCAGTTGGAAATGGAACAGCAGGATATTCAGTGGTGGGACTGCAAATCATGTGCCAAGTGCTGCAAGATCTGTAAGGCATTTTATTTTGTATTACAAATTAGAGCTTTCAAACTATTTAACTAGTAACAAACATCGCTAAAGTTGTTCCGATAAAAACCTTCCGTGTTTCAGATGGAAACAAAAAGTACCGGTGTGATCCACGCCGGTGCGTGATCTTCGATGGAAACTGCATCTGTTGAGCGAAAATATATTTTACTTCTCTTGACCGACATGTACAGTAATCCAACGAATAAAAATATTTGTGATGTACGCTTGTACACAAAGAGAACCTTTTTATCGACAAAATAGAGAAAGAAAGAAAGAGAGAGAGAGGGAGAGGGAGAGGAGAGAGAGCGATCGGAACGCTCACGCGTGAGTATCGAAAAAATCAAAACGAAACTGACGAAGTTCGGCAACTAGCAATAGGTGAGATCGGATTCAGAATCAGCGAGGTCGTACAGCATCACCACACGGAGCATTTGTCAACCGGATTCATCTTGGTGCCTGGAGCACATTTGAAAGCGCGCGCAAATTCGGGACGGTTTCTGAGCGGAATCACTGCTCTGTATTTCGCCGGAGCGTGAACATCAGTGAGGATCAGTTGAACGTAGTGCTTGGGACGAACCATTGAGCACCAGTTCTGAAATATTTCTCATTATACAAAAACTGAGGATCTATACAAAACTGAGGATCTATACAAAAACTGAGGATCTAGAAACTGAGGAAACACACATATTCGGAACTTGTTCCGAATATGTGTGTACGAAGTACGAAGCCAAAAATGAGCTCCAGGGCGACCGGTCATTGGTACAACCGGTTGCCAACACACATATTCGGAACAAGTGCCAAAAACGGTTCTAAACAACGTTACATTTGCGTAAGCAAGGAAGAATAGTTGATCGCTCGTGAAGTTTTGGAAGCCAGGGAGCGCAGGTTCGCTCGCGGACGTGTTTGTTAACCAGGAGTTGTACGCCTAAACGACGGTTTTTGTATAACAGTATATGGAGGAGAACATACCGCATAGGCGGTCTTTACTCCGCCGTTGTCAGCGATGTTTTCGCCAAGCGAAAGACGACCATTGAGATGAACGCCGACTTCCTCCACTTTCACCGAATCGTACTGACGCGAGAAACATTCAACTTTATCGAAGAATTTGTGCGCGGTCACGGAATCCCACCAGTCGTGGAGGTTTCCTTTCTTATCGTATCGCCCTCCCTGATCGTCGAAAGCGTGCGAAACCTCGTGACCCACGACGGCTCCAACCATCGCATAAGTGACGTAATTGGGGACGCCAGCGGTGAGAAAAGGAAATTGCATGATGCCAGCCGGAAATACTGTAACAAGAGGCTGCGAGCGTTTGCTTTAGTGAACTCACTCATTTCGTTGAGATTTGGCGCGTAGAAAGCATCGACTTGAGCAGGACTCTGAAACCAGAGAGATCGATCGATTGGTTGTTTGAAGCGGACAAGTTCTTCGCGAACGCGTGCCAACTTTATCCGGACTGAGAGATTAAGCAAAGGCTCCGCACGAGTCGTCTCCTTCTGAAAAACGATTAAAAGAACGAGCGAGAAGCACACGTACTCACGAATCCCCAATTCTCCTCCATCCACGTTTTGTTAAAAAGAGTTTGCGGGTATCCGCTCTTGTATTGGATATAGTGCGCTTTCTCGATCGCGCGCTCCTTCGTCTCATCGTCCATCCAGTCCAATTCGTGAAGCTGGCGGATGAACGCTGACTTTAGATAAGAGGTCAACTCAGTCATCTAAGCGTTGTCTTAAGTGGAGACGCGTTGAACTGTCAGCTTACTTTGTCCATCGCAAACTCCTTGTCGAAAAAGTGTTCTACAAAAAGTTTCCCGACTGGCATATCGAGCATGATGACAGAGAGAGTCACGCAGTCCTCCCAGCGATCGGGAATCGGAGCGTTGAACATTCCCGTCTGGTTCGCTTTGAATTCGTAGAAGGGATCTCGCATCTTTGGAGGCAGAAACGGAGAGAAACCCTGCACAACACGCCACCCGACGTAGTTAGCGATCACACGCTTCGGAGTCGATTGGAGGACATGCTAAACGAAACTCGGTACCACGTCAAAATTATCGAACTCACCTGAATTCCTCTGAAGTAATCGATTTCGCGAATGATTACGGTATCTCCGTCGGTGACATTGGCAATTTTTTCAAACAGCTTGCCGACGTAAGATCGGAAATCGATCTAGGAAATGGGGTTTAAAAGCGTCCACACCGATATTTTGCTCACAAAGGGAAACACTTGGGCAAGTGTGGTCAAGTTGTAAGCGTTGTTGCTTCGTTCTGGATCTCTGCGAATCATTTCGTCCGCCGAGAAGTTCACCAATTTCAGCTCAAACTCCACAGCCTCCTTCATGTCAACTTCGGCCGTCTTCCTGTCCGCACCTGAAAGTCCGGCGCGTGAGTAGGCACCACGAGTTCGCCTATTTACCCAAATTGACGGCCGTTTCCACAATCATCTGCGTGTAGTTCAAAATCATTGGATCGTTGGCTCCGGACAGGTAGGGCCAGCGGGACCCTGCTCCCCATTTCGGCTGGTCCACTTCAATTATTGTCAAATTAGAGTCTGAGGGATGATGTGAAACGGCGACTTCCAAAATCACCGCGTTCACTCCGGTGCGGTTGAGTAGAAGCGCCAGCTGCGTCTCCCAGCCGTGTTCCCACTCGCTCCACTCGTCGCCCTCGAGCACTGGCCACCCTCCCACCCGTTTCAAAAGATCACGGAAGGCGGAAGCACCGGTCTCCTCAAGAACATCTGCAAGTACTTAGCGTTAGTTCAATTCGTTCCTGCCTCCCGAATAACCTTCGCGTAGACACTTCTGATAATAATTCTTGGCCAGTCTGTCCCATGGCTCTTCATCACTCCGTGGCGTCTCCTGAAAACTAAAGTTAACGATGTCATTAAGCGAAGCGCAATCACCTCCAGCACGGACTTCACTTGCTTGTGCAGGCGAGTCTGAACATCGCTGATGGTATGACGCAGAGGTTTATTCGCTGGAAGGTTCTTGCTCAATTCGTAATTCCCGCAGGCGAATTCGTAAAAATCGTCACATGGATCAACCTACAGCAGTCACTTTTGATTAAACTCTGCGAAGTGATCTTTTCTACCTTCTCGTTCAAATTCGACGCGAAGAATCCCGCGATTCGGACGCACTCTCGCGAAGTGCACACGACGTTGTCGTGGTGCTGCGCTCCTTGGTCATAACTCGTCGACGGCGGAAGTCCTTGGTGTGTTCGGCGGATCTCGTTGAAATTAACACCTGTAACGAAGCGTGTGCGATCGACTGATTCGAAATTACCTTTAGTGAATATCAGGTATCCTTGAAGGAAGATCAACCAAAATATACAAACGGCGAGAAGACAAAGAAGAAGAAGGGAAGAGAAGACGATAAGGCAAAACTCGAATCGCGTTAGTGCTCCAAAGCATTTCCTAAATAACGAACTGAACGGATGAAAATCGGACATGTAAATATAAATGAAAATGGGAGTAGGGTAAATCGGAGCTGAGGAACTCGTAGTTTGGAGGGGAGGCGGATACGAACCCGTTTCTGGTCGAATACGACGTCCACGATGCTGAAGTACCTCCATTTTCAACACTTTTCATTTTTGATGTGACAGAGAGGCGAAACCGGGGACAATTTGCATCGAAATCACCTCGTGAGGGTATTGGCAGAGTCAGCGAAGATTTTCTAACATCGACGGACTCCTTGGCAACTTGAAGTCGGAAAGAAGAACATTTCGCTCGTTTTCTCTTTTCTGTATATCAACGTTTCTTACATTAACGTCAGAAACGAGGAATCAAAGCGGATAACGCGAGCACTTGAGGCGCAAGGCTACACATATCGAGAAGCGCCACTTCCGTGGAAAGCTCTTCAGAGTCTTGACTTAAAAAGAGAAATACGCTCGCTCAGTCAAGTCGTTTTTGTCTCGAGGGTCGCAGCACCGATTCGAGGGGTGCAGAGCAAGCGATAAAAGGGAAAGGCGTTAGTAGCCCTTGGGGAATCGCGCTGTTTTGGAGCGCGAAGAAAACATTTGCATTGGAGGAGTGACGATCACTTGGAAAAAGCAAAAAGAAGCAAAAAAGTGCAGGGAGTTGCGAGCTGATGACGATTCACCGGGTCGAGCGCTGGGCCAGCGGATAATTAATTGAGCTTGTCGACTTTTTCCTTGTCGATTGATGGGATCGCAGTTCGGGCGGGACGCCGGCAGTGCTGATTGCCGAGGGCCAACTCCACCAATCCGATCGCAGTGTTTATACTACTAAACACGACATGCCCCACGCCATATGATTTGAAACAAATGGGTTAGGCGGATTGTTGTGACTGCTCCCTCCCTGAAGCTGCCACTTGTCTGTCGCTGCCAACGGACTCCTTTCGCGACAGTGAAGGAACGAAAGCGCACAGAAACGGTTTTCGAGGGCGTGCGAAGCGGAGCGGCGAGTGACAGGAGAAGGATATCGTAAAGCGATCTGTCAAAGCGACCGCGAAGGAATGGAAGAGGGACTGTGAGCCATCCTAATTAACTGACTCTTCTTCGCCCTCTTCGGATATCAAATGGCACCAGGAAAGGCCCTCGGGTTCTGTTTTCGCATGACGCCAAATTCCAATTGGCAATTAGCAGCTCGAAAAAAGACGAAAAAGAAAGTTGAGGCGCACCAGAAGAACGCACGGAGGAAGAGGAGATAATTAAAAGGTTTAATTCGGCGGATGATCGGACCGAAAGCTCCCAGAAATTCAATTACACACGGAATGGATCCGTTTGGACTTAAGGGGCCGCACGAGATAATTATCGCTCGTTTTTTGAGTGGAATGATAATAGAGTAAAACGTGACTGGGTTAATGATTTGGGATAAGCGGCGAACGGCGAGTCTCAGAGGAAAAGATTAATAGCACTTGTTAAGTGGTTCCGGGTGAGTAACTCGTTGTGAAAATCGTGAGTTGCTTGTTCCCGCCAAACGCTAACCTCGCTCTCGCTTTTCTCTTTTTGTGAGGTAGGTAGAGATTACTCGACGGACGTCCCGTCGAACCTGTTTTCAATATCATCGAGGAATCGTTCGACGTCGAAAAACCGACGTTGTGACTCTGAATTGTACCCGAGGTAATAATGTTGGTTTAGATGGTAACTCACAGGAATAGGCGGTTTTTCAAGAGTCGAGTTGAGATCGGGGACAGTGTAGCACGGGTAATCATCATAAAGGCTCGACTTCATCGTTCCGTTTCCGTTCCACTGCGCATACGAATTTCGACTCATCTGAATATTGCGGATTTGAGGAAGCAGAAGGCCAATCGAATTTTGAATGCAAATGAGGGATTACTTGAAAACTTACGTTTGGAGGAAAACAGCGTAGTCCGCAACTTCTTTCGCCGTCTTCTCACGTCATTTGCCCTCTCTGCGTCTTCTCTAAACGAATAATCTGATTTACGATCGGCGAACATCAAAACATCGCGCGGAAGACATAATCGCCGCGTGCGACCGAACGATACAAGCGCTCGGAGGGCCACGGAGGACGCCGGAAATGATGGAATCAAAAGACCAAATGACCGCGTGGGAGTTCTAGAGAGCGAAGCTGCGGAGACGCATTGAGATCGATTAGATCAGAAGGACAAAAACAAACGATTATTGGGAAAAAGAGGATAATTATGCAATTAGGCGTTGGAGATGTGGTGACAGATGGAAGGAAAATTACCAATCGGGTTAGATTGGGAAAGTTATAATCACATTACGAAGGAACAAAGCATTTCACGATACGACCGACCTAAAAGTGTGCAAACTGCAAAAATTTGAATCTTTTCGTAAAGTTTTGAGTTGAACGAAGTCGATCTGCAAGAATCTCGCGGCGTTCGAGAGCGCCGAGGGCGATGCGCGGAGGCAAATTGACCTAAAAAGTGGCGCAGACCTTCAGCACTCCAATATTCAAATGAACATCCCTCGTCTTTACGGAACCGCAGAGCACAAACAGCACCTCTGGTCTGAGGGACGCGTAAATGGTTATGTATGGCGTTAAAGATGAGTGAGCAACAGAACTGGTCAGAAATCAACCGAAACTTCAGGAGAATTCCGATGAAGGAACGCCAGAGTTTTCAGAATTCGCGTTAACAACAGAAATAACGCTAATGGACACCGACTGGCCAGTCGTCGGACGAACTACAGGCCTTCTTCTCCGTTTTCAACTCATCTCCGCCCTAAGACTCTCGCCAAAAGAAGACAACTCGATTAGAGAACCGCTGCAGATGTTTGTTTGAGTTGAAATAATGGCGAAATAGTCGAAAAGTGATTATAGCAAAGGGGGCTAATAATGTAGTAGCACTGATTGCGCGTCCGCAGTGCCTGGGGGCGAAGAAGGAGAAGATGCAGGAGTATCGCAATTTGTTAACTAAAAAAATGTATGAGAATTCTATCGATTTTAATCTCAGTTTGACTTGTTGCGTTAACTGGCGTCATTTGGATTGCGAATCAGAATAAAGCCAACGAAACGGAATTACTGTAGTGAAGTTCTGCAGTAACCGCGCGATAACTGTGTCGAGCGTCCTTCTCTGTGCGCGTCCTTCTCTCGAACTGTTTTCCCGACATTTGTTAAATGATTTCGACAAACAAAAGTTGATCGGATTGTGTAATCGCGAAGAAAAGCGCGGAAGACCTCTGCAAATCGCGCGCTGCGAAGCGAACATCGATGCACTATGATTAAGGAAGTACGAAAGGAACCAATTTTGGGAATGAGAGTCCTTCTGTTGGTTACAGAAGAGATAATGAGGGATTCGAGAGGGCGACGATCACTCGAGATTAATCTCCGATGGTCAGTGGCGATTGTTTGCGCGGCTTGTTGACAGAGAGCGCTTAAGCATCGCACCGCCGCACCTAAGGGCCTCCATCCAACCATCTTCACAACAACCAACTCGAAATCGGATACAGAAATGAAGAAACAGACGCAAGGATTACATTCTCATTGATTTGCAGAGTACAGATGACAATCTTCGGGGAAATTTGCTTGCCAGCGGCAAAAGACAAATGGGTCACTATCGCACGACCGTCGAGAGGGATCATCGCGAAATAATTCGTTTTCAGTTTCGATGACCGTCGCGTGTCCGGCGCAAGCGCATAGGAACACACTTTTATGGCTTTGTGCACTTCGGAAGCGATGGGAAACATGGTCCCCGAGCAGTGACGAACCGATTCTTTTGGTTCAATGCCGACTTTAGAAGCAGATTCTAGATGCATTTGATGTTGCTGCTTCTTGACTCCATAACGCAATCACGCAGATTAGAGTTACAGAATGACCACCGCGAGAGGTCAGAACAACAACATCTGGACATGAAATGAAACTGCGCGAATACTGTCTTCCAAGATATCGCGCTAACTGGCGAGCACTTGTTATTTAGCATATTTTCAGGTTCTATTAGCGCCTAATAAGGAAATTGCTCTCGAATGCTAATCAAAAGTGTTTCGTCAATGCAAAAGCACTTAAGCGAAATTCCAGTTGAATGACCTTGTTAAACACATATCACACATTCATCGTTAGCCGACAGAAACCCGAGCGGACTCCGCACTCTACTTTGATGATGGTGCTGAGGAAGGTCCGCGGAAATGGCGACAATTCTGAATCCATGCAGCGATTTTCGGCAAGTGTTTTTAAATCTTCATCAATCTTCAATTTTCAATCTTCATGTCGATGGCAATTTTAATTTCAGGGAACAATCGCCAAGCTGCAGTCCGAGGTTCAACTTCTCGAAAGTACACTTGGCGACAAGTCCGTGCGCTTCAGGTCGATTCTTTTTTACCTCCGATCGTTCATAAAAGAGCAAACAGAAGAAGTTTTCTCTCACTTTCTTGCAAACTCTTAAACGTATTCTTTCGGATTCTCCGTCTTGAAGAGACGCTCGACAGTAGCAACGAACGGTACCGTAGTAAACTGGATGTGCACCTTCGGAACCACCGGAGCGACGAGCGAGAGTTAATCGGAAGAATTGAGCGCTTGCAGAACGCCAATCGAATACTCAGTATGGAGAACATAAGTGTCGATTATGCGCTTGGATAATCCGCCATCTCAGATAGTCGACTGCGTGATGAATGGTCGGTTGCTCTTGAGGTTGAGGAGATGCGGACGAAAATCGGAGAAGTGAGGGAGGAGATCAGAGAGAAGAGAGCGCAAGCGGACAGAGAACCTGCGGAGAGAAGGCAGAAAGCTATAGAGCTGAGAAACGAGTGAGTCCAAAACGGAAAAACGCAAAAAAGTCAGTTGGTTGTTTTAGAATTCGCAAAGAAGTTGAGATGGATTTCAAACTGGAAGTGTCCGACGTACGGAAACAATTGAGAATTCAGAAGACGAGCGAATTGAAGGTCAACGAGCAGGTATGTATCACCGGTCGATCCCATATTAGAAAACCGTTTGATTCAGATTATTGCAAAACTGGAAAAGCAAGAGAAGGAGTTTCTATCGGAAATCGGAGGTCTGAAGGAAGAGGTTGCAGATTTGAAGCTCCAAGTTACTGCAACCGACAGCGAGAAGCAGTTGATAATTGGCCAACGGGAAAAACTGGAGGAGATGTTACGAAAGTCGAAGAAACAGGTACCGTAATCAGAGTTGTGTTTAGGTGGTTGTGCAAAGTACGTCGACGGTAAGTTGAAAGCACCGCACCTCGGCGTCGTCTTCCGCGGTAAATCGGCTTTGATTATTCGATCCATTCAGTCCGAAAAGGCGGCGAAAGATCTGAAGCGACGACTAGAGGAATCGGATGACACGCGCAATTCGATTCTCGCACAGCATACCGAAATCCTAAATTCACTCAAAAATGAGGTAACTTCGAAGAACAGAAATCTGACGCTGAGGGTAATCGTTCAGATCTCCGACCTCAAAACAAAGCTGAAAAAAGAAAAGAATGATTTGGCCGACTGTCAACAGAGTCTGCGCACAGAAAAGGTGAGCTGCTAAGAGCCGAGCACAAAAGATAATGGGGAGGAAAATTTAGGAATTGCGCATGAAAACCGTTGAAAAGCATCGGCTTCAAAACGATAAGTTGGCTGATCTGCAGACTCTCCTGGCGCTTACACTAGCGGAGAACGACGACGTGTACTTGGATTCAGTTCTGGGAGAAGATCGAACTGCGATTTTTTCCAAAATCTCATTTTTGCTTTCGAAAATCCCGATTGTTGAGTGATGGAGGATGACGGAGCATCTAGATAAAATCATATGATGATGGATTTGAGATGACCCGAACGTGCATGAGAACGCGGGATTAAGACCCTTAATGGGCGAATGGGTACGGTAAAAGGTGTGTGGCCAAATGTGCTTTTGAAGAGGTTGCATCACTGTGGGGCGTCCGCGGTGTCCAGCTGTGACGCGGACATCGAAGACGGAAAGAAAAAAGGTCTTTAGAAATGCTTTGTTTGTCCAAACTCTTCAGCAGAAGGGAGCTTGAAGTGCGGAAACGATACGCATAAGGTCAGAAAGAATGGATGCACGGAAACATAATCCATTCGCAGAGATTACATAGAGCGTTGTCAAGCCATGGTACATGGCCTCTACGAGCATAACGGCAAACTGGCTACTGTAGGTTCCCTCGCGGCCGCATCTGTCGTTGTACGTTCAAATCCGCCTCTGGTCGATTTTTTACCCAAGTAGCTATATCTGAGCTTCCTCGGGCCACAAAGGAACAGAAGCTCTTTGGACGTTTGGCCATCTGTTCGCTTTTTCGTTGAGCAATATTGCGCGGCAAAGGCCACTTGCGACCCCGGCCTCCTTCGCGTTATCCTCGACTTTCCGATCGATAGGCGGGGTCACTCAGCGGTTAACCTCAGCCGAAAACGCGTTGGTCATTGCGCAATCACTCACACCTTGGTCGTCCTCATCCCTTGTCCCCTTCTTGAATCCCCTCGCCTTTGCAAAGCATCTCCAAACACAGAGATTGCGCAACGCTGCGATGCGATTTCAAACGGAAATCGCCGTCGCCCCTCAACTCAATTTTGGTTTCGCCAAATCGTAAACTTAGCCAAGTTCGACAGACTTCTCACGGTCGTCTGCTCTTCTGGTCGACGTCGGTTGGCCTTTTATCAGTAGAAGTGCGAAAAGTCGATTCTTTTTGAGTTTGAGATTGCGACGGCGGTGAGTGACAACAGAAGAAGTTTTCATGACTTGCAAGGACCGTCACGATAAGGTATGAAGGTTTCTATTCATGAGATAAAGGCTTCCGACATTCTATATTCGGATGTAAGTTTGTGTTCTTTAGCACATTTGATACCAAGCGATTAAGAACGCCTCTTTGGTTTTCTCTTTACCCTTTTTTTACCTGGAAAGGTCCCAAATGCCCGCGCCCAGAAAGGTGTTCACATTTCGTCCCGAATCTGTTGTTGTTTGTCGAACTGCGAAAACAGATTAGTGGAGTGAAAGTGAGTCACACGTGCGCCCACAAAAGTGGTCGATCACTTCGTATTCTCGATGTGAAATTACGAAAAATGCGATAGTCCTCCTCGACCCTCGCTCTCAGCGACAGGGCACCAACTGCACCTGTACAGTTATCGCCGCGATCCTCTTTTAGAGTCTCCAACTCGTATTATCACTTTGCACTTTTCAATTTGCGCTCCATTTTGGCAACAAACTGAATGTACAGCCAATGCAGAGGAACACCGTGCCTTTGTGACCCGATCGCTTACTTGATGTTTGTTCTTAGCCAGAACCGTCGCTAATGGCCTGATAAGACGCGCTTCCAATTCCAACGGTCGTATAGTCGAAGACGCCGACCGGTCACTCATACGCGTTCTTCCTCTAACTGCTGTTTACATCGGGTTTCTGCTCATCGATCACCTGCGCAATCCTTTTCCCCAGAGGCGCAGACCCTTCAAAACAACAACAAAATTCAAAATTTGTTTTGTTTATCACCACCGCTGCTACAGTTTCTACCTTTGGCGCCCTTCTGGACGTGGGAACATCTGTCTTCTCGCTATCTCCCTTCGGTTAACGACCCTCCGTCGGTCGTTATCAATTTGGAACTGCTATTCCCGACCGCATCGTCCTTCAATCGCCAATTTTCGAGTGACCGTGGTGACCAATCGTAATTATCGCCCTAAAATGTGCTAAAAACGGACTTTTCGCTAATTGTCACTTCATTTACGGGACTAATTGCGGTTTCTTTCCTCTGTGTTTAATCAACAATTGGGACGGCGACCTCGGCGGCGGTCAGTTGCTCTCTGGCAACTGTGCCTAAGGTCAGGCGGCGCTCGGAAGGGCGGCGAGGACGCGGTGAAGCCTGTTGAGCTGAGGGCGTTCGTAGGCAAGCGGCAAGCGGTAAACAAACGGGTGGTCATTAAATGGTCACCGCCTAACGGACGAACGATATCCCTCGCCGCCCGCCGCGGGCTTATTCGAATCGCTAATTGCCCCTCCACGCGCATCGCCGGCGGTTCGAATATTCAAATTTCGCGATTTTTCCCTACACCAGAGACCTTCGAAAATGTGCCTGGAATGCCCTTCAAAATTCGGTTTTGTGTTTTCTGGATGTTGAAGATGAATTCAAATCAAAGTGATTTATATAAACTGCGCGTTGTTGTGTGGTTTAAGCTGCGTTTAACAAGTGCAAATCAAAATTTTACGTAGCACCCTTTCTGTCGCAACATCTAAACAAACAGCTCAAAGCTGCGATCAATTTCCGTATTTTCGTAGTCCCTTCGGTGTGTGCGATGCCTCCAAGCGGGCTAATTTGTATATTTACCCGCGGCCATCTCCAGCTGTTCGTGCGCCGTTCGCGTTGGTGTCAGTCGGGCCGCGCACGATTGATGTTTATGCGTTGTTACACGGCGTCTGTCGAGACCGTCTGCAGAACGCACTGTCTGCTGCAAATCCATCCTCTCGACCTCGTTGTTAACCTCGGGCGTCTTTCCCACTCGCGCAAACATGCCGCGCCTGCTACATGTCGTTGCAACACCCAAGTTAAAGTCCACTCGTTTCCCACGCATCACCAGTTAACAAAAAAACTGCTCCGCTGGGTGGAAAAAAGAGTTTCCGCGTTCGCCTGGACAAATCCCAGATCCACTCCCTCTGAGGTCTTCGAACTACGGACAGTTGAATATTTATGAGTTGCAAAAAAATGAGCAAAAATGTGTTTTATGATGATTGCCGCCCGTTCGTCCGACCCAACAAAATTCAAAAATGCGAATTGGAAAGGTGTTGCAACGCGAATACGTTCCCAGATGCTAATGCGCACTCCATCGACGGCTACCTGCGTGATCCAAGGTCATTCGTGCGTAATTGCGGGATCCGCTTGCTTTCTGGACGACGGGAACTCGTTCCAAGCCCAGTTTTGGGCTTTTGAAGGCATTTGTGGTGGGCGGGTGCTCTCTTATGCTAATTGCTGGCGACATTTTTGAATGTTTCGGCGTCCCTCGGCGTTTATTATTCATAGAAAGAAGTGAAAACGAAGACGTTTGGGTTTCGACGGCGGAAAGGAACGTGAATGGCGCCGTGCGGACCGTCACTGGCCGAAGCGATGATTTGAATTGATTTTATTTTTCGTTTTTTTTTTACCGAAAGCACGCCAGTGAATCGGAATCTTTCCTTTCTCCCCAGACGACCTTGAATCCGGATTGCGACGGAGTTTTTGCAATTTTTTGAGAATTTTCAAATTTGTTTCGGCGGCTTTTTTGTACGACCATTTATTTGTGGCCTTCGGTGTGCGGAATCAGCGATCGGCGGACCATTTAAGGGTTTGTGAAACGGCAAAAGGTCTATGTTATTTAGCTATAATTTTGCACTGAACACGGAGGACCGATCCACTTCGTCTCGCGTCCGCGCCGCTCGCTCATCCATGCGCGCGAGATAGACTGCTTTTTGTTTTGCGATATCAGTACAAGCAACAAGGAATGTGAACGAACGAACGGCCGGCCGCCTGTTTCCACTTTCGTTCACAATCTACAATTCGACTAGAAGAACGTTCTGTCTTCCACAATATTCTATCGAAGCCGTGCCTTTCAATCGATGCCTTTCCCCTTAATCATCCGCCGTCGCTGTCGTATCATTCAGCATCTCATCAATAAATGCAAAAAGGCGGCGGTCGTATAGTCGACGGCGTTCTTTGAGGTACGAAGATGGCACTTCTTGCATAGCTTCTTAACCTAAAGTCTTTTCACACGCTTTTGTGCCCAATCATCTTTTGTTTGGACAGTTTGAGTGTTTACTAGCGGATTTTGTTGTGGGAATGTCGCTGATATTTAATCAACGCTACCGCAGACATCGTTCAGAGAAGAAACGAACGCTTTCGCCGCATGCAAATCGCTCGATTCAAATTCTCTTTATTCAAAGGAAAGGTTACGACTGGGAGGAGTCGGGACATGAAAGGGCCACTCGAGTGTGGTGACTGTGGGAGCGCCTTCTAATTCGGGCGATTCTGATTAATGAAAACCGTCGGAGGGGAGGAAAAGAACGCTGACAATGAGTGTCGTTTTCTATTCGCCGTCTCACTCGCATTGCGCTCTACTTATTCTCTATCGCCGTATTAGTCCGATCTCGCGAATTTCATTATTTCTGGCGTTTCTTCATAAACTCAATTTTACAGATTTTCCGCGCCACCGTGAATCACAGTCTAAACGTCTTCACATTTTTTTGGCAACTCATCAGGTAACTTTGTGCCTCTTTGCACCAACTTTCGTGCACGAATGCCGACAAATGGTCGCCGCGACACCTTTCGTGTCACTCATGAAAAACCAATTTGCACTCTTAATGAATCCGCCGGCAATTCTCGGTCGCGCGCACTCACTCGTCGTTGTCAATGGGGGTCAAAAAATTCAAAATCGAAGGTCGGAAGCCTCAGAGCGCCGATGCTATCGAGAAACGCACGCGGCGCCGCACGGAACGACCTCGGGCGTTTCAAAAATTGCGCGGCGCGGTTCCTCCGATGATGAATTGACTCGCTACTAAATGTTTTGTCGAAGCGCCGACAGTGATCGATGTGCCGGAGTGCAGGAAGTCGTAGTGGTCAGAGGAGTGTAATTTGAACAAACGCACTTTGGCATTTTGCTTCCAGCTGCAATACCCTTTCTTGACCCACAAATGAACGGTGCGGTTAGTTAACCACACTGACTGATATGAGTAGAACCGATCTTCACTGTAATAATTTAAAAATTACACTTTTGAAAGATTAATGAATCGAGAGCTTCGGTGATTGTTTACGAAAGGTTTGCGCTTCAAATACCAAAATTCAAACTAATCAGATGCCCGCCGGGTTTTCAAAACTAACCCAACTGTTACAACGTCTTTTTTGAGGAAATCAGAAAAACGATTTCTTGACCTAATTGAATGCCTCGCTGTAACAGCCGATTCCAGAGTTTTCCTTCCTTTTTTTGCATGATTACACAAAGGATGCGAGATTTTGAACTGTCTATTTTCCCATCGAACTTTGACACCGCCACAATTAGAGCAGACGTTTTCACAACTCCAAAAACTGGATTTTTCTGCAAAGTTGCATTAAACTACAAACAAAAGGTCAACTGTCTTCAGCGTTCTCGCGTCTCTCTGCGCACTCTCTCTGTCAGCGCTGCCTCTCTCCGCTGCACCCTCTGCAGACAGTCGGGGCAAATTCTCTGCAGTGAAAGTACAATAAACGGCGCGATCAGCTGATCGCCGCGCTCCGCGTTGAATCAGCGGACGCCGCTTGTCTCTCTGCCGCCGCCACTGTTTCTTTCCCTCTCCTGGATCGCGTGAATCGGGGTCGATTCCCTTTCGCCTCATTTTACTTTCGTTTCGCAAATCGCTTTCTCCAGAAACGAAGTCAACGACCTTGAGGCCGATTATTCCTTTTGATTAATCTTGTTTCAACCGATGTAATCGAGTCTCCGCACTGCCATATGGTCGCATTTAGTCGGCGCTTTCGCTTTCTTTGCCTAAGGGTTTGTCTGGCTCCCGCTGTTACTGCTGTTTCGATGATTTTTTTTTTCGAGGTAGATCTGAGATTATTTTCTCCTCGTTTTTGAAATTGATTTTGCGTTTAAAAATTCGTCAAGTCGAGACGAGAACATTCCGATTGAGTCACTTTCTTGGGGGATTGACCTTTGGTTCGAAGGTTGTCACTTTCTTCCATATCACTGACGTTCGCGTAGTGACAGCCGCCGTTCGAATGGGTGGCACATTGGCACCGTTCGGGCGCCCGAATGACACTGACCTCCTTTGTGGGCCGAACAGGCCGAACTCGAAGAACGGTTTGAATTCGATAGCGACTAGGGTCGTTAGCTATGCGGACCGCACAAAGGCCTCGGGTTGCAATCGAATATTCCGTTGATTAATGCAGAAGCACGCGAAGATGTTGCGACGCAACGCGATTTATCGTTTTTTAATCGTTTGTTTGGGCGATTTACGCGAATCGGAGTTGCAAGGTGAAAGTCGCGAAACATCGCGTCATTAATTACGCGCCGCTTCGGCACTCGGTTTCACTACCAGTCACGGCGAAATCTCTAAAGGACATCAGATGACCTCTTTGCCACCGAGTCAGAAGGCGTTGCGAGGTCGTGGCACTCAACAACTCCGGTTTGCTTGAATATCTTTTGCGGTTTTATGTTTTTGAATCGTTGATCTTATTGAATTTTCTCTAATTCCAGTGAATTCTGATTTGTTGACGTTCGTTTCGTACCGCAAGGAACGAGTTTGTTTAAGACCCTTCGAGATACCCGTGTTCCCCGCCACTTCATTCTTATCACAACGGTATTTACTTGTCCTTTCGCTGCAAAAAATAGCTTTAAGGAAGCAGCGCTGATTGAGATCAAAGGTGAGATTCAAAAAGCGGAGAGGTGCGGTCATCGGTGGGAATTGAAAGCCTCGCTCGAATTACCGCATAATCCCCTCGTAACCGACCCTGAAACCGAGTATTAACGCCGCCTCGGCCGCCGCGCACCTGTCCCCTCCGGATCGTTTTATCCTCTAGAGACCCTTTCTCAAAAGAACTAATTAGACCGGAGACAGTCGGCTGTCCCCGCTCTCCTTCGTACCGCTCCGTGCTCGCGCAGTTTCACTCCTCATAATTCGGATAATTTATCGACTTCTGTGCGCTCTCCCTTTCGATTCGAATCCACGGCGACCTTCTCACCGCGTTCATGACTTCATTAGCATACGAGCGGTCGGTGACAGAAGGAGCAATCTCTGTCAGAATCTCGTTTCCTTCTTCGTCGGCGTGTTTTTGCTTGCTCGACATTTCGAACCGAAGGCGCCTCGATGTCCGCTCGGCACCGCAGTGCCAGGTAGCAGCAGATGATTATTTTGAGGCGAGATGACTGTTGCGATTCGAATACTCCTTTGGCTCGGAACGACCGACCGACCGTTCTCGACTTTCATTCCTACCCACGTGAGCCGCGACGCCCACTCCGCTAATTGCCGCAACTTCTTCCAAGAGACCGAAGCAGATTTGCACGCCACTTTGTCACTCTAATTACTCTCTTCCTTTCGTCCTAATTGCGGACCGTTGAAGGCAGCCGAAGATTTGAATCTGCGAGGCCCGACAGCCTTGACCCAGGCGGACAAGTTGTTAACGCCGCCTTGAAATGGACTTACTCGAGTTCCCATGCGGCAAGCGGCGTTGCTGTGCAATTCATTCCACCTTATTGCGCCCCTGCCCATCCGAAAATAAGAATTCGCCGGCAAGGGCCTGAGGAAACTCCTCCGACCTTGACACCATTCCTGAGGCGCTCTAGAGCTCCGGAACCGGATTCACTCGGCCTGAGTGGCTCAGTCGCTTTATCGCGGTCGTCGCGGATCGTTTTCCGTGCTCTGTTTGCGAGTTGGAGATTCCATTGTTCTCGACTGACCCCAACTGTCCATCCTCTCTCTCGATCCAGCTTTGTCCGCACGGGTGTAATAGAGGCTCTTGGCCCTATTCGTCCTCGTGGGGGTCAAGGGTCAGTTGGACAACACCCAGAAAAATCGTTTTGAATGCGTAATGAGGTCGACGTCCGTTCGGCACTTCAAAGTCGTGGGTTAATCTGTTCGGGGTCTGGTTGTGGCCTAAGGGTTGCGCAACCGGAGTGCCTGAGGGCCCTCTCTTTTGCCTGGGTGTGACCTTTCGTAGCCTTCACAGCTATCGGACTGCCCATCACGTCCTTCGAAACCATGTTGCGATGTTTGAAAGGATGCGCGATCGTTTATTGCCGTTTCAGATGCGAGTAGATAAGCGGGCGTTACAAGAACGCTGCAAAGGTCAGCAAACATTTTGCATCCTTGTACCAGGAATTTTGAATTTCAAGGTCCGTTGGGCGTTCACAGACTAATTACTCTGGCAATTTCTTTTCCGTTCGCCTGGTCCTAATGTCCTAATGCGGGGGAGATTGCCAAAGTTGAGTGGACGTTCGGATCGGTCATAAGAGGTCGTGTGTACTCCTAAAACGTCTTCTTTGTCGGTGGTCGTTGACTCGGACCTCCGAAAGCAGAAAGACAAACAAGGAAACTCGGTTACGAGGTCTCCGAGTCAGGGTCGCCTCGCTCGGCCCCTTCATCCAGAAGCCGTTTTTTCGCGTCTCCCCTTTCCGACCAATTGCGCATGGGAAAACGTTTCCGTCGCGGCAAACGACCCAAAATACGATCGTGACCGTGTCCCCCTCCGCGCCGCGTTCTCGACCCTCTTCGTCGCGTTCCGTTCGAATGCATTGTCCAGATGCCGACACTCCTCGGGAGGACACGTGCCGCTGCTGTTGCGTCCTCTCCTCCATTTGCATAATGACACAGGCTAATTAACGACACTGCGCGGCAGCGGATGCCATGGCAAAGGTCAACGCACGTGTTCTGTATGAAAGCCTTTCCTTCGCCTACCGTATCCACTTTAAATCTCTTACCGCTGCTTCTTATGCGAATCGATCGCATCTTGAATCCGCCGAGGTCAGCTTCTCTTGAATTTATCCATTTAATTAGGGTCCTCTTTGGTAAGATCGCGCAACGAAAGGACCTAAAGCCGCTGCACAGCTGTCCTGCTGTGGACTGTATCTATTCGGCTTTTGCCGCAGCTCTCCGTATTCCAATCCGAACCTCCGATCAATCATTGTGCAACTCGGCATAACTGGTTCCGTCGTCGCCGCGGGCGATTCTGTTTATCCGCAATGTTTATTCGGTCTGTTGCCCCCGAAGGCGGTTATGCAATCGACGCAACTCTCGAGTGTCCCAACGTCCAGTGGTGGTCGGATGGACAGTTAGAGACTGTGAGGGCATCCGGTCGACGGTCACACCCGACCCTATTTGCATTCTTACGAATGACTTGACCGCGTCCACCCACCTCACCGCGTTCCGCGCTGTCCTCTTCTTCTTTTTCGCGGCCTCATGCGCGCTTTTGTCCCAAAATAACCGAGAATTCCGTTATTCCAGGGCAGCTAGCGGTCTCTCGGTCGACCTCTCTTCGCTTCATTTGGAACTTCTTCGGCGTTCAATCTACTTTTGTTCCAATGGATGAAAACTTTGCTCCTTCTTATGATTTTAAACTTGCTTACCGAAGGTATGTGAACTCCTGGAAACGCTTCTTCAATCATAGTTTCAGAGAACGATCGATGACCGAACCGTTGCTCGAGGAGAACGAATTCAATGAAAAGGGTGAGTTTTGTGATTTTCTCATTTGCACCGGGGAAATCACTGCGGACAGTTCCGTCCTCCCGTTTGCGCTTTGACCTCGACAACTTATTCGCACAGAGAGTAGAGACGTTGTAAGGGCGAAAACTCGCGGTCCGCTTCATAAATCTCCCGAATCATTTTTCTGTCTTTTCTTCGTCGTCAGCTGCTTTTCCCGATGTCCTCAGCTGCTTGGCAAAGAGCCCCTTTCTCGGGACGCGTTGTTTTTCACCCGCCTGGCCCTATACGACCTGGTTGCGCAACTGCATCATTCGGTCGCGTGACCCGACGACCACCGGGACAACCTGAAAAACAACCGATGGGGCGACGTGGGGACACACAAGAGTACCCACAAAGGGAACGCAAGGTGCTAATTGGGAAAGTGCGAGAAGACGGCGCGTTTTGTTCGGATATTTGTGCGTACAAGGAGCGAAAGGAGCGGCGAAGCAGAAAGAACTAGAGCCGCTCCATCCGGGGGTCACTTTGAATCGTACAGAGCTAATTGAACCCTTTGATGAAAGCGGCGTCGGCGATTCCAACTGTGACTCCCGGGGATGTCGAGGAATCTCGCTGCATGCGGGCGCGTTTCCCGTGGTGAGGGCACGTTCGCGATGAATAGCCTAAGTGACCTTGTGCAAATATATGCAAATGGTTGTTCAGTGGATTGGATTTGAATGGATTAGGAAAGTTAATCTTAGGAGCACGTTGCGTCACGGCTCTCAGCAGAAGTATCTCCGAGACAGAAATCGGAGAAACTTTGGCCTGCTCCCCGGGTGGTCATTTCCGAAGTGGAAATTGGATTCTCACGAGGTTTCCGGGGGCATTACAAGCGTTAGGTGCTAATGGAAGTGTTGCGTGGGAGCGTTCGAGTCGCCTTGGAATCTTCCGAGGGGGATTAGGAGCTTCGAAGAACGGCGAGGTGCGAAATGAAATCCGAAAGCATCTTCAGCGTGGGAACTTCACGTCCTATCATAAAATTGCTGTCCCTTAGGAACCACGCTAGAGAAAACCATCACATCATTGCGTTTTTAGTGTGCTAACCATAATTAGTCGAAAAGCATGTGACACGTGAAGAAGTAAAATCATGCGCTCTGCTTGTTCTTCACGACACTGGATTTTCGTTGACCGAAATTTTGATCCAACGATTCAAAGCGCTTCTTTCTTCATGATTTCACGTGCCGCGTTTTACAATAGACGTTTCCATTGCTTTGTATCAGGTGTGAATCTTCGAGTGACTCTTGAAAGCACTGCAGTAGAGGGAGTTTCGCACTTCGGATGCTCCGGTTCGCACTTCCGCGACCGACGTAGCCTTCTCGCGCGGCCCTCAAGACCCTCCCCCTCCCACGCAGCGTTCGTTAGTCATACGTTTGCATAATCCATCTTCTCCGTCGCCGCCTCGTCCGTCTCGAGCTCACCCAACCACTCACCGACCTTCATCCACTCTGACCCGAACCGCCGATCCATCGTCCCCTTCGGTAACTCTTTCGTCGTTGTTTGAGCGCTTGCCACACACGACGATTTCAACTCCAGACCCATGGTTTGAATCGGGCGTAGAATTTGTTTTTTCAAATCGATTCTGCCGTAATCCGAGGTTAGAAATCGGTCGGAAGTACACTGGGAAGCATCCTCACCAATGCCGAATGCACTGAATCACGAATCCACAGCTTGATGTTGTATAAACGAGCTTTTGTCTACATTTATTTACATTAATCCCGGTTGCAGGAATGCCAGCTGCCTTCTACCGCTCATCTTCAGAAGATGAAAACACAAATGATTCTGGCGTTTCATTTGCATTCGACGGAGATCAGCCAACTTCATTTGAGGACTTTGATGCGACGCCAAAAGCTTTCAAGACTCCACGTAAGCCTCTAGGCGATCTCACAAAACAGTGAGTTGGCGCGTGTTCTCTCGATTGTTTTAATTTATTTGCTTAGATACGAAAACGTGGAATTTAGTGAGGAATCACCGGTTTCCCGCAAGCCCTCCTTCCAACGGAAACGAGTCATCTCCTCAGTTCACAGAACTCCTTCAGAATCCAACTTAAAAAGAAGCAAAGCCAACGAGAGTTGTATGGTAATACCGAGAACGATGTCTTCTATGGAATTGGGACGGTCTCCTCTCAATGAACCCGTGTCGTATTCTCTTGATGTTGTGGAAAATCCCCAGAAGGTCGCCGAAGCCTACAAGAGTATCTCAGGAGAGTGCCTCTATAAGCTGATAAATTCGATGAACGAAGACGATTTCTCGGAGAAGTATGTTATCATCGACTGTCGCTATCCATTCGAGTACAACGGAGGTCACGTAAAAGTAATCACAATTCTCAAGCCAACATAGTCTGATGAACTACTTTCAGGGCGCCATCAACGTGCACGACACAACCGACTTGGAGATGTTCTTCTATGATGGCAAGAAGAAGCCTCTGCACTCGAGAATACCCATCTTCTACTGCGAGTACAGTCAAAAACGCGGACCCAGAATGGCATTGCAGCTCCGCAAGCTCGATCGCAACGTCAACAGTGATGTGTATCCGCATTTGGACTTTAACGAAATATACCTTCTTGACCGAGGATACAAGAAGCTGTACGACGTAGATCAGATTTACGTAGGTGCAACTTTGCAGTTTATGTTTTCAATCTTAATATTTCAGAGCATCTGCGATCCTCAATCGTACATTTCCATGGACCACCCTGCTCATGCATCTGACCTTCGCCGGTATAGTAACCACACGAAAGGAGGCAAGACTCGGGCAATCTCTCGGCATCCCAGCCTCCGCGAAGCAGGAGAAAGGAGAAACATCGGTCGTCACCAAAGCCTACGCGAAGCAAGAGAGTCCAAGAGAGGCATCGATTCTCTTGCCTCTCCGATGCACCACCTGAACCTGCAGATGTCTTCGCCATCACCTGCCGTCCGCCAATTAAACTTCAACAATGTCACTCCGAAGACTTCGAGAAGCTGAGATTCTCTCCTTATTGCGTCCATACCAGTGTCTTTCTTTCTGCGATGCGCTGCGCGTTTTCCAGATTTCTATTAAGTTTTGACACTCTCTTGCTTAGGGAACTGCAGATTTAACTGCTCTAGCTCCGCGTTAGCTTAGTAACCTCTCATTTTTTGTCGCTTCGTGTAAATATCGTCTAGCCGTTTTCTTTCATACGCCTACTGTAGAGACTTTTCGGGTTCTTTCTGTACATAGTCTCTTTTCGTTTTCTGTCATCTTACTGCCAAAGAATGATTCTTTTTTATTTTCTTTTGTTGTCAGAGAGATTGAAGTATATCCAAATATCCTTACGTAATAAAGACTCATAAAATCAGCTGCGGTAACTAGGAGAAACTCGAAAATGAGTAGTTCGCAACCGTTGCTTCCTAGAGTGCGGTCAGAAGATCATAATTAATCGGGCATCGGCTGTCCCGATAGGAAAGAAAAAAGAAACTAGATTAAGTATTGAAATACTGTTGCACAGCGATTTTTTCTTGACACCTACGCAAATCCATTTTCATCCAAAGGTGCTATAACAAACGTATTCAAAGTGAGAATTGACATAAACAGGTGCGAAAAATCATCGCCGATTGCAGCGCCCCCATCGAGTCAAATATTACGAAGTGTGACTCCGAGATACTTGTGGGAAAGGTCACCAAGAAGTGGAAACCAAAACCATCTCCAAACGTTCACCGATGAATCCTGCGATTAAAAATAGTTCTTCTCCCTGTGATCTGTGAATGCGTGCGCATATGTTGCAATTGTATGTCCTCGACACTTTGCGCTCACTAAATCTTCTTGACACAACGTGAAGTGTTTATTTAAGGTTAGGTCATAAAACTCGACTGATCACCCCTCCGATACTTTTGTCAAACAGCACGCTAGGCGAGAGAGGACCACGGGACTCGGTTACATGTTGTGGAGATTACAGTCATATCGCTTGTTCGCCTTCTACGCATTTTTTAAAACGATTTATTAGCAGACGATTTAGTTGCATAAATAAAGCTATAACAATCGGGAATCCTGAGATAATGCACAATTTAGGTAAATATTTCGGAAATGGCTGGGGTGTAGCGGAAGAGGACAGAGGAAGTGAGAGAGTGGAAAGGCAGTTCGTATATACAAAAACACGTGATCTTAATTCGGACCCGTCATCTACGTACATTTTTTGTTGGCGTTGTGTTAGTATTTTGTTAATCGCGCGAGGAAGGAGACATGTTTGCTGTAGTCACACGTTCAGAAGAGAGTGGCTCCCACGAGCAGAAAGTCGGGGAATCAGACTGCGTCGGAGTGGAGATGGTGCGAATCGCATCGGAGTCCCCATGTCGGTTTCGATGGAATCAAGGGAGGTCATCGAGGAAAAGGACTTCAGATCGAAAGTGCTTAGATTCTGTTTGACCTAAACACATAGTGGGATTATTCAGCCACATTAAGGTGATGGATGATCTGAACCTGGAGCTTTTTCATCACCAGATCGTGTCTGCTGGGAGTTCTGACGGGCAAAGGAGGTGAAGGAGGGCATGTTGCACCGCGGAATTTGTCGAAGTCGATCGGCAGCACCGAAATTCGACATCCGTGCGAAATAACAAAGTCCATGTCGCGATCATCGTCTTGTTCGATTGATTCGCAGTCCGTTTCGGCCTCCGATGAGTCCTCAGCGCATTCTGGCGTAAACAATGGTGCCCTAAACAGAGCAGAAGGAATCACAAAGGAATTTCTTAAATTTGTGACTAACTCGGAATTGGTCGGCGAAGAGCACATCGCTTTGTACTCCGTTTCGCATTCTTCGAGGGTTTTGTGGAAGTCGATGTCAGTCCGAACTTCTTCTTCTTCGAGTTTCGTCAGTTTCAACGAGTCTTCCTTCGACATTTCAGCTGAGATGACCCGCGCGCTGTCGAGATCTTCGCTGGAACTGCGACTAGCGTATCCGATGTCCGCTGAATCGGTCGAAGTCTTCGATGGACGCCGCTGCATCTCGGACGCTTTTTTGAACGAAACGATGACATCAAACAGCGATTCATTGTTCGTTTGCTCGGCTTCCTCGCTGCCACTCCTGCGCTTCTTCCCTTTCTTCTTCGATTTCTCAACGAAGACCTCCTCCTCGTTAGAGAACAAAAAGGTATTTTGATATTTCTGAAGCACGTCGATCAGCTTTGAGCAGTTGAATCCACCGATTTGCTGACTCTTGAATTTGGACACGATTCTCTGCAGACTTTCCAGAAGACCACATGACGGGAGCGATACAACGACGGGATCTACTTCTCCAAGATACTTGACTCCGATGAGAATCTCTTCCGGGCGGAGCGTGTGCGATGACACAAACGATTCCTTCAGCTGCCTGCAAGTCAGTCGCCACGACTCCATTTCGCGTCGAGTGAGGATCTTCTGCTCGTTGCTTGACGAATCGAAAACAAAAGCGAGCGAACTGAAGTTTCGCACTGCATCGCTGTTCTCGGGTCGTCGGTAGACGGAAACCAGTGACTTGACGTACATTCGGCTGATTCGGATCTCAGAGTCCACAGCGACGAAGAACGGTATGACGAGGGAGCACTCGTCGGCGATCAAGTCGCCGGAGACAAGACAGACTCCTAGTCCGCGGACGATCAATGCGGAACTTCGAATTTTGGATTGGAGAACAGACGACCAGGCGGATATAGTTGTTGAAGTTATGTCGTCGATTGAGCAGTTCAGATGAAGCCACTTGGCATCGATTCCCAAAACGGTTACACCCGTAATGGTGCCTCTCGCATATATCGAACCTTTGCTGCTAACAACAAGCTTCTTACCGCAGTCGACTTTTGCGTTGAAATCGATTTGATGTGCGAAGAATGAAATGTTTTCGACGTTTGAGAAGCTTCCACCAACGGAGAGTTGATCTGCGTTGACGAAGACGTTCTGGCATCGTGTGAAGCTTCCGTCGAAGGAGCACTCGCGTTGGCAGTCAACGGCGAGTCCGGAGACGTTCTTGAGCGCAAGAGATGGCTCCAATTCAAGTCGGTCGTGCCCAAAGATCTCGACGAACGAAAGATTCGCGAATTGACCGTCAATGACGAGATGATCCGCTTCGAAAGTCAGTTCGCTCTCGGACCCAGTGCCAATCACCACCGCATAAACAGTGATCTTCGATGAGGCGCCAAACGGAGAGACGGAGAGCTTCCCTTCCAGAAGAAGATTTCCCTCGACGCGCAGATGCTCCGTGAAAACGGAAACGGTGGGATTCGTGATGCGGACATTTGTCTCCTTCGGGATTCGGATGGTCTTCGATCGCAACTCGCCGCATGAAACGTGCAGCAGCGCAAGCTCGATTTGTTGTCCGTCAACTTGAATTTCTTCGGCGCACACCAGCGACCCATGCCCTGTGATCGTAATCCTCTTGATGGAATCTTTGAAGACGAGTTTCCGACATTCGATTCTCCCGTTCAGCACGACGCTCAGATGTTCGCAGTTTCCGGTCACGTAGATTCGGTGGGCGATAAGTTTTTCGTCGACAATTACCGTACTCACCTCTTCCAGTTCGCCAATTTCAATCTCTATCGCTTCCATTTGAATCGGTGCTTCGAAGTGAATAGAGTCACGGGCGGAGAATCCGATCACGCGTGTCATTGATTCGTCGATCATCTCCGTCGCAATGCCGAAGATCTTTTTTTGCCAGAAATGAAGGTTTTTTCGTCGACCAGTTTGTGGAAATTTTTTGCGGCAAGGCAAATCCGTCCACCTCCTACAGCTGCATTCGGAGCAGAGATTGAACCTCCGACTCGGCTCCATTCGGTGGTTGAGTAAGAGAGGAGTCGAAGTGACTCGCGCGACTCGAGTTCTCCGTGGTCGTTGGAGAAGTTGCTGAGACGAATGTGAAGCTTTTCGATTGCAAAGATTCGATTGTTGTTCACCAGGCGTCCTTCACCAGAGATACTCAATTGGTCTGCGGACATGACTGCATCGTTGACAAGCAGTTTCTGGATTTGGAACATCGCTGTGCGCATGTGTTTTGCTCTTTCTTTCCTGATGACGACAGACGGCCGACGTTGCGGAATTTCGTCAGCGAAAACGGATATTTCAGAGCCTCCGAAGCGAATCATCCCTTCGTGCACAAAACGAGTTGCGCATACGATGCGCTCAGCGCATGCCCTGTTCGAAATGGTAGAGTCGATCACTGAATACGGACGCGTGTGGAGTGCTCCCACAGTAAGAAGCATGTTGACGGTGCACCCGGGAAGGCGAGACTTGAGGGAGCTGAGCTGAGCGGATCCCTTGTTTGAGAGTTCACTGCCAGGAAGGGAGCATTATTGCTTGCGCTCGCAGCACTCCGTCAAGAACGAATGCGGGAAAAGGATGTGGATTCAGGTCATTGTCAAGCAATTCTTCGAAAGCGGAGTTTCCCTTCAGAACGAGCGGACCGACGAGGATTTCAATTTGCCCTGAGTTAACAAACTGAGATTCCCCTGCGTATGGGGTCGATACATCAAGTTCGTTGACGCGAATTGATCTGAAAAGAAAGAGAAGCTCTTAGCAATACACCAATCACCCGTTTACCCGTAAAATCGACATTTCCTTAGTGTTTTGAGAACGAGACTGTGTGCAACGATCCGACCGTTCCATGCATTCAGAGAGTCTCCAAGGATCGACAGGTTAAAAGTGTCCTTGACAAAGATAATGGAGCGAGGCGATTGCTCGATTGCGCCGATCCGGCAAAAATGTGTAAATTCTGTTCGGATTGCAATGGCAGTGGTTCTGGAACGATCCAACAGCGAGCGTGCCTGACACATCAAGGTTGCATCTGCCGAAGCAAGTCGTGTAGAACTCCTTGCGAATGAACGCGAGAAGGTTCCCGAGCATCCAGCTGCCTCCGAGCGTGCAGTGGTGATTAACGACCAGCTTGAACAGATTGGCTTCCGTTACAGAAAACTGCAGGAAATCAGCCGATGTCGACAGTTGCAGATCGAGCGTGTCGGTGACCTTCCAGAATCCTCCGGAAGAGAGTCTTCCAGCCCTCACCCTGGCGCTTTTCTCAACGAGACATTTCCCGTTCGAAAGAGTCCTCAGTTCGCCGCCGATTTCGATTTCCATCCCTCCGGTTTGCCAGGTGCCATTAAGCTCAACGTCCTTGTCTCCCGCAACGAATAATTCGCTCGTTTCAAGGTAGGAGTTTGAAGTCATCTGGCACAGCTCGCTCGCATCGATTGTCATCGTTTTCGCCACCGTCCAGATTCCGTCGCAAAGGAACTGCTTCGTGGAAACTCGCGCTGATTCCTCTTCGCTTACAATCGCTTCGGCACTCGTGACGACTGTTCCGACGCATTCGAGATGCCAGCTGAGGTGCTTGACTTGGCCGTCTATGGTCAAGTCTCTTCCCACACGCATGTCCACAGCGCCACAACTCCAGATCGAGTCTGATTCGCTGATCGCTGAGTAACCCACGTTGAGCGTAAGTTTCTCGGCTTTCAGCTGTGCGCAGTCCTGACAGTCTCGCGCGATAGTGGCATGAACCGAAGGTGCCGAGATCACTCCTCGGCGCCAGTCATGAATTGAAAAAAGAGCAGAAATTTGTGAAATTTTTGCTCGTTGGGAGTTTCTTTGTGATTCGGTGCTGATCTCCTTATATCGTCTTAGTGCGAAACGCTTCGGTGTAAATGAACAATTGCTGCTCCGCTACAAAAGTTTGATCTTGTGGTGTTCGTTGATTCATAGCTCACCTCGATGGCGTCATTTTTGTCGACTCCCTGCACGAGCAGTTCAGCTACCGCCACCGGACTTTGCAGGTCGATCGCGGAGCTAAGCCGCGAACTGGTCGGCGAGAGCTCGTCGGACGTTTTTCCGCCGATTCCATTGATCTGCCGGTAAGCGCTAAACCCTCTTGAGGCAGAGTCAAAGTTCTCCAGCGTGAGCAACGTTCCTGCGATGTTCAATTCCAAATGTTTGCGAGCAACGATTTTGCCGTAATTCGCCAAAGAGCCTCGTAGGGTTACGGACAAATCGGACGCTGTCGTCGCTTCCAAAGTCGAAAGGGGTGTCAAAGGGCGGTGCAGGCCGGAGCAGGAAGCTTTTTTTGAATCCCTGCCCCTGAGAGTTCCGACGGTACCATCGATTCCGATGTGGAGGAATGAAACGTCGAACGTCGCCCGCATCTCCTCGCACTCCTCCACTGGATAAATTTTACCGTCGATTTTCGCTTTTCGTGACGTCATCTGAAAATTATAAGCAAGCACATCTTCCGTATTCATAACTCTTTTGCCTACTTTTATCGTTCTGCAAGCGATCATCGCCTCTGGACACACGAACAACTGCTGCGCATCCAGGATCACTTCGTTTGCATTGATTTTGGCGTTTATGTTCAGAGGTCCCAACGTACTTTCCAGTTTGATGCGATCAGCCTTCAGGTGACCCGAAACCTGCATATTAGGTCCACCGATGGCGACATAAGTGAAACGTGTGTTCAGGTCCTTGACAACCGTCCTAAGTTCGTGCTCATGATTCAAAGAACCGACAAAAATCGAGAACTCTGGTTTCTTCGATTGCTACAAAAGTTGTCATATAGGGAGTATTCCTATTTGAAAGCAAATATACCAAGTGGGTTACTGATACTTTGTACTGCTGCTCCAGTTTCTTGACTTCGATTGTAATTCCTCCGTGGAGATTCCCACTTAAAGCGGGCCAATTCTGAGTTAGATCTATGGGTACGGTGACCTAAAGCGTGGAATTATGGAAGTGTCAGTTGGCAAAGAAACTTACGAGAACGAATCTGTCATTGTCGACTACTTTCAGGCGAGGCCGCTTCCCCCTTTCGACCTTCACGTGGACTTTGTCGAAGTCCGGTAAAGTCATCTGAACAGAGATTCCATTAGCTGCGGGATAGACGTTCAAAGTAATCGATTAAGGGATCGCTGAAGTGGAAAAGAACTTGTTTGGGGTTTAGGGAAGCAACAACACTGAAAATACACACAGCGACCTACTAGCTTCTTGCAACGCTGTTCGTAAAATCGGATGCACCGGCGCGATCGGTTACGCAAACATCGGCGCGTACCGTTGCAGAGAATACGGGAGAGCGGAATTAGTCGCGCGCGAGGAACAAAGAGTCGATTTAATAATCGTGCCGCAAGTCGAATTCGGTCGCGCGGGCTGATCAAAGGCAAAAAGCAGCGACAACCTTTACTTAGTCGCAGCGCCGCCGGCAATAAATCCTCTTTTAGGTGTGCACGAAGGTGGCAGGTAAACAGTGAAAGGAAACGGTGAAAGGATAAATCGCGTGAAAAACGCTGTAAAGAGGAGAAAAGACTACTGTGGAACTCGGAGTCCGACGACTGACTGACGATCGATGTGTGTGGGGAATACAAAATGTAAATGGAGAGAAAAAGCGCCCGAGGCGGAGAACTCGTTCTGATCAGAGAAGGCGACGTAGCCGCAATCGCTCGGTCTTTTGTCGCAAAACAAACGTATCTGAACGGCGCGCGAAGTCGCCGCAACTGAGCAGAAAGCAGATACTCCCTCATCGCTCGCTCGCGCCTCTTCAAAGGGTTTCGAAAGGTGCAGCCGGGAGGAGGAATTCGACAGAACTTTGTTTGTCGTGGCCGGCCCGCGCGCGTTTATTAATTCGAAGATGTCGCGTGACGTCTCAATCACGATCGGATCATCGGTTATTCGAATCAGCCACGGTCGAAGCGCAACGTCGCGAGAATCCACGCTTCGAATCGTTTGTAGTAATTAATGAGCGCGAAAATGAAGGAGACTGCAAGAAGTCGTGAACAAGGGTGGCCTTGGGATGCGCAGATTGTATCGCCGAAAAGGAGGGAATTTTGAATGTTTTCTGAGAAAGGAAACACGTTTGAGATTGGAGGGATGTCGGTGGTCCTGCGCTGAGCATACGCTGAGTTTTGGTGCTTCGTTTGACCTGCGGGGCAGAAGTGATTAATCGTTTTTTTCGCGACTCAAGGACGATTAGCAATATTTAATTAATAAACGCGCAACTTTGTTGGTCCGTCACGAAAGGGAAACGATTACTATTATTGTAGAAGGTACGCTGTTACTGTAGTCACAAAAACTGATTTGAATTCCGATTCAACCAAGAGTGAAAACAGATGCTGTATGGGAAATGTTTTCCAGTCACCGAGCACGAAAAAAGAATCGCGTTCCCTCGGTCCCCAAAATGCGGCGTTTTGCTACGTACTTAGCGAAGACAGACAGTGATAAACGGGGAGAAAGGCCGCAATTTTTATAGATCTCGATGAGTTACGCCGTGCCTGGCGATTTGCGTTTTGATTCAAGATGCGCAAATCACAGAGGCGGCGCGTGTTCGGAATTCCGCGGAGGCGATTTATCATTTCACTAATAATCATTCAGAAACTGACAGCGCTCGGCGATTGAATGTGATCCGTTTTATATTAATGTGGATGTTTCAGGAGGATCGAAATCACTTATGTCGTTAAATTGAGGGAAATAGGCATAACATATGTGAGTCTGACTGAAAAGTATGCTCAAAAATTACCTTCGACGAAGAAAGAGCACCAGGGTGAATTGCTGTTTGCATAAATTAATTTTGGCGCCAAAAGAGGTTCATTGCATAACGCGCTGGACGGTGACGAAATAACCAAGCGGGAGGTCCGCCGACCACTCGAAGGCCTCGTCCTCTGCAGATAATCAAAAGAGATCCGTTGAGCCAAATGGGGACATTTGGTCGTCTGTCACATGGCGAGAGCCAATCATTGGGTCAACGAGCGTGTGAGGGATCAAAAAAAAGGGTTCTGAGAGGTCAGCAGGGCCACAAAGGGCTTTGCAAGCTGCTACTGCGCGCTTCCGTCTGTAAACAGAAGAGAACAAAGTGCAAAAGGAGCGGGAAAGGCGGTGATCGGAAGGGAGATATGAAAGGACGCGATTTGTGACTAACGCTGACGGGAAACGCAAAAAGAGAGATGAGAGGACGCGGAGAGCAAAACAATGACTGGAATGTGATCGAGCCAAGCTCGTTTCATTCGATCGGAGTGAAAGTATCCATTCAAAAGCTCTTTTGTTATTCACTGCATTGACCTGATTCAAGCTTCGTTCGATCAGAACGTACCCACTCTGTTGATTCGCATACGAAAAAGCGGAGTTGATGCTGTGTTCATCGACTGGAGCACTTGAAATGTTGCTTTTTGCCATCAGAATACTTCATCGCACTCTCGGTCAGAATTTTCCCGATAGCGCGTCTCGGAAGATAACTTTCCTTTGTCTGCGCCGTTCGGCTCGCGACTGACAACACTTGGCGTCGTTTATCATTTATGCAACACCTCGGCTTGCGAAAGCGAACAAAAGCGTTTCTCCCTCGAACAGTTCGTTTTACAACTTTCGCAGTTTAAGGACCTGACTGAGTTTTAGGGCTGCGATGTACATTTTATGGAGCCGTAAAGAGAGAATCGCCCGTTCTTTTCGGATGAATAAATAGTTTTTAGGTCCAAAAATATGCTGATCTATCTGATTTTCCAGGTCTCTGGGAACTTGAACACTGATTATCTTATAATGGAACACAATGTGAATGGCATTACGGTAGAATCAGATTAAGGAAAACAAAGGACTCACGTAAAATTCGCAGAGCGGCAACCGAATATGCATCCTGATGGTCGATTATGCAAAACGCCTCGAGGAGTGATGTCGCCAACACTGTTTTGTCGAAAACGATTGAAAATCAAAGCGATCGATGAACTTTCCTCCGCACCTTTTGACTATATTTTAAGCAATTTAAAAGCTTTCTGGGCGCCGTTTGCGATTTTTGAACGACCCTTCTGCACTGTTTGTCTTCTTATCAGTGATGACTTTTCCGCTTCGCTCCACTCCCATTGTGACTACGAGTTTGGATTTGCCGGCGAACACTGCGATTTGCACAGGAATGAAACTAAATCTACCGTATTCATCTGAAAAACAGAATGTTTTGACTGGTGTTAAGACAGCCACGTCATCTAGACTCCAAGCTGATTGAATACAGTGGCATCTGCGCACGTGGCGCACTTGTTTTCAGGTTTTAGAAACGGATAGGTTTTCGGTAAGCTGCGTTTTCGCAAAATGCATCGTGGATCTGTTGGAAAACGATTTGCAAATGCACAAATCCGCATTCTTCGAAATCAATCATCAACGGCCATTTCCAACATAAGATTTATTTATGTCGCACTCAGATTTATGGATTTGACGAGCACTCCGGATCTCCACGCGTGTTTACGCACATCGGCGCTTCAATTCTGGAATCCTCTGAAACTCGGAAGATTCGTTCAACGCGTTTTCGTTTCTTTGCTGCGATCTCTATAATCAAATCGCGTTCGCTCTGTCGCGTTAATTTTTTTTTTTTGCAAAATTAATGTTCCGTTAGGGCGTCCGACTCAATTAGCGACAATAGCTGTCCGTGAGGACTTAAGGCTCAGCTTTGCATAAGAATAGCGGAGGTCGGAAGCCGAAAAGTGAAATCGGCACTCGTTTGGCCTTCGTTCGCTCGAAATCGCGCAAAACGCATTGACGTAACGAAGCGAACGGATGTTTATCCCCTCCAATCTGTCAGCATCAATGTCGCCACTTGGGAGAGACTTCAATTTGGCCGACTTTGCTCGTTCCGGGCAAGAAAGGTGTGCTTTCAGGCTTCGCGATTAGCACAAATTGTCCCAGAGACACGCAATCCTACGCAGAAAAACAAACAGACCTCTTCGCGCCTTCTGTTTACCTTCGACTCGCAATTTCGATGCAAATTCGAACGATTGAGGCCACGCAGAAAGGTCCAAATTGGCCTCATCCTTTCTCCTCTAAGGATAAACCCTCCTTTCCAACGGCGCCCCTCGGGGACGGAAAAAATAGTTTTAGTTGTGCGCGGATCGCTTCGAGACAGAGTGCTTAATAATGGAATTGTCCTCCGCCATACCGCCAGCAATGTGTCCGAAGAGGTCAACCAGAGTCTTCCTTTCCGCCTAGAATCTCCATGGCCCCTTCCGGCTCTCTATTGCGTTTATTCATCGCACCAATTAACGAGGATTAAGTAGATAAGCACTGCCCTGAAAAATGCGTCCCTCAATCTCTTGTTCTCCCTCGGGGCCATAATCTCGTAGTGGTCTTCTGGCCCGTCGCCCGACAAATGGAGGATCCTTGAAGTCCTCAAATACGCGCTCTCCGGGATCTTCTCTATGAATCCGTGCCAAATCATCGTTTATGTATTCACCAATGGGGGAGTGTACGCGGTTTCTGCCCGCTAAACACGAAATCGCACTCCGCCGTTCTAATCGAGGCGCGTGTAATGCGTATCCTTTTAATGAGCCTTCGAATGTCCAAAGTGGGCACAAGCGTTAGGGAGTGCTGTTTCACAACGCATAAATCGGAGTTAATGCAAATGGCGTATGAGGAGTGAGAGGCACAAATCCTTCTTTGTTCGCTCGTTTCGAATCCCTCGACGATTCTCTAATGAGATTCTTCGACCGCGTGTCGTCCCCAATTAGATTCTTTCGCTGTCGCTTTGCTGTCCTTAAATGCGGCAAAGGAGGTCCATTTGTTTGTTCAAATTCGAGCGATAAGATGTCCGTAATTGCGTGTTCGTAAACTGTGTGTTCTGTCGGCACAAGTCGTTTAAGCTCTTGTTGAAAGACTCCGGACAGTCGCGCTTCCCATATGGTCTTCGACTCGTAAATCGTCGCGATTCCCTTTCATCTCCCGGATCCGCAGTCTTCACCTTTCGCCGCACGTCCATTCGTTTTGCTGTCGAGTCCCGAAAATTGGCTAAATCATATATCGTCTCGGCAATTAACGCCACACATGTCCTCTACTCGTAACATTCGTCTATTTCAAAGGGCTTTCGTTTCGGCGCCTGTCTTTGATTCTTGCTTTGGTTAACATTGTCCCTTCAAACACGTGTGTTCTACTTTCAGAAGCGACTATTTGATGGATTGGTGCGAGATGGGCTACATCGTCGTTTGTCTCATTTTTCTGTGGATTCTTGTATGGCTCGTTCTTACCGTTCAGAAGGTTTTTCGAGAGCACAAGTACATCTTTGTGAACGGCAAACTCGACGACCCTACAGAGTAGGCATTCAGCTGTGCTAATTACTTCAAGTCAGTCATTTAGAGAGTACGAGGAAAAGATCTTTCTAGCCTACGATGTTTAGAGACCAGCAGAGTCACGGTCGGATACGGGTCTTCAATTGTGATCAAAGCTTTCTTCCAGTGCCTTTGAGTTCTTTTTATTCAGAAAGCATTAAAAATATTTTACTTCACTCCCATTTTTACATAGAAATTTGACTTCGCGTTTCCTTAGACTTTCTTTCGTGGGTACACCTTCGTGGGCTCTTCCTCTTTCTTCGCCGTCTTCGCGGTAGTCGTTGTCTTCGGCTTCGCCGCTCCTGTGGTGGTCTTTGCAGCGGCAGGCGATGTTTTTGTCGGAGTGGTGGTAGCTTTCTTCGCGACCTGGTCGGCGGTCTAAATGGCGCGCATTGAAGTCATGTTGAAAAAAGAAGAAGGAAAGAAACTTACTCGAGCAGCCGCAGCAGCCTTCGACTTCTTCAGCTTGTCTTCCTGTGCCTTCCATTCTTCCGCCTCCTTCTTCTCAGCAGCGACTCTCTTGGCTTCCGCCTCCGCAGCCTTGGCAGCCTTCAAAGCCTTCTGCTGGGCCTCCTGACGTTCTTTTTCAACAGCTTGTCGTCTAAGAACTCTCTCTGAAATTACGGTCGTTTCTACAGTTTCGCAATGCGTACTAACTGATCTCCCCGTTTCGCAAGGTCGCATTTTCGATTTTGTGTCTTCCTTCGGGCAATCGTATGTTGATGCTTACTTTAGTGAGCCCGCGATTCTCGTGAATTGCGTCAATTATCTCCTTTTCGAGGTTTGTTGCAAACGAAACGCCCTGAATCAATACTATACTTTACATTAATTGTGCTAAACAGAAGAACCTGATTGACAGCCTTTACTTCTTCGAGAGTTTGATTCTTAAGGGCGGCGTTGAAGAGTCGCGAAAAGAACTGTGCACTTAGGTAGTTTGTTTCCAGATTGATCGATCTGAGGGTTTCGTTGTTTTCGACAACGTCGATAATGGGCTGAAACATTAGGTCAGCAAGCAATGTCAAGACTGAACGACCTCGACGTTTCCATCGTAGAGCCCCATGTTTGCAAGACTCAACTTCTCCAAATGAGTGTTGTCGCGAATCGCAGCGATCATTCGCTGGATCTGGGGTATCGGAGTTCTCTGAACACAGATTTTCATCAATATTTCAAGCATTAATGCACCTTCATATTGTTTAGGTTGATCTGCTTCAGCTTCGGATCGTTATCCTGGAGACGACGGATGCTCTCATCCACGTCGGTGTCGTTGTCAGGCTCCGTTGGACGCGTTTGCTCAGGTAGACTCGACTTCACAGGCTCCGTACCCGTGTCACCGAGAATTTGTTCGGCCTCTTCCCAGCTGATCATTCTGTTTTCGTTCATCAACTCTAAACATTTCGATCCAGTCTCTAAGATCTTCCATCGCGAAGCTTACTAAGAAGTTCTCCAACCTCTCCGTCCTGTTCCTGCTCCTTCAATGCGTCAAGGGCGCGTTCGAAGTCGGCATCTGTCATCACATCTTCTTCGTCGGACATTTTCGTCGTTTCCTTCTGAAATTATCGAGAAGTTAAGGCAACTCAGTGAATCGATCGAAAATCACGACGACCTCCGGCGAGCGCCTCGGATCGTATGGCCTCCTGAAAGTATCGCGGGATATCGGAAATCCGCGCCGCCGCTTCCCTTCGGCAAACACCTGACAGCGGAGAACCAGTTGCACGGGTACAAGTCAAGAGTCGCGCGATTGATATGAATTCTCGATGAGTCGGAAGTCGTAAATGTAATTTGTAATAAAGCAAACGGATTGGGCATGACGAAACACTAGCACGCAGCAAAGATGAAACGAAATGGAAGACAAAACGAAACGCATGATGTTTTGTTTCGCTGATGAAAAACATCAGCGCGGACACCCGAGAGGATCGCGGAATCCCGGCCGCAGTAGGTCGGACCCAGAAATCGTCACCTGGTTCCCTCCGATCCGCTGAATTCCTTTTCCCTGCCCGACGCAACACTCTCGCGATCCCCCGCGCAATCAAATTTGGGTAAACAAAAACTGTAGCGACAAGTTTTCCGTGCTTTCGCATCTCCACAAAACGCTGTTAGAGACTCTGGTTCGAGAATTTCTAGATCATAAGTGATCGACAGCATCGCGATCGATCGTGCGGCAAGGAACAGCCGACGATCCGGGACTGCATCGAGGACTAAGGGTCCCTCCCTCCTGGATGACCTCAGCAGAACGATGGATGTAGAGAACTAATGTATTGAATGGATAAACTCGAGATCGGCCGACGGAGAAAGCAGTTGACTGGGAGAGGCTGCTGGTAGTAAGCAATATGTCACTAAAACGTCGACATTCTCGCTGTTACAATCGAACGCCAGGCGGGAACGGATTCCGTTGAGTGACTGACATATGGACACGGCAAATATTGAGAAGAACAATTGAGAGTTTTTTAATGTTTGAAACACAGCTAAAAGTGATTTTCGGTTTACCGTAGACCGCTGATGCAGCACGTGAACGGAAAAAGCCATTTGATGAAGATCGTAGAGTTAAAACATGCGTTCAGTTAGAACATGCGTTTTGCGTGTACTGCATTAGCCAGAAAGGTTTTTTCGACTCCTCTGTATGTTTGCATTCTTAAAGCTACAAAATCGCGTTTGTGTCGGGAACACTTCGTCCCATTGCATTTTGTTCAACAGGGCACCCTTGCCTGCCAGTTGCCATTGCAAAACACTGATAAACTTCTCACGTTCAGATACTCTCTCACAGCTAGACCTCAACGTATTTATATATTTTTTGGCACTCGTTTCTTATATTTTCCTTCAAACCGTGTGTAGATAACCAAATGTACTCTTTCTTGTATGTCAAATTATTATCCAACGAGCAATGTACAGTCAAATACTTATTTTTGCGTTTAAATTCTCATTCAAAGGTATTTTTTTTAGAAAAGAGCATCAAGATGGGCCTTCCGATGATACAGGTGAATTTTATGGATGATTCGGTTTTGTAACTACGATTAAGGTGTTTATGATTGCTGCGCGACAGATCTCCAAACCAATTGCTGATCGTGTGATACATTACGGTCGTAATCATCCTGGATTTCGAAATCGAGTGCTCATTCCAGTTGGACAGGGTATGCAACAATTAAAGTGACTAGCGATGGTCAAAAATACATTTTCAGGTATAGCACATTTGACGACGCGTTTGAGGATGAGAAACCTGGGCTTGGGGAGACCAGCAACCATTGCTCCTGTATCGGAAGCCGCAGCGCTCGAGCAAGTTAGTAAAACAAATTATGATCACATATTGAGAACACTGACCGTTTCAGGCTTCTGATTTCGTACAACAAATAGTTCTTTATACTTATTCTGTTGGCGTGTTTGCTGCGTTTTATGCTTACACAAAGTATACAGCGGAGGAATCTGTGACGAAAGAAAGTTTGGAGGAACTAAAAGCAGGATACGAAGAAAAGTACGACGAGTTACGCACCGAAATTAATAAACTTCAAAGTCAAATCACTGAAATATCGGTATTTCTATCGTATGTTATCTGTCGTTACTTATCATTTAGATTAAGGCTGCAAACACGGGTAAACTTCCAGCGACTTCCAAAACCAGTGCAGGCAAGTCTGCGAAGCCTTTTCCGCGCGTTTCATCGTTACCTCTTGATGACGCTGCCCAAGTGATTATCCCTGGTACTGAAGAGCCTTTTGTAGTTACTCGTTCTGGCACTAGTGTGAGCATTGAACCGCTGCATGTTGTAATATCGCGAACTGAACCGTTCAGATTCCGCAGGGATCGACAAAATCATAACTCTCATGGGCATTTAGGTCATGTTAGTCGTGGGTATTTCGCATCCTCAATCCTTAGCGCTGCATTTCTAATAACTCACTGAATTGTTCTAACAACATGCATGCCTGCCTGTCTTTATGGTTGTATAGTTGTTCCACTCGATTGGTTCTATTCTAAATATAACTTATGTTTTTAGGATCCCAGATAGGAACTGCCACTGCCTAAACCTGTTGTGATGATAGCCGACCCGCTGATCTGACATTACTAAAATGTACATTGCTTCCTCATTTTTACTGTATTAAAGAAAATAATCTAATTTTGTAACAACAAAAACAGTAACAACATAACAACGGTAACTGAGCAAGGGCCAGTCGACTCGACAATTTACTCGGACTTTTCGATGACATTCAATTGCTGCTCGATGAGCTCCTTCAAATTTAACGCCTTAGCTTCTATAACCTTGCAAGCCTCAACGACAAGCTCCGAACTCTTCAAAGCACCAGTCGACTCAACGCTAACTGAAACAGGAAGATACTATATAGGCGAATCCAACATATGGCAACTTACAAATAAAATGATCTTTCTGACGTGAAAGTTCAACCTTATCAGCGAGATCGTCGTAACGCAACACGTTCCGACTGCACGTATCACGCCT
Source organism: Steinernema feltiae (assembly GCA_007213375.1). Lineage (NCBI taxonomy): Eukaryota > Metazoa > Nematoda > Chromadorea > Rhabditida > Steinernematidae > Steinernema > Steinernema feltiae. Next base: position 147,510 of record MQUG01003172.1, on the reverse strand, counting down.
GGCATCAACGATCTTCGCAACCGTCTGCCCTCTTTCTTCAGCGAGTTCAACAACACCTTCAGAGAAAGAAGCAGCGAAACGTTCAGCTTCTTCGCCGGTAATTTTTTCCTTAATCTTGATGACTGGGAGCAATCGATAAGTTGCTGTGGCAACTGGCGAAAATTTGGCATGATCACGACCAACTCCTTTGACACAGTGACAGCGAGCTTCAATCTGTTGACCTGGTCGCAGTTTGGCAACGAGAATGTCATCGTTGACTAAACTCGGTTTTTCGGTATCAAATGTTTCTTCTTGATCTCCAATTGGAACCCATTTGAAGGCATTCGAATATACATGAGCGTTGTGAAAACGGTCTTTAGAATTTGTGGCCGATGGGTCTGCCGATTTGTTCATAGTACAGGTGACATCCACGGCGAAAATAAGATTTTTTTCTTGACTGCCTTCCGGCTCTTCGTCCACGTCAACGCCATCCGCGTTCGCTTCTATAACGCGCTGGTCAGGCCAATCAAATAAACGAGGGTCCGCCCTCACAGGTAAAAGTCCAAGTCGATGGCACAAGACTTCATCCTGGAAAGGTCAATTATTAATAATGCACTTCCACTAAGAGAACCTTGGTACCTGAATTACAGATGTATTTTGGTATAGATAAATTTTTTCAAGTGCCATTGTAGGAACTTCAGCTAAAAGAACACGTCGCAAAGCGTTGGCAATCGGAGCTTCCACATGGATTAAGTCAAATTCGAGAGTCATTCCATCTTCGGACTCGTTAACAATATCGATCCGCAACTTCTTAGCAAAAGTCTTTAAATCGAAATTTGTTACGCTTCCAGGAAAATCCGTTCCATTGTCATAGGTCTGTATATATAAACAACATGGATAAATATCGCTAACACTGACTTACATTTAGCACGCGTTCCTGCTTCATATGCAAGCTACTTTGCTCATCTCCATCACCAGAACGGCCCGACGCGCTCTTTCGTCGCGATCCCTTAGACATAGTCAATCTGAATTCACCATATTAGCAAAATTGCATAACACAATTTAAGTATTAAGTGGCCCAAATACCAATAAAATACAATTAAAATAAATTTAAAAAATTTATTAACGTGAAACACAATAAATTAAACTAAACTTCTTTAAACGTTCAACAATTTACACGAATAAATCCCGCACGGCCTCCGTTAATCATCACAGCGTCTTTCTTCCATATACCCGTCGCATACCGAAACCAGATTAAAATTAAGTCGCGCCCCATCTGTAGCCACGACCAAATGGGAACAATTTTTGAGCCATCTTTTTCCTCCCACTGCACTCCGCATTCTGCTATAGGGATATGGTGTTGTTCAGCGAGATATAAAAGCTCGACATCGAAGGCCCATCGTTCAATATGTAAAAGAGGAAAGAGCTTAAAAGAGCTATCTTCCTTTTTTATTGATAGGATAGCTCAGTTACCTTTGAAGCTGCTCCTCGTGTGAATAACTTGAATCCACATTGGGTATCGTGAATGGAACGAACCGCAAATAGATACACAAGAGCATGGAATCCAAGCATAAGCACAGTTCGAGGTAGTGATCTTTCTGCCATACTCTGTTTCTCCAAATGTGCCCGTGAACCTACACTTATGGCAGGGTATGTCCAATCCAGATCCGAAATGGCCATCAACTTATTCCCACTGTTCGTTAATCTATGTAGTTCCTTTTCCACTTTTCCAAAGTCAGAAAAGTTAGTAGCACCATCAGCATCCGCAAAAAGGATCAAACTTCCTCGCGCACACATTACGCCGTGCCGAACAGCTCCTCCTTTACCAACGTTCTGGCCCAGCTTCAAAACTCTCACTTTACCGTCAGAATGCTTCAACGCATATGAATGTGCAGTATCGGCAGTGGAATCACGGCTACCGTCATCAACTACAATCATCTGCAAAGCAAAATATATACGACTTTCAAGGGAATGGACATAAGCTACCTCATAAGTAAATCGAGGTTCGGCAGCAAGCGCGCTCTTCCAAATAGCTTAGACAATCATCCATCATGTAAGGCAATCGATCCTGTTCATTCATGGCTGGCACAACAACGGTCAAATAAATAGAAGAATTTGAGTGACGAGGTCCTTTCCAGTCACCGGCAGCAGCATCATCGCGGAGCAGATTCGGGAAGTGTTCAGAAGAAACTCCGCTCGGGTGGTAGATGAATTTTGGTTCCAAAAACTCCTTTCTGGTTCGTCTCGGCCATGGTGATAATAAATGTAGGCTATAATATCACATTGGTAGATAAAACTGTATCTCCAGATAATATCGAAAACCTGTAGAGAGCAACAGCTCCGAGAAATAGCAACGCTACAAAAAATGCAACGGTGAGAAGAAGAACATCCATCCGGAATCCGCAATACGAATTTCGAATGATAACATTTTATGTCTTTTCCACACCAAACACATATACAGTAATCATTGCGTACAATTTCAGGAAAATCTGACGATGAGTTTGTTGCAAAAACGTTAGATTCCACAGGTCGCCTTCGGAGTTACTCACTTCTGGGAGCGTGATTTCTTGGATGTTGTGGAGCTAAATACGGGCCTTCGAGGCTTTCTTCGAGACTTTGACTTTCGGCTTCTTCCGCGTTTTCGTTAATCGTAGGGCTTTTCGTCTTTCATGTCGTCGTTTCGTCTCTGAAGTTGTCTGTATAAATACTTTCTTCGCGTTTTCATGTTCGAATTTTTCCGCATGTAGTCGAGTTTGTCGAACAACTGATATGATCACTATGAAAAGAAGAAGAACTGCCGCTGCGCGCATCACAATCTTTAGATAAGCTATCGTTTCTTCACTGAATTTTCCAGTAATAATGACGACGTTGAACGTTCGCAACAGAATACCCTCTTTCGTAAAACACCTGGAACCGTGACACATCAATCAACAGAGTACTTCCCTCACGAATGTCTTACACATATAAGCCTTCGTCGTCGTCTTCGATGCTTTTTATGAAAAGTTCTCCACTGGCACGAATAAAAATTCGATCGGATTTTCCGGACAAATGAATTTCTTCTGATGTTATTAGATTGTCGTTCTTCTTCCAAAATACCGTTTGTTTGCTGGATCCACAGTCTGCAACGACAGGCTCGCCTTTTTGTATCTGAAATCATATACTTGAGCATCAACTAAACAGAACGCAGTCGTACACCTAGAGTTCGACGTTTTACCGGACGCATCAGCGGTGGAAGCCGCTCATAGAGAGCAAATTCGTCCGGAGGAATCGTATCGACTGCAACGACTTCGCCGTTCTCGTCAAGGCCGTGGATTGTTCGCGTCTCCAAGGAACTGTTTGAGCATGTCTACGAAGGAGAACCAGTAATACGCTAAATCATAACACACAGACCTGTTCGCATGAGTAGACGACATCATAAACGTGCGTTTGATTGTAAACCTCCGGCCGAAGCTCGACGGGAACCAAAGAGCTCGCACATGGTACCTCTCCAAAGAGATATATCTGAGGACTGGTCGAAATCTTCGTGAAATCTTCGAATGAAGTTCCATCGGTTATTCGCAGGTAACAGGTGAATTGCTCTCTAATCTCACCTCGTTCGTTACAACGATTGCATTCGCTCATGTGTGTCACTTTCCACACGGTTTCTAATCGCTGCTTCGGAAAGTTCGTCTTCGCAAGTGTGCTACCAAAATCACTTTTTTCTCAAAAAATCTCTACACTTTCATCAATCACAGAAGTATAAGGAAGCACTTACCGACTCCATTCGGATTCTGTTTGACACGTCGATAAAGTATAAATTTTCGATTGGATTCTTCTTGTTCTGGTTGTTTACACAGCGGTAAAATCCACTGTCGTTTCTATTCACAGAAGCTACTTCGAGTTCGAATAGACTCCCTATAAAAATGCGACTTTCGCCTTTGGCCCTAAACGAATTGTATTAAGAGCATCAAGCAAGTCTCACCTCTTCATGAAGCTTGTTGATTGTCGACCGCTTTTCGACTGCTTGGACACCGATTTCCAATTCTTCTCTTTGTCCGATAGCGCAGAGAATTGCCACTTGAATTTCCACTGTTTAGACTCCAGCGAGTCATCCATGAACTCTGAAAACCGCCGTCCGAGGAAGGACTCATTCGGCTTAGGTGCATCTTCCACTGCGCCAGTGTTATTTTCGCTGAGACTAAACACAAAAACTGAGAACAATAAAAACCGGTACACACACCAGCTGAAACATTCTAGGTTGAGATCAGAATCCTGGAGAATTACTTCTGCTTTCGCAAAGATCCTATCGAACTGTGCAATCTCACGCTCGCGGTTGGCGATACATTTTAGGTAGTTCGTACCGCTCGCTGGTTCGCCGAACGTTGCGGCGACTGTACATAGAGAAAAGTAGAAGAAGACCCATACGCAGCTGCCGCGCATCTCGTTTCGACCCTCGAATGCGAAGTGAGAAATCAATGAATGGAACTGTCTGAAACTTCGTGTGTCTGCTGTGAAGCTCAATTCTTTTATGCTTATTCGTTTCGTTTAACAACGAGTTTATTCACGCGGATCTGTCGGATCGTGGACATTCACTTTCTTCAATTCTTCCTTCAAACTGGCCAAAAGTCGCTCTCTCGCACCTAGATGTCTATCTGCATCCAACACTTTTGGAACAAATGGAGCATCGGGAATGTTGTCCTTCTTTGCCCCGGAGGCAAAGGCCAAACATGGAGTTACGTTTGACGCTGCTGCTACTTCTAAATTACACCATTGAAAATGAACTTCTGCTAAAGTCCTACACACCATCAAACGTAGGAATGCCAAACGTAGGAATGCCCAACGATGACGCCATATCCTTACGCAATAGTATACGACATCTTTGAGATGCCACCTGGTCACTGTGAGTTGACAGAGCGTCGTCTTCCTAAGAGCCCGTTAAATTGGATGAAATTTTAGTGTACTCTCACCTCGTCGGATTTTTGCAAATGCAAATCAAGCGAAACGCTTCTGGTAGGTTTGTTTTCTAAGTCAAAAACGGACGGAATGAGTGATTCGGTCTCCGTAGAAACGACTTTCACAGTTCTAAATTTCACTTGAAAGGTTAAATGGGTGAGATCAAACTGACTTATTCGCTTTACAACTTGAATGAGCGTTGTGATGGCGACGACTTAATTTCTGGTTTATACGATCCCGCGAAGTTGAATGCACTATAACTGAAGAGGCAGATGGCGTCGGCGACGCCGCCGTGAGTCGTTTCGTCGCGTCTCTGGACGTCGCCTTGAGATTCCCGCGAAGGGACGAGCACGCTTCGACCTCAAGAACGCGCTTCTGCTCACGATCAAGGCGAGCCTTCTCGATCGCCAAAAGTCGGTTATTGTGGTCGAGCTTAATCGTTGAGATCTGCAGAGTAGTCAATATTCATCATTTACAACAAATAAAACCTCGGAACCTCAAGACAGATCTGCTCCATGGGGACGGGGTCAGGAGGATGGGAACGCCGTGGATCAATCACAGAAACGAGTGAAAAGATTGCAGCTGAAAATGGCTGCAGACGTCGAGCTGCCTGAGTCGCGCGTTTCGCAGTTTGCAGGAGATTGTTGTTTTCCTCAATCTACGTCAACGTGGTATGTCCCATCTAGTTTAATCAACTAAATACCTTCTCACGAAATATTAACTGTTGACGTCGTATTCGATCCAGCTGTTCTTGCCACAATTCTTGCAGCTGTGGTTGGATTTCAGTAACCAGTTCCGCGTTAGAAATTAACTTGGCTTCAAGGCTTTCACTTCTGCAATCGTTTTTTTTCTTGTTGGCGACGATCTCCAAGAGGGGAACTCACTGATTAATTAATTCTTTGACCGCTTCGCCATCGATCAGTTGTCTTCGCAGAGTCAGATCTTTTTGGGCCTCTTGAACCGATTTGCTGATGTCGCTCATCTCGGAAGTCAATTGCTTCATGGGAACGTCCACCCGCGCGAAAAGTTCTCCGAAAACCCCCGCGAGGTCTACAATCAGCTGGTATTTGGAAAGAGCCGATCCCGCTGACGACAGGTCGTTCCGTCGTTTCACATATCCATTTGAGGAAGTTCGCGGTGAAGCGTTGCCACTGGAACTCCGGGGCGTTTCGGTAACTTCGTTTTGCACGACGATGTTCGAGTTCAGCAGCAATGAGGACCAACCCAAGATGGACTCGAGGGAACGGGCAAACTCAGCTCGACAGTTAAATGATGTGAAGTCTGCAGAGCACTGGATCTTGTCAAATTCCGTCGAAGAAAGTGCTTGTATCCTTCTCGAAAGTTCCCCATACCAGTGAAGAAAATCGATTTTCGATGCCGATGAACAGAATATGGAACAGCTCAGAAGGTACAGCTTGATTGGAACCTGATACATACAACCCCCGGTTAGTAATTTTCCCCCAAACTCATACCTGGGTAATCAATAGCGCGTTCAAGTTGGTCATTAGAACCTTCACCCGAGCTTTTTGCTCCTTTTCGACTTTTGCAATCAACTGTTCTTGAACCGATAAAAGCTTATCGATGAGCTCCTTGCAAGTAGATCGTATTCTGAAGCATATTTTATAAAGATAAAGATGGCGTGCAGCGTGCACCTACTCAGCAACAAGGTTTTCGCAGTTCGTTCCCATTTCGCGGATGAATCGACGGCGAACCTCGATATGCTCACGCAAGTCGTCCTGAACTCCTCTTAGTTTCAGTGCAGACTTTTCAAGTTTTTCGCAGTTCATTTTGTGAGCTGTATCGATGTTAACGAGATTGTGTCTCGAATCTAACGCCACTGAGTTGAAACACTCAATGCAAACGAGCATACGAGAGTCCACTGAGTAAAGGATGAACGGTTCGTTGTGTTTGGAACAAATCATCTTTCCTCTAACACGACCTCGTTCCTCCATTAGAATGATTCGATGAGACGCGAACATCTTAGCCTAAAAATTCATTAGTTTTCGATCTTTGTGATTTATCCTTGATTTACTTGATGAGTGTTCATTTTACATGGATTGCAGAGCGGCTGATTACAAGTTTCGCAATAGTGCATCGGTTGTGATACTTTATCACAATTTGCACAAATATCAGCAGTTTCGTGAGACGAATCAATCAAAAACGTGAGGATGCTGTCGGCTTTGAGTTCCGTTTGGGGAGAATCCACAGGCGCTTCGCACAAAGGGCAGCTGTTAGTCACGCACTGGCGACAGAAACTGTGATGGCATGTAAGCCTAACAGGGTGACTCATTTCCTGCTTGCAAACAAGACAGTCAAGCGGATTGCCAAGAGATTCGCAAATATCTTGAGAACCAAGAAATTTAGCCATATTCACCAATCAGATTTATAGTGAACCTCCCTCATATGCATTTGATTCTTTCACTAAAAATTTCAAAACTAACAGATCAGAACCACATAGTTTACACGGTATGTAAGAGCATGTACGCGAAACCAGATGTTAACTGCGTTAATTCAGCGTCCGTAACACCTCGACTTACTTTATTAAGAACAAGTCATCCCGTACAATATAATAAATAAACAGTTAAAACAATGTCACTTAAGAGGACACTTACAAATGAAATCCGCTAAATCAAGGCATGTGGTAAGCGCTCGCTTTCCCGGATCAATCGATCAACTTCTTCGCCTTGAAGTACCGGCGAAGATAAAGTACCTGCCATGTGGCCAAACCAAGAAGGCATAGCATGGAGAAGATAGATAGGTACAACACGCGGCTGTTGGTCGATTCTAAGAAAAACAGATTGCAGCAACTCGACTCTAAAAACAGCTTACCATTAGTATTTCTCATTTCCTCCTCTCTTTGGCGCATGTAAGTAAAGTCTTGGACAATCGATTCGGAAAGATCTTCCAAACGGCGGAGCTCGACTTCAAGTGGCTTCAACTTCTCAGCCTTCGCAATGTCCTCATAATTCTTTGCTTCAACGCCATGCTTCAGAAGCAAAGACATTTCTCGATCGGCTCCATGCTGACCGGCAGGAATATGCGAAGATATGCAAATTTCAAAGATGTCGTACTCATCAGCGGTGAAGGCGAATTTTCCTTTCACTTCATGGAAATTTTCTCGCTTATAAAGAGTATGACCCCGAGTGTCCGTTACCTGAATACGATTTTTTAAATTAATAAACCTTAAATTAATAAATCTTACATGAACACTAGATGTGTATCCAATTCCCTCGGAAATTTCGTATTCTCCAGTCATAACTACATTCTTGTGAATTTCTTCTTTCAAGCATTTCTTTCCGTTGGCAGGGACATGGAAACGCAACGAAGTCGAGAGACCAACGAAGAAAAACAAGAGGCAAACAGCCGCTTTCATAGTTTAACCTGGAACAAAATTAAATGCATCAAGTCCCCATAAATTTCGAAAGATTGTCACAAACACGGATTCAAACAGAAATCACAACTATCTTTTATGAACGAGTCGCCCCGATAACGAACAACGTGGACTCCGGTCGACGTCAATGTCGTAAACCACGTCAACGATACAATCGATAGTTTAAATTGCGCATCATGTTCAAACAACCTCAATGGGCAGTAAAAATTAGAGAATCGTAGAAATCACCGCTTTATCTAAGCAAGCAACATCAAAACTATGATCAACTCTAATGAAATTGGAGTGTATAAAATATCACATTCGGTTGTATCACATCACCTTTCGTTGCGAGAACCATTGAGAGGAAGAGACGTTCTCACCTTGCCTCATCGCCGACATAATTCTGTTGCCTCTGTGCCAAAGGCGGGTTTTGGCCTAATATATATAAAAAATATAGAAGTGAAAATTGCTGAAAAAGTGATATATATGATAAATACTAAATTAAATGTTTTTTTGTTCCTTCCCATAGAAAAAAGGCGAAAATTCCTAGTACCAGCATTTCAATGATGAATTCCTATTCGCGCAAATTTGGAGCATATGCAGATTTCCACCTTTTTAGAATGTTGTTAGGATTTATGGTTGTGTCGGCACATCCTTAATTTCTCGTAAGTGGAGCGAAAATCCATCAGACTTTATCGACATTTTTCAGTCTGATCCCAGTTTGATCGTTCGAATCCGCTGACAGACTTAGCATTAGTCCACATTAAATAATGGGGAAGTACATATAAAACACAGAGCCTGTAGTGAAATCGTTTATGTATGAATTAACAATCATATTACACGAGCTATAATAATCTTATTGCTTCTATTTTAACAAAACGATCACTTAAAATATATTAAGTGACATTTTTAGATAAATTTGGTCAAATGTGGAACAGGAATGAACCGAAGCAAACACACATTAAAATATGTACGCCACAAATCGAAATAAGTCATGATGACAGGCTGGCAAAAAGGAAGAAAATTTACATATCACAATTGTGGGGTCATAAGACTCCATCTGCGCAACTACTTCGGCCTAGTAGATTTCTAGTCAAAGAACTTTCTGTTGGGGTTAGCTCCGAAGAGAGCCGTGCGTACGTGCGGGATGATTTGTCCAGCGATCAGATCAAGTCGGGACTCGAGCGTCGATGAAACCAAAATCTTTCCTCCCATGGCAGTGACTACAACACCACCAGCGCTATCGGCAGGAAGATAGTGCTCTTTGTCAAGGTGAACCTTGGATCGGTCTCCCCAGACTTTTTGCAGCTCTTCAAGACATTCTGGAAGCAGATCGTTGACAAGAGACTCGTCCTTCTGGCGACAGCGAAGAACGACATCCTTCTCAAGAAGTTGGAAAAGAGCCTGAATATGCCAAATCGGCTAGACCGGTCACATAGAGGCGGAACTTACCTGCATGATCAAACCCTTCAGAATGGAGGGGTAACGTTGAGTATCAGCAGAGATACGGGAAAGATTGGCGCGCGCCTCGTCCAAAACATTGTTGAGATGGTCTTCACGCGCCTTCAAACACTTCAGGCGACCCTGATTGAGCATGTTGGAGCTCTGGATTTTCCGCTGCAACTCGACCTGCTTCTCTTTCTTCTCGTAGTATTCGAGAATCTTGGTGCGCTGCTGCTGAACCAAGCGTCCCTTCTCGATATTGAATTCTTCTTCCGCTTTAGCATCGATTTCTTCAGCCTTCTCATTGGCTTCTTGCTCAATGAAAGCCATCATGTGACTGAGCTGCTTCTGCACATCATTGTCGGAGATTCCCATGGCTGCCAGTGAGTGGTTTCAACAATCTGAAACAGTTTTAAATAAGAATCACGACACGATTTACACGAACAGTCACGTGGCGTATTTCGTCTTCGGCCCCTTATATAAGTTTGAGAAACGCTTATGACGTGCTGCCATAAGACTAGGCAACAAAACTGACATACACTCGTTTGCATGGTGGGGATTGCGAAGCGCATTCTCATCGACTCATGCGAGTGTGAGCGAAACCAAAGAGAGAAACCGAAGATCAGAGAGAACAAATCGATGGCAAGACATACAGGAAAGTTCGAACGCGGTTCTACGTGGGACAAGACTAATTCGAAGCGGAGGGGTGACAAATTCAGCGAGGAACTGTTGCGAGTTGCTTCTGACAAGAGGCGATTCCGAGAGGTATATAAAGTGGGAGAACTGCGAAATCAACCTCTCGTCGAGTGCGGGAGTGAAGACCAAAGACTGGATGGAAGACCTCATCAGTTCACACGCAGAACCGTTTCGATCTCTGCGCTCTCTGCGTTGGCATAGTATTTAGTCAACGGCGCAATCTGTCTGACGCTATGGAATAGTGAAAAGCATCGCATGTGGCTATGGTGCAGCGCACGAAGTGAAACCACGCGAGCGAAACACAAAAACTTCCAGAACAGAAAAGTCGTTGGAAAAGACGTCGTCATGGTATAGGCAGAATAGTTTTCTTATATGTCCGCTGATGTGTGCTCCAAAAATTGCTTTGTAGTATGCTTATAATATAACTGCTTTCTAGCTAAAAACTCTCGGTTGATCCCGTCGGATAATAAAAGCGTTCTGTAGTAATTAGCTTAGCTTACGCTTGTAATTGGTTCTACTCCCCGCAGCAGGTCTCGCACATATTGAAAGGTTGTTTACCTTTGCACAACTTTGGAAACCACGCCATATGACCTTATCGTCCCTAGTTTCTCGTTCTCTCTTGACCTTCGGTAACGAGTCGTTGTTTATTAGAACGGCCAGTCATTCGATTTCTACTGAAATAATGCATTCGTCGGTAAATGTTCACTCACTTATCAGAAATTGTGCGCGTTCGTTTTGCACATCAACGTCTAAGACTTTTGTCTGCATAAACATTCGATGTTTACAACGCCATGTGACCGTAGTGCAAGACTTTGCTTGATTTTGCAGATTTTGGATGAATGCATCATTGGTTGGCAACATGGCTAACGATCAAGAGAACTTTTCGAGCGTGATCGAAAGGAAACGAACGCAGCCGCAAATTATTCCTTCGGTATCGTTGACTGCTCGTTATTGATGTGAATGTTGAGTCGTTTTAGGCTATGGATGAGATGGTGAACGAGAAGATCGAGCCTAAACGGAACAACGGCACGTCCAACAAATGGATTTTGATCACCTATTACGAGTTCTTTGAGAGAGTGAGAGTCAATATGCAAATTTTTAAAATCATGTAGGTCCCATAGGTCGGGAGCTTCGAAGGGCTACTTCCACTGATCGCTGTTGACGGATTTTGTGACGCATCAGCCCCTAACAGGTTCTGCCTTGGAGCATTTGGCACTGCGAACAGATCAGAAAAAGTTGTGCAAATTCGGAGACAGATAGGCTGCGGCTGTCACGTCATCAAGGAGAACAACAAAGTCTTCATCATGAATAGAGGTGACGCTTCCATATTCGTGCAATGCCCCATGCAAGCTGAAGCAAATGGATCTTCGCCCGAAACCGTCGCGCGTTTACGGAAAGGTAGCGCAAGTAGAGCGTTTTTGTTTTCCACAAAATCATCAAATTAAGGCGAAAGAATCCTTGTTTTCGACAAAGGCGACTTCTTGAAGAGTCTTCAGAAAAGACTGAGAAGCAATAGAAGAGGTGAACTCTACGAATTCGAGAACATGACGAAAGTCCGAATTTCTTTCGGAAAAGGTTTCGGAGAAGGGTACAATCGTAAGAAGTTGACGGAACTACCTTGCTGGATTGAAGTGAGCTTCGTTGACGTCATGAAGGACGTAGACAAGGAAATAATGCATATCACTCAAACGGCAAATGCGATTTCCAGCTTCACGTGATTTTAAACTCAGAATTTTACTTTGCGGAATAGATAGATCTCATACTTTTTTCGTTTCCTACTGTCATACTCTTTCATACAGCGAAATTGAAATGAAATCTTTATGTTGTACAGTTTCTTCATTCGAAATATATATACTATGCTTTTTTGAGGTCAAGCTATATGTTTCAGGGAGTAGCCCCGAACGTTATTTAACTTGTACATACCGCGTCATGTATTTCCTCACAACTATTTTTCTATCGTATTTATTTGCAATAGTGCTTAAAAAGTAAACCGTTTAGTCAGTTTAGAACCGCGTAGATAAAGAATTCAAATATTACGCTTTTTCAACATATCAAAGCGCTTCGCCAAATCGTCGAAATCCAGGTCGTCCCCGGTATGGTTTCCGCCAGCGTTGTTAGCTGGAGGCTGTGCTGGACCAACAGTGTCGTAATCATCGGGGAAGTTACTTGGTGGCTCGGGCAAATCCGGGAAGTCTGAAAATTATCTATTGCATGCTTATCATTTTGGGTATTAACTACCTAATGGAGCAACTTTTGGAGGAAGTGACGCGGGGGGTGCCGAAGGAACGCCGGGTTCTGGATTAGATGGGATTTTGACCTCAGAGTTACCGAACTAAAACGATCAGAAATTTGTATTTAAATAGATCGCCCTACTTACGTTTTGACTTAGCCGCGGATAATTGAACGCTTGCTGCCCTGGATCATTTGAAGATACACTGGAACGAGGAACAATTTGATTTGGTGTGGGAATTTGTGGCAGAACGATTCCACCGCCCCCTCCTCCGAAGTTATGGGGTGGAGGAGGCGGCCCTGGATAAAAGTTCGTGTTTGAAGGAGGAGGAGGAGGAAAGTTGGACGGACTGTTATTGTCGTTGCTGTCAGCCATCCAACCAATTCCTTGATTGCCTTGGTTTCGGAAATCAATAAGCATTTGCTCGGCAGCGGCAACTTCATCTTCACGCATAACATCCGCATCAGGAGTGAAAGGAATTCCGGCACTTTTGGCGATTTCAATGAGGTATCTAAAAAAACTAAGGAGCATAAATGTTCGCTGTATTTAAACTAACCTTTCTACCAAAATTTTTGAAGGAGCACTCACGCTTAACTTGGCAATTATCTTTGGGCACACTTTTGCAGGATATTCCAATTGATTCGATCTTGCTGCTTCAGCAAATGGTTTCCCATATTTTACTGTAAGTTGATCGCTGATAATCTTAAAAAAAGAATTGTAAAAAAGATAAACGAACGGATCGAACTTTAAATTCAGCAATGTCAGTAACGACTCGTGGAGCGGCCCACATCAAGCTAATTACAGCTTCGGCTATACCGTCGTCCAGGTTTCTGAAAAAAAAACTTTTATACGATCACCAGTGCTTGGTAACTCTCACTTCATCTGCTGGATTAGGCCGAAACGAGCAAGTAGAAGATCACAGTACATCTCCAGCAGTTCGTATGCCTCAACCAAAAAATCTTCTCGAATAATATGTTCAACACGAATCCGTGCGCGGTCTTCCTTGTGAGCTGAACATAGTGGGTTCATAATGCCAATGACACTCAAACAAACCAGTGATGAAGTCAGCGATTTCAGTACGAGCTTTCAACGCTAACTCCGTCTTCTTTTTCTGAACGAGTTTGAGACGGTTGATAGCAACTCGCAAATTCGTCTTCAGCTTGCTGTATTGAGTTCCCCACGTGATCGACATGATGGATTGAACTGCACACAAAAGAGCAAATGTAGCAATAATAATGTTATAAAATAAATTAACAAAACAAGGGGTTTCGCGGTGATTCTGAAGCGGTGAAGCCAATGGACAAGCCCACAATTTCCGATGCACGGGATAAACGCATCTACTGTCATCATTTCGATGGAATATCGTCAATTTGTGAGTCATCATTGCAATGATAAGATGAAATAGTCACAGAGCAGCTGAATAAGCGACAGGACGTAGCAATGTCTCTCCCCGGACAAAATGGGTGATGGTAGAGAACAACAACGCCCCGTTATGACTCACTGAGTCACCCCACACGCTGCAACGGGCAACGCGCTTTGGGAGTTCTCCGGAACCAGACGCGTGTTTTTCCAGATTTACTACTCCCGAAGACGCCTCAAGATGTCACATTTGATGAAGCTGTGTTGGAGCTGTGATTGTGACGACGACGAAAAGCGAATAAACGTCGTTTCACTCGCCGAATAATCCCGAAACGTCCTTTTGAACGCGGCTGCCGACACAAAGTGCGAATCTTCGGATTCTACACAATGCGGTCTCCGTAATCCGAGCGAGCCGAGAGTGCATCCGCTCTGTTGCGCTTCTTTGGTGACGGTGGACCAGATCACTTGGCTCGAATGCCCAGAACGCGAACAACAAATTTGATGAAGCTGTGTTGGAGCTGTGATTGTGACGACGACGGAAAGAAGAAAGAAAGAAGGAATCCGTCGAGATATAATAGCAGAAATGTCGTCGCGGTGTCGCACTTCATCGTCACCGCTACGCAGTGTTTTCAGTTCGCGCGCTATTATATTTTAATGTATTGATTCACAATCGCATCGCGACACAACGTGAAGAATTGATTTTGAAACGAACGTGAATGTACTCAAAGATTTCTTTTCAGACTAACACTAATAAATAATGGGAATCTTTGGACTCGGTAAAAAACCCGATCCGAAGGAAGCTGTTAGAGAAATGCAGCGGAAAATGCGAGTTGAGATGCGACAGCTAGATCGTCAGGTATGGTTGGCATGCTTTGATTATCTCTGTTTAAATTTAAATTACTATTTCAGATTCACGGGATTGAGCGCGAGGAGATGAAAGTCCGGAAGCAAATTAAACAGGCCGCAGCTTCCGGAAACCGTGACGTTTGTTTGGTGTTGGCGAAATCGGTCGTTCAGTCTCGGAAAGCAGTGAACAAAATCCACGTATCGAAGGCACAGATCAATTCGGTTATCATGTGCATGCAACAGCAATTGTCAACGATGCGAATGGCAGGATCGTTACAGCAATCAACGGAAGTGATGAAAGCGATGCAGAATCTGGTTAAAGTTCCAGAAATTATGAAAGCAATGAGAGAAATGTCGCAAGAGATGATGAAAGTTGGCATTATCGAAGAAATCATTGAGGACACGATGGAAGCAGTAGAGCCGGAAGAACTTGAAGAAGAAGCTCAAGCAGAAATTGATAAGGTTTTATGGGAAATCACCGCTGGGGAGCTTGGAAAAGCACCGGCTGCTGTTGTTGATACGATTGTCGACGACCAAGAACGTGAATCCGAAGCTGCAGCCGTTAACTTTGATGATATGAAGGACCGTCTGGAACAACTCAGATCGTAATGTGGGTCTAAGGAATAACGCTTGTATATACTTCATGCGTGTGATGAAACTAAGATAAAACCGGAATCTATTTTCTTCTTTGTAATGTAGCATATATAGGATGCACTTTTGTGGTTTTGACCAGCAAATTATTTTTTGAGGTAAACAATGACTGAGCTTAATAACTCTAGTCGGTTTCAGCTTTTTTATAACCTTTTTACAGTTATCCGTGCTATGGATTGGCTTGTTGGGGATGAGCATAAGAATAGTGCAATCGATGTCGATCCAAATTCGGTTGAGATGCTTGAAGGCCCCGCTGAGTTTTTTCAAAATATTTTGGTTAGTGAGTTTTCTTTTTGATATATTTATGCATTGAGCTTGTAGAAAGGGATTAGAGAGTCTAAGAGAAGAATATGCTTGTCTACGCTTTATCTTGGAACAGGAAAACTTGAAAAGGAACTGGTATGTTTATCACGTGCGATGTCAACCAACGGCTACATTGTTCAGGTCACAGCTTTGAATGAGACGATGAATTCGAAGATAGATTTACGGACGACCATTCTTATGGATTACTTACGCGGAACGAGAGGTAACGGTTCTACGAGAATGATTGCGGAAACATCACAATTCCCTAACGCTGATGTAGGGCTTTCACTTTAACAATTTCTTCTTGATTTGCTTTAGATTTATTTCTATCATACACCAAAGTTACGAGGAATGTTAAGGAAGATCCTTGGTGAGCGCACGAATGAAATTGTCGGCCTCCAACATATGAAAATATACATTTTTGACGATAATGTTTTAATAAGCGGGTATGGCTGTTTTGTATTAATTAACTTCCACTACATTGGTTGATTAGTGCCAACCTTTCGGAAACGTACTTCACAGATCGTCAGGACCGTTATGTTCTAATCAAGAACAACCCCACTTTGGCTAATTTTTTCGACGAGTTAATTACAACAATTGGGTCTTGTTCCTTCCAGTTAGAATCTGACGGACGATTACAGCTTCATAATGAATGCTCTGTTCATCCTTTTGAAGGTGGGTAGTAAGGGTTAATTTGTGTACAATGTTGTAGGAGTTACAGGTAATGAACAAGATTATCATTTATTGGTTCAGCGTCGCGTGAAAAATGTGATGGAGAAGCATAAGAAAGATCTGAAGCCTTCCAAATCGTGTACTCAAATTTATCCTTTGATTCAAATGGGTCCGTTTGGCATTAATCAGGAGTATGAGTTGATGCGGAAATTGCTTTCTCGCAAAGTGAGTCACGGGAGACGCGAGGAGTAAAAGTGTAATTTCAACTTGTTATATAGGACCCACTTATGAACATATCCGTCGCGTCTGGCTATTTCAACCTCACCGATGAATATATTGATGTAATAGCGAATGAGGGAGAATACAACTTGTCGGTAGTTTTCGCGTCTCCTCAATCCAATGGATTCTACAACGGAGCTGCTTTGTCTGGATATATACCACTAGTTTATGTATATGTTTCTCAGCACTTTCATAATCTTATGAGCAAACGGCCTGTGAAACTCTTTGAATATCAAAGAGATGGATGGAGTTTTCATGCAAAAGGCATTTGGTTAACTTATCCGCAATCCACAAGAGAGGAAGCAGCAACAATATTTGGTTCATCGAACTTTGGTACATAAAGTGATTTATTTTTTATTTACTTTTTGCATATTGATTCAGGATTCCGATCTGTCCATCGCGATTTGGAGGCTCAAGTGCTATTAGTAACTCGTGATCACTGTCTGAAACAGCGTCTTACAGAAGAAAGAAATCGATTGTTTGAATGTAGTTCACTGGTCGAAGGAGCTACTTTCAAAACAGCCGACCATCAAATACCGTACTGGGTCCGAACTTTTTCACGCTGTTTTCGACATTTTTTCTGAATTTGTTCTTGAGTTAGGTAGTTTATATGATAGAATCGATTGTTTGTTGTTAACTCAGATTTGTCAAATGCTTTCTTCTGCGTCTTCAATTCGCGTTTGATCGATTACATTACCTTTTTTTGAAGAGAATGATTCCATAAGGTCGTTTAGTTATGGTGCTTTTACCTGGTATGGCGGTTGGTGGCGTTATCGCCTACATGGCCCGACCAAGAAATGTGCGTCCAATTTATACCGGCGCACGTTGGGCAGGTCACATACCAGATCGTCGTGGCCATCGGAGAGCGCGTTTCGTCAACGGCGAAGAGTCAAATCCTCATGCGCAACGTGTGGTACTGCAAAGAATGGAAGGCAATTCTGTTCGACATTTGTCTACTAACGTTGAACCAATTGCTAGGAGAGCTCAAGGAATGAAATGGTGTTGAGAAATCTTATGCTCCTCAATAATCAAAACAACATTTTCAGGGTTTCAGTTTATAGGTTTCCAGGAATTCGTGCAGGAGCTTTGCTTGCTCGCGCGAAGTTAGTTCAGACTATCTTCAGTTCCCTTCTGTTACCGTATGCTATCTATCAGTACAGCGTTGGAGCGTTCAGTTATAGCTGGTTTCTGTTGTCTTCTGCAACTGCTGTCTGTGCACCCATTATGTTGATGGTATTTAGTCGGTAATTTGATATGTTCTACGTACGTGCTATACATTTTTCTAGATACTTCAACCGACTCATCGGTGTTATTTCCATGACCGAAAATACCGAATTTGTTCGTGTTGGATTTCTTTCATTTTGGGGTTCTAGAAGAAATCGGCTTTTGGAGCTGAATGACGTCGTACCATTGAGCGAAGTTCAAGACGTTGAAAAATCCAAGGATTCTTTGCTGAAGTTCATGCAGTACTCGAGGTTCTTTTAATCTGAAGAATTATTTAAATCCTGTAATTTTTTCTTTTCAGAGAAGAGTTCCTATATTTGCCCACAAAAAATGTAGAAATCGTTGACGCTGAGAAAGCTGAACTTCTGTTCGGGAATGTGAAGTTTTTTCAAGAAATCATCTCGGAGAAATCAGAAACCATCATCTCAAACACTGACAAGGAAAAAACTGAGTAAACTCATTATAGATCTCCATTTTCAAAATAAATACATGTTGCTGTTTTCCAATCACTTGTTTATTTATAAAATGTGTGGAAGATGTTTGATTCATTTATGTACAGCGAAGTCATGTCGTAGCTCACAAAATAAATACAAGGTCTTGAAGCGATGAGCATGCGATCACCACCATCATACGTATTTAATCTGATTTCGGGTGCATTTTTCGGTTATTATTATAAGTCGTTGCTATTCTGTTGTGGCTTACGTGTGGTTACGGAATCAGCTAGAAAAATGAAGGGAACAATAGACGCCGACAAAATCAACCAAGCGGTACAAAACATCGATAAGAAGATTGAAGAACTTCGGATTTGCTGCATTCAATTATTGCAAACTTTGGATCAGAATGATAAAGCCAAATGGTAAACTGGGCTCTTCGGACGCACATTTTGTTCCACTGTTTAGGCATGATATGCTTGACAAATTTTCATCGTTAGCGAGCGGAATGAATCAGGTGCAGGCAATGATAAGGAAGTCAGCTTTAACGGCCGGTGTCGAAGATCACGGAAGTTTCTTGCGACAACATTTGGTGGTTCCACTGAAATTAGTGCCGGATTTCGACCAGGAATTAGCTGTAATTTTTTGGTAAACACATCGGTATAGTAATGGAACTTTATTAACAGGCCATGACTAGCGGACGCGTACAGGTATGGAATCACGATACACTTCCCGATTACCTTCGCACAAAACTTAATCCCGAAGTCGAGGCCGATGAGAGCAGCATCGATTCAACGAAATCCGCCGATCAAATTGGCAGACAGGTTAGCATTAACGTGTCTGCTAGATTAGGTACCATTTGTGCTCATTTGAGATTACAACAATGAACAAGCACATTGACATGATGTTTACTGCTATGCAAGAACATGGTCGGCAAGTTGAAGAGAGGTTCCAGTCGAAGCCAACGTATAACCAGGCGGAAACAGAAAAATTAGTGCGTGGAATAATGAATGGCGAAAATTTGAAGCCAGTTGTTCGACCTGTGGGCGATCAAAGTGGACTGAACAGAAGTACATCGTCCTCTTCATCCGCCCCAACGACCAATCAACCGGGATCTACTGGTAGTGCTCAAAGAAGATAAGTATTGATTATAACGTATAAATATTGAGCATCTGACTGTGAGTGTGTGAAAAATGTGAAGAATGAACTTAAGTGAGGTTGTCAATCGAAACTGGCTGCAAAAATTCGTACATTCACTGGAATTGTATTTGAGCGAGGAATGCTCCCTTAGATTTCGAATGCATTGACGACAGAATATGGGTTTCTCGGAGAGGGCGATTTCCAATCAATCATCCTTTTTGTCAACTTGATGCGAAATAAAAGCACTGTCAATCGATAAATCGGCTTCTGCGCATTTGTTCCGCGTTTACATGTACGCTGTTACAACGACAATTCTTTTCACTGAGTGCGCCGCCACAGCATGTCGACCCGTGAAGAGGACGTTTTCAAAAGGTTCAGAATTAGCCGTGAATTCGGATTTCTCCTGGAGAATCCTGACGTGGAATTACCTTCAAAGTACTACGAGTGGCAGAATTTAGCAAGTTTGTTTCCCGTTCACAGTGTGCTTTATCGAAGAATTCGTTTAGGCCAAGTTTCGTCGTTACTGGGCACTGAAGAGCTCGATGATAGAATCCGATCTCTCCCGCTTCTCGAAATTGATAACCTTAAAACCCATAAACAGCTTCGATTGGCTCATCTTATTCTGTGCACACTATCAAGCGCCTATTTGTTTGCTGAGCCTACTACTGTAGTTATAACTGTTGTCGATTAAAGGCGTAACGCTGCAGTTGTTTTCAGCCGAAGCTCGTTCTTTGCAAGGCGATCGCGAAGCCCTTTTATGAAGTGAGTCAGAAGCTCGGAATCTCCGCTGTACCGACGCATGGCACAGTATGCCTTGCAAATTGGAAGAAAATCGATGACAACACAGAGTGGAATTCTGAAAACCTCGACATCATCGCGTTTCGCTTTCTTCCGCAACGTGACAATGCGTGGTTTTTCGTGAACACCGCACAGGTTTGCGTGGTGATTTGCGCACAGTGACATGTGGGTATTCAGGTAGAAAAGGATCTGGCAGCATCGATCAGCTCGATCGCCCTCCTTGTCGCGAAAGCGGACAAGTGCGAACAGATTTCTGACGATGAATATGCGTGCTGTTTTGACATAATCGGAAGAGGACTTCGCAATGCCGTGATTACAATGAACGTTAGCAGAGAATAAGAAATTCTTAGGAATGTAAAGGGTTGTTTTAGAAACTGAAATCACATCTTCGACCCGAAGTCTTTTACCACGGTTTCCGGCACTACTTGAATGGCTACAACGACAGTCCTTTCCACGAGCAGGGAGGGTTAGTTTTTGAGGGCTGCGATTTGGGTCCTCAAACTATGTCGGGTGCTTCGGCTGCGCAGAGTTCGGCAATTCCAACCATCGATGCTTTTCTTAGGATTGCTCATGGCGGTTTGATGTACAGATTTCATCCTTTTCTACTTGCGCCAAATTTAGTGTCAGAAAGCGATTTCCTCAACAGCCAGCTGGATTTCATGCCTGTTCCCCATCGTGAGTTTATCCTGTGGGTGAAGAAAAACTCTACGGATGAAGTGAAGAAGGCGCGAGGATACATTGAGGTCGTTTCAGAGCTCTGCGCTTTCAGAAGCAACCATATCAAAATTGTAGCATCTTACATTGTCAACGTTAAGAAATATTCGAGAGCATCCATGGGAACGGGTGGAACGTCCTTTATGCACTTTCTTAAAACTATTCGAAACAACTGTCAGAAGTAAACGAAATTTGATTTAAATAGTGACAAAATTGATTAAACGCTGTATTAATAATAAATGAAGTTCGTACAATACGGTACTTTTTCGGTGATCTTCTAACCATTAAGTTTCATTAACGTGTGCTGCTTTTTGAACAAGTGAAGAGCGACCAAATTGCTGCAAACTAGTCTTTGCTTTGAGAACCGGAAACGGCTGTCCACCACTAGCCGCGCCATGTATTCAACGTTTGATGTAACCAATCGCTTCTGATCAATTTGTCGAGAAACGGGCGTTTTCTGGCGGCATGTGACGACTTGAGTAATTTACGACCTTGTAAATGATTCTAATGAGATCTCGATTGTTTGCGCGAAAGTGGAACCGGAATCGTGCGAAAACAGACGTCGAAAAGAACATCACCACGAGCGCTCCGCCCCAAGGCGCTCTTCACAGCCTCTAACAACGGCAATCATCGATCGATTAGATGGGATATCCAGATCCACGTCTGACACTCGCACGCGTATACTGTCGTCATGAATTATTCTTCGCTTTTGTCCATTTGCACAAGTGGAAACGTTTCATTTACATATTGTTCTCGTCGCTGATCCGATTAGAGAATTCTCTCCTCGCTGTGATGTCTCTTCTGTCTCTCGCGGCCCTCTCCATTCTATCAAATAGTTCGCCTCCTTTATCGTTGCTTGCTCCTCCACTCGATCTTTTCGTCGTCACTTTACTCACTCCCTCGTTCTCCGATTTCTCCTCGAGTAAAAGGTAAACAGTACGGTCTCTCTTCGGGTCGCCCAACTTTGCGATTTACAACCGACCCGCGGGCCATCTCTTCT
Source organism: Steinernema feltiae (assembly GCA_007213375.1). Classification (NCBI taxonomy): domain Eukaryota; kingdom Metazoa; phylum Nematoda; class Chromadorea; order Rhabditida; family Steinernematidae; genus Steinernema; species Steinernema feltiae. The sequence continues at coordinate 125,443 of MQUG01003172.1, read as the reverse complement.
TTCTCAGTTCCTACAACGTCTCCGCAATATGTAATCGATTTCTGTCCCTGTCGTTCGTTCATTATTTTGACATTCCTGTATAGTCCGCTTCTTTGGAATTCCAAGTATCGCTGTCCTCAAAGAGTAAAAAATCGTTTTAGGGTCAGATTGGCGGTGCCTCGAATGTCGACGTCCAACGAAAACGACGCGAACGGAATTGTCGCGACGTCAACGCCTTCGGCGAATGGCGAGCGCCGTTCCAAGAAGCCCTCGAGTCGTCCCTCGATGCAAATTTATCGTCCTCCTGGTAGGTGCATTCGTGAGATTATTTGCGGTGAATGAACGCGCGAAAAGGACTCAGAAAGCAAAAAATGTTCGCACCTTTCCTCGGGCGCATCAATCATCTGCGAAGGTCGCGCGGAGACAAACGGGCGTTAAGCAATTAGTTCCGACCGGGCAGACACTCGAAGGAGGAAATAAATCTCAAGAACTCAGGAATGAGCACGCACATGTTTAGGATTGCGATCTAGTGACGAAAACCAGCAAGCGAAACCGCTGAGTGCTGCCGGTGCAAAGCAGCCGAAAACAGACACGAACGAACCTACCGAAGGTATGGTAACTCGGGTGTTCCTACTGGATTTTCGTAATTTTACAGAAAATAATAATGAAAAAACAATTTCTTCTGATCGAACGGAGTCGTCGTCGCCTCTGAGTAACTCGTCGATATCGTCCCCAAGTGGAAATGGTTGCGCAGTGCTGAAACGCAACGATAGCAACGTCTCCAACACGTCACAGGTTTGTCACGACCCCCTCTGGGCAAAGAAGGACTTGTTGTTTTGACGTTCTTTGTGTGCAGCGCTCGCAACATCGCGCGTCCCCTCCGGTAGTGGGAACAAAGAACGCCCCCGGAAGCACATCGAAAAATCCTCACAGGAAAGAGCAGACGGCACTTCGGCCTGCTAACCCACAGAAGAAGAAGGCGTTTGGAACCAAGGAAATTGAGGAAATCGCTATTGGCTTCAAACAACTCAGCTTCGCAAAAGAGTCTGCAAACATTGAACAATTTCTGAATGGTGAGTAGCGTTTCTGGGTCCATATGAAATCTCTCCCTCCAGGCAAACTCGAGAACGTCGACCTCGCTCAATCGATTGCACAATCACTTGTGCAGTTCGCGATCGAAGAGAGTCGCATCAACGGCAAAAACGTAGCCAGACTAAGTGCTCAGGTGATGGACAGTCCCTCGGGCGCTGCTTTTCATACTGGCCTGGTCACCTCCGTTACGCAGTACTTCGACTGTCGCAGTCAACTCCGCGTCGACCATTTCCGCGTTTGGATCGCCTTTCTAAACTTCGTCTCCGATTTGTACGCGAATCTCGGCTTTACATACCAAGGTGACTCCGCTCACTCTGAACTTTCCCAACGCGCTGTTCAGGTGAATTGGTGAATGTCGTCTTCCAAATCTTCGATTTTATGCTCAAGGCGCCGGTCCTTGAGGCTCTCAAGATCGAAGAGGTAACGTCATCGCTGCTTTAGGAGCTCATTTCCTATGAATTGATTTAGTTGGAATGTCTTATCGGAGCGCTGTTGAGCGTCGGCTACGATCTCGAGCGGCATTGTCCCGACCAACTCGGAGTCCTTAAAGATCTGATCCGGGACGCGCTAATCGAGGTGCACGAGCCCTGGGCGCGCAAAATGATTCTTCTCTTGATGGAGCTCTGCGCTAGTTCTTGGAAGCTCCCCGCAGATGCCACCGATTATTACTTCCAGCATACGAGTTCTTAGACCGCTGCGTAGTCCTGTTCTCCTTCCTTTCCTACGCTCTTCGTTTGTGCATCTCGTCGATGCGACTCGCTAGTCATTTCGAATATTTATTTGTACAAAGTCGTTTTGTTGTTCTGTAAATACTCTCCGGATGTTCTCTTCTTGTTTTCTTTTCTCCACAACGTATTTGGTGCTCCCAATTTTGACAAATAATAAAGATTGTTGTTATAGCCAAGTTGGTACCCATTCTCGTCTACTTGTGTTGTTTGCAAGACCGAAAGTTTATCGACGCGGAATCTGAATCGGCAAATTTGGCATTTTGTGAGATTCTGACCGTACTCGGCCTTTTCTTACGCAGTCACGAATGAATATATTTAGCTGATGAGTTATTGTCGCCGAGGTCTTCACACGATTTCCCTCTCATGCCTCTCTAGTTAACGGTACTGGTATTGTTTTGAAATTCGACTATTCGGTGAAAGCGATGCTGAAATTCGCATTTATTCGCTTCGTAATTAGGATACGGGTAGTTATTGATCGTTTTAGAGCGGTGGAATTTTGTGTACTTGTTGTATTATCAATTCAGTTGTATTCAATATTCAGTTTTTTTCCATTTCAGATGGATTTTCAAAATCGTGCTGGTGGCAAAACCGGTGGCGGTGGAGTTGCTTCCTTCTCCGATGCTAATGTCGACCGAAGGGAGCGTCTTCGACAGTTGGCGTTGGAAACAATAGATCTGCAAAAGGATCCATACTTCATGAAAAACCATCTTGGAGGTTATAGTCCGCTTCTTTGGAATTCCAAGTATCGCTGTCCTCAAAGAGTAAAAAATCGTTTTAGGGTCAGATTGGCGGTGCCTCGAATGTCGACGTCCAACGAAAACGACGCGAACGGAATTGTCGCGACGTCAACGCCTTCGGCGAATGGCGAGCGCCGTTCCAAGAAGCCCTCGAGTCGTCCCTCGATGCAAATTTATCGTCCTCCTGGTAGGTGCATTCGTGAGATTATTTGCGGTGAATGAACGCGCGAAAAGGACTCAGAAAGCAAAAAATGTTCGCACCTTTCCTCGGGCGCATCAATCATCTGCGAAGGTCGCGCGGAGACAAACGGGCGTTAAGCAATTAGTTCCGACCGGGCAGACACTCGAAGGAGGAAATAAATCTCAAGAACTCAGGAATGAGCACGCACATGTTTAGGATTGCGATCTAGTGACGAAAACCAGCAAGCGAAACCGCTGAGTGCTGCCGGTGCAAAGCAGCCGAAAACAGACACGAACGAACCTACCGAAGGTATGGTAACTCGGGTGTTCCTACTGGATTTTCGTAATTTTACAGAAAATAATAATGAAAAAACAATTTCTTCTGATCGAACGGAATCGTCGTCGCCTCTGAGTAACTCGTCGATATCGTCCCCAAGTGGAAATGGTTGCGCAGTGCTGAAACGCAACGATAGCAACGTCTCCAACACGTCACAGGTTTGTCACGACCCCCTCTGGGCAAAGAAGGACTTGTTGTTTTGACGTTCTTTGTGTGCAGCGCTCGCAACATCGCGCGTCCCCTCCGGTAGTGGGAACAAAGAACGCCCCCGGAAGCACATCGAAAAATCCTCACAGGAAAGAGCAGACGGCACTTCGGCCTGCTAACCCACAGAAGAAGAAGGCGTTTGGAACCAAGGAAATTGAGGAAATCGCTATTGGCTTCAAACAACTCAGCTTCGCAAAAGAGTCTGCAAACATTGAACAATTTCTGAATGGTGAGTAGCGTTTCTGGGTCCATATGAAATCTCTCCCTCCAGGCAAACTCGAGAACGTCGACCTCGCTCAATCGATTGCACAATCACTTGTGCAGTTCGCGATCGAAGAGAGTCGCATCAACGGCAAAAACGTAGCCAGACTAAGTGCTCAGGTGATGGACAGTCCCTCGGGCGCTGCTTTTCATACTGGCCTGGTCACCTCCGTTACGCAGTACTTCGACTGTCGCAGTCAACTCCGCGTCGACCATTTCCGCGTTTGGATCGCCTTTCTAAACTTCGTCTCCGATTTGTACGCGAATCTCGGCTTTACATACCAAGGTGACTCCGCTCACTCTGAACTTTCCCAACGCGCTGTTCAGGTGAATTGGTGAATGTCGTCTTCCAAATCTTCGATTTTATGCTCAAGGCGCCGGTCCTTGAGGCTCTCAAGATCGAAGAGGTAACGTCATCGCTGCTTTAGGAGCTCATTTCCTATGAATTGATTTAGTTGGAATGTCTTATCGGAGCGCTGTTGAGCGTCGGCTACGATCTCGAGCGGCATTGTCCCGACCAACTCGGAGTCCTTAAAGATCTGATCCGGGACGCGCTAATCGAGGTGCACGAGCCCTGGGCGCGCAAAATGATTCTTCTCTTGATGGAGCTCTGCGCTAGTTCTTGGAAGCTCCCCGCAGATGCCACCGATTATTACTTCCAGCATACGAGTTCTTAGACCGCTGCGTAGTCCTGTTCTCCTTCCTTTCCTACGCTCTTCGTTTGTGCATCTCGTCGATGCGACTCGCTAGTCATTTCGAATATTTATTTGTACAAAGTCGTTTTGTTGTTCTGTAAATACTCTCCGGATGTTCTCTTCTTGTTTTCTTTTCTCCACAACGTATTTGGTGCTCCCAATTTTGACAAATAATAAAGATTGTTGTTATAGCCAAGTTGGTACCCATTCTCGTCTACTTGTGTTGTTTGCAAGACCGAAAGTTTATCGACGCGGAATCTGAATCGGCAAATTTGGCATTTTGTGAGATTCTGACCGTACTCGGCCTTTTCTTACGCAGTCACGAATGAATATATTTAGCTGATGAGTTATTGTCGCCGAGGTCTTCACACGATTTCCCTCTCATGCCTCTCTAGTTAACGGTACTGGTATTGTTTTGAAATTCGACTATTCGGTGAAAGCGATGCTGAAATTCGCATTTATTCGCTTCGTAATTAGGATACGGGTAGTTATTGATCGTTTTAGAGCGGTGGAATTTTGTGTACTTGTTGTATTATCAATTCAGTTGTATTCAATATTCAGTTTTTTTCCATTTCAGATGGATTTTCAAAATCGTGCTGGTGGCAAAACCGGTGGCGGTGGAGTTGCTTCCTTCTCCGATGCTAATGTCGACCGAAGGGAGCGTCTTCGACAGTTGGCGTTGGAAACAATAGATCTGCAAAAGGATCCATACTTCATGAAAAACCATCTTGGAGGTTATGAGTGCAAGTTGTGCTTGACACTCCACAACAATGAAGGGTCTTACCTCGCTCATACGCAGGGAAAGAAACACCAGGCCAACCTTGCTCGTCGTGCAGCCAAAGAAGCCAGTGATTCTGCATGCTATCCGACCGCACCGAAGACAAAAGCCGAACTTAGAAAGTTTGTAAAAATTGGACGACCTGGTTACAAGGTTACAAAAGAACGAGACCCGATAACCGGACAGCAGGCTCTTCTTTTCCAAATTGATTATCCCGAAATTGGGGAAGGCATCACACCAAGGCACAGGTTCATGTCAGCATACGAACAGAAGATCCAGCCTCCAGATAAGAAATGGCAATATTTGCTCTTTGCAGCTGAGCCATATGAAACGATTGCTTTCAAAGTCCCAAGTCGCGAAGTTGACAAGTCAGAAGACAAGTTTTTCACCTTGTGGAATAGGGAAGCTAAACAGGTAATATAATTTTTTTAATTTCTACTTAATCTAATTGACGAATTTCAGTTCTTCCTTCAATTTGCATTCAAGGTTGAGCGGCACGATGATAACATCGGTCTTCACGCTTCTGCTATGCATCTTCCGCTTCGTCCGATACCACCTCCACCGATGTTGATGGGGGCTCCTCCAACTGCTCCTGGAGCGATGTTTGTAGCGCCATACTGATTTAAATCAGAAAATTCTGCGGTTATAATATTTGTTACTATGATCTTCGAATAAATTTAAAGCGGATGGCTAGGAGCTTGTTGCGTTTCACCGTGTTTGCTGTTTCTCGGGATTCATATTTACCTTCATCCGGGACGTACGGTACTCACTCATCTTGTTTAGGCTTGTACCGTGATGTTTGTTAAACCTAATAGGACCTCGTCGACTACTAGTTATGAACAGTTTACGAAGCTATACACACTATCGCAGGATTACATGAGGCGCGCGATCGAAATTGATGAAAAATGTGAAAATCAAGGTATATACTGAGTTTGCTATAATGAAAAGTGAAAGATTGTTCAGATGAAGCTGGAAAGCGAAAGTCAATGGAATTGTACCGGAAAGCGATAACAGAGATAGAGAAAGCCTTACAAATACCTGAAACAATTATGCCTACAGAGAAAAGGGCAGAATATAAGAAACGAAGACAAACAATGTTGTCGCATTCGAAGTGCGTAAAAGAACGACTTGCAGATCTGTTAAAACTTTTTCCCTCGCTATCACGCGGTTCACTGCCTTCAGCATCATCTGTAGGTCGAAATACTTCTTCTACGAAACCATGCTCTACGATCGGCAGCGACCTCCAGTCCAAGAACACTGCTAATACAGCAACTTCAAATAATATAATTTTGCCGGTTTGAAAACAAAGCTCAAACGTCTAGTTCGCATCTTATTCAGATTACTGAACGATCAGCTTTGCTGAAAAACGTTGATCAAAAACTGGGCGGTGCGCTTCTTGACGAAATGTTGGATCAAACGGGTGTCCAGTTCACAGATATTGTCGGTGGTGACATTGCAAAAAGGGCACTCGAAGAAGCTGTAATTTTGCCTGCATTGAATCCGCAGCTTTTCTCCGGTTTGAGACAGCCAGTGAGAGGAATCCTTTTATTCGGGCCTCCTGGGAACGGAAAAACGATGCTTGTAAGTTTGATAATCCTTTTGTTTAAAGACTTTTTTTTATAGGCTAAAGCCGTTGCAACCGAGTCGAAGTCGACTTTTTTCAACATATCTGCGTCCTCGTTGACATCCAAATGGGTTGGAGAAGCTGAAAAAACGATTCGATGTTTGTTTCAAATTGCAAGAAACGCACAGCCGTCTATTATCTTTATTGGTTTTTTTTAAATTGTAATGAAAGTCTCTAGTCTCTTTTTAGATGAAGTTGATTCGATACTCTGTGAACGTAGCGACAAGGAAACTGAAGTTTCCAGACGTATGAAGACAGAATTTCTGGTGCAGTTGGATGGGTGTCGTTCGATGGATTCTGATCGTGTCTTAGTTATGGCTGCCACAAACAGACCCTTTGATCTCGATGACGGAATACTTCGGCGTTTTCCGAAGAGAATACTGATTGACATGCCAGACGAACAAGCTAGAGAGTCTCTTATAGGAATTGTATTGAAAAAGCACAAAACGAATTATAATATGATTAGTTCCCAAATGAGGTATCAAATATTCTTTTTTTTAATTAATTGTACCTATTGGTTCATTTTTTCAGCCGCCTTGCTCGTTCGACAGAAGGTTATTCAAACGCAGACCTGGTTTCGCTATGCCGTGAAGCTGCTATGGTTCCTATTCGCCATCTATCACGGAACCAATTAATGAATACAACCGAAGCTCAAGTTCGTCCAATCACTTACGCAGATTTTGAGGCAGCTCTTCAAGCCATAAAACCATCAGTGAACAACAGAATTTTAGAAAAGCTTAGGGAATTCACAGTTACAAATGGACAGCGTGGATAAACGAACAATAGTTTTAGGCGATTTCGTCGCATACTCGGGTTTTGGTGGCTTTCGTTTTTCATTTTTTCGATCTCCATTTACACTATCGCTTCAAAATTAGTAAATAGTTATTATTTATCAACTTGTGATTTATTATATTTGTGTTTTATACTTCACTAGATATCTCGATAATTATGTGATTCGATTTAACATGACAAGTTAGCATTAAGATCATTTTTTGCGGATGAATGATTTCTTCCACAATTAGAAACGCATATAGATTGGTATCAACTAAACCACCATTCAAAGTACGTTTTTCCAAATATTCTCGTCCGATGCTGGCTTCTGAAATGGTGCAACCGAAAATCATTAACATTTCTGATAAAATCGAGTTCCAAGAATTATTCACTCCTGAGCTCAACAAACTTCGCAATCTTTTTGAATCAAACAACTACGAAATCAGGTGACTTTTTCCCGTGTCATTGTGATCTTATATTCTCTTCACTTAGAATGGCCGGTGGTGCTGTAAGAGATCTTCTGATGGGTATCAAACCAAGCGACGTTGATTTTGCCTCAACCGCTACACCAGATGAAATGAAAGAATTGTTCACAAAGGAGAACATTCGCATGCTACACATGCGTGGTGAAGAACATGGAACAATTACTTGTAGAATTGATGAAAAAGAAAACTTTGAAATCACTACTTTGAGGGTGGATGTGTTGTGCGATGGTCGTCGGGCTGAAGTTCAGTACACTACCAACTGGCAGTTGGATGCGAATCGACGAGATTTAACTATAAACTCTCTCTTTCTAGGTTTGTTTGATTTGCGATATACATGCGTAATATGAAAAGACTTATTTAGATATGGAAGGGAATGTTATAGACTACTTCGACGGAATTGAAGACTGTAAGGGACGACGAGTCAGTTTTGTTGGAGATGCCGCTCAGCGGATACAAGAAGATTACCTTCGAATTTTGCGTTATTTTCGGTTCTACGGGCGTATCGCAAATTTGGTAAATGAGCACTCAGTATATACATTGGACGCTATTAAGAAATACAAAGACGGTTTAAAGGTATAGTTATGATTTTGTTTTCACTAAACAAATACTAGAAGTCAATTTTTAGAACGTCAGCGGAGAGAGAATTTGGACTGAATTTCGCAAAATTCTAGTTGGTCGATTCGCTGGTCCTGTCATTAGGTCGATGCTCGATGAGTGTGGATTACATGAACACTTAGGCCTGCAGCCATCCGTTCAAGTCGCTGAATTTATTGTAATTGATGATTACTGCAGTCAGCGAGAACGGTGTGCCAAACCTGCAACCATGTTGGCTGCTCTCCTTCCTGACTTATCAGCACTCGCTCGATTTCATCAACGTGCAAAAATTTCTAATGCTGAAAAGAACCTCGCTGAATATATCGTTGTTGAACGTCAAGAGGCGAAGAAAAACAAGTTTTCTACTGAATACTTTAAAAAAATGCTTGTTGATCGCGAAAGAGGACCCAACATTGGTAAGAAATCGTTAACGTTAAAATGTTTGTGCGAACGTTGTTTAGATCGAAAAAATGTTTCTGGTCGTGAATGTATTACAGAACTTATGAAATACGTTTGTGTGGGTGATGAAGTATTCAATGCTATTAGTGACTTTGAAAGTCCTGAGTTTCCCGTGCGTGGCACAGATCTTATGAACATCGGCGCTCCGAAGGGAAAGGCGATGCGAGAATTGTTGCAGAAAGTCTACGACTATTGGAAAGAAGTAATGCGTCTTTTAGTTTATAGAAACATGAAATGTAACGTTTTAGACTAACTTTACGTTGACTCAAGAAGAGCTTCTGAATCATGCCAAGGAAATTATATTAGCTATGGGTAACGTTAACGAATCGCATCAGCGTGTCGATTCCACGAAGAATCGCAAGAGGAAGTCCCCAGTGAATTGAAATGTTATTCGTGTTGATTGGTTAGCCATAAAGACACTCTCCATAGTGTTGTTTGTATGTATTTATTTCCTTCATTGCATCATTTTGGGAATGCGCGGGTGAACGTCGTGCGAAGCAATCACACGACAAATAAATACATAGTGCATATTCTCTATTATTTAATAAACTAGAAAAAGGGTGGAGTTGTGCGGCGACCACCCCCCAGAAACTCAAAAATGCGCATATAGCTAACAGAACTCCTGAAAACTCCCACTTTTTGACATGTCTCGGATGTGGCTGTTTCTCGTCTTCGCCATCGCATTTGTTCAGGTGAGATATTCTAGATGAATTGGAAAAGAAGGAGTGAAATGGAATGTTAGTCCCGCCAGATTAGAGCACGCTACCCGTCACAAAAGCAATACGGCTTTTCACCACCCTACGAAAATCAGCCCGAGGTGAGTGCGCCATGATGAGATGATATATTTTTTATTCGTTCAGAATGAAATTGCAGAAATGGATCAACGGAAGTTCCTTCCATCGCGGCGTCTGAATTTGTGGGGCTCAAAAACATCAAAAGTAATTCTTCGCTCTGCATTCACGCTTTGCCGAGCGCTGATTCGATGATTGGCAGTTCTCCTGTTAGGCAAATTTTTAAATTATTCATTTGACTCTTTTAACCATGCAACAGACATTCAGCACTAGTTTGGGGAATCTTTTATGCAAGCATCCGGGGTTTATAAAACATTCGGAAGAATAACAAGGAGTTGACTCTGCCTAGGGTTTTCTATTTTTCAAGAAAAATGAAAACAACTTACAAATTCAAAGCTCACGGAGTTTTTTTTATACATAATCTCTTGAGGATGAAAAAATCCGAGTCAAGCCTCTAGACGTCCCATTAGCTGTGTTTTTCTCTGATTGCGTCGTCACTGCATCTTGTCCAAAATTTTTAGATCATCCGCGGATCCGCATTTATTCCGGGGACTATGTCTGACTACACTGGAAAATTGGCAACCCACAGGAGGCAGTTGTGGCAATGGAAGCCTGATAGGGAATTCTTGAATCAGTACCTGCGGTACAACTGAGTTTATTGAAATCTAATATTGTAGCAATCGGAAAATTATTAATAAATGATTTTCGAAAGCACATGACTTGGAGTGGAAGAAAGGAGCGGAGACATGAAACGATTCGTCGCCAAGAATTTCGATTCGCAAATCGAATCGAAAATGCGAATTGGTACTGGGATCCTTGCGTGCATCATTGTTTTATATTTAGTTTTGACAATATGAACCGTCGTTTCGGTGAAATGCGGTGTCGGTCTTACAACGTTCTTTCTGCACAGACACTCGCGGGAAGTCATGTTTCACAAATGTGTATGCATGAACGCGCGGTGATTGAAAAAATATTTGTTTGTAAATTGTCCTGGAATTTCGGTTTTACCTTGGTTTAAAGTTCATTTTCAGTTACTGAACGAAATACGGTCAACAAATGGAATCCGACGGAGAAATCCTTGACCAGAGATTGATCCGAGTTCGCTTATCGTCGATGCCCTACAAAGAGCTGCAGAGAACTGCGAAACGGCATTCTGTTTGTGCCCGTGGAAAGGTATGTAAATAGGTTTTTGCTAGCGCTAAATAAAAAGGTTGTTTCAGAAAGATGAATTGGTTGCGCGGATTCTTCCATTTATGTTGGAAGAGATTAAGGCGAAATCCACAGAGCCTGATTCAGTGGACGCAGAATCAAACAACAGGATTGCGGCCGTAGAAGTGGAGAAGGGAAAATTGATTGAAGAAAGTGACGAAGAGAATATGCAGATCATTCGAGAACCAAACATCGAAACTATCAACCGCAAGTCACGTTCGGCGCGTCGAAGCCAGCGGCAATCAATGGCTATTCGTCAAGAGTCTCCGATGCACTCCGTCCTGAACCGTACCTATTCACTGTCGCCAAGAAATTCTCAATTTGCCAGTGTCATCGCTCAACCACTGATCACGAATGATCACGATGGTTTGCAATTAGGTCAGCAGCAACTTTCGGAACTCCCCGGCACTCCTAAAAGTGCCCATAAAGGTACTCACGTTACATCTATTTCTGGTTCAAGAGCTGTTCCAAGGTCGATAGGTTCTGACATGTTTTTTAGCAGCTGTACCTAACTAATATTTTTTAGATAGATTTGCTGCTGCTCACACTAAACTGCAGGATGACATGCAATCTATTGGTGACCACAGACGCCGAGTTCTAGAACGTCATGAAGCGTATCAAGCTCAAACGCCGAAACGTTTTAAGGAATTGGCTACTCCCAAAACGACTCGCTCAGTTCAAAAAATCCTGTAAGTCAAATATATTAAAAGCCGTTTCAATTTATATGAATTCAGACCACCAGTATTTGAAGAGGCTGATCCGAAAAAAATGACATTTAAGTTCGGAAGCGTGTCACCAAGTCGTATCCAGTCTGTTCAGAATGAACAGATGGAGCCTTGCTCAAGCAAGACCAAAAGTCCTGCAAGAGTTGTGAAAGAAAAGGTTTTTTGTTCGCGTTTATTTTGAAAGAATATTAAATTGTTTTTAGGATGTGCGCCCGCTGACTGTTCCTAAGCTTTCGAAACGTTTAAATGATTTGGCTGCCCCTAAAAGTTCTAAATGTATTGGTTCTGGTAACCGAAAGGAAGCTTCGTCCGGTAATAACCGTCAGCACGTTCCTCGTCGGGGGCGTCATCAATATATTGATACTACAAAGTTGAGTGATAAGGAGTTCGAAAGGGTCACAGGCAAGAACATTGGAACAGGCCGTGCTGTGTATGTTGAGCTTTCACTAAGCTTATGGAATCATCTATTTTCAGCACCAATAACCGTCAAAACAACATCGAAGAACAGAAGTTGAAACGTGAACGGGCAATAAATCAGAATCGAAACGTGAATTAACATTTGTGTTCAACTGGAAAAAATATGTGTTAATAAACCACAACTACAAATCACCTTGAGATTGATTCAATGGTACTGTCCTGTGTAACACGAGCCCGCATCATTGGTGTAAACAACTGTCTGACAGGCTGGGACGCTCACATCACCTGCAACACTGCGATTGGACCATTTCTTTCATATCAACGTTTTTTTTGCTGAAGAAAAGATGTCCTCTCGAGAAGAACACTGATCACTGATGTGGACTAGTCGATCGGTGTGAACTCTCTGCCAAGAATAAACAGTTGTCTGTTGCGTCCCTGGTTGAAAGATCGTAAGCTGTGCGCGCCATCGCGATCGCGGCGGGTGGGAAAGGCTCGAGTCAGTCTGTGATGACTGTATATTACAATCATTCCGTTTCTCCGTGTAATTGTACGACGAGCGCAGCTCTAATAATTCGGCACTTCCGCGGAATGTGAAAAAGCGCGTTTAAAGTAAAGTAAAAAGTGTCAACTTCGTGAGGAACGCTCATATACTCCGCTGTTTTCTCGTTCCTTGTAAACGGTACTGATGCGGCGACGATACAGCCGCATTTTGTTTGATGTGCGATTGCGATAATTAGAGCGGACAACGTTTTGAAGCGTTACCTGACGGACAGCAGCTCTCCTCGTCGACCGTGAATAGTTCCTCTTCGTTCTCGATGCTTCCAAGGGAATCAGACAATGATTGATCAGTGCTTTGTCCACGGATAATCCGCGTGTATCGATAATCCTCGTTGTCAACTCGCAAGCTTTATATTTGTAGTCCACAGATGACCCGTTTACGTCTGCAGACGCGTCTTGCACCACAATGACCGCTGCTGTGAACGATGATAGCGCTGTCGGCGGACATCCGTCGACGTCGGCATCGTCTTCGCGTAAGCAAACGCCGACATCTAAGAAAGACATCTTCCTCGAAAGGATATGCATGGTAAGTTGCCTCCTTCTTCGTAATTGTCCCTCATTCTGTGGTTCTCCAGCTAAACAGCAAAGCGAATCCCGGAATTCCCATAGAAAGCGCCGCTCAAACACATGTGCAGATGCTTCTTTTTGAAATTCTCTTTTCTCTGATCGATGCTAAGCCGACGGGAATCACGGATATGGACCGTTGCATGCAAGCCGCTCTCCCTTCAACGACTTATCATTGGACTCTGAAAAACTACTCGCGACCGGCACGCATCAGAACGCCGAAACCTAAAAGCAGCAGCTCTGAGCGAAAAAACGCCAAACTGTTGCAAGAAGATGTCTCAGCTATATACAAAGTACAGTCGCTTCATTTTGATCTACTAAGGCCAGATTATAGGAATATACGGGACAGAAACCCGATCAGAAGATCGTCCACGAACTCATCTCCATTATTGAATGCATCGCTACGGATATCCTTCAGGTTTGAAGCGTTTCCTTTCGTTCTGTCGCATTAGTCATAATTCAGTGGACTGGAAAGTACGTTAAAAACATCCCACACGGCCAGCATGGCATCGGATTGCAGAACCTCAAAATCGCTCTTAGTGCGGACAAGGTTGGCGAATGGCGACGCTTTCCTAGAATTCTTTGAGTTTCAGAGTTTGATCGACTTGACAGAAATGCTGAAGAACGATGACGACGAATCGGTGACGATACCCACCGAAGTGCCACCAGTCATTGAAGAGAACGTCGAACTCGACTACGAGAAGCTTTCAAAGGACATGCTACGCGAGGATAGTCAGTACTTGAACAACTTAAGTCTTCTGGTCAACGTGTTCAAGCGAAACCTCGAATCGATAGTTGCGAAACTGGACCCGAGGGATTCTAAACAATACATCGACCGAATATTTGGATCGATAGAAGACGTTTACGAACTCTCTTTGAAACTTCATCGATTTCTGCAGGACGCTGTCGAAATGTCAGAGATTCACTGTGTCGGAAACTCGGGTCTTTGGGAGTTGTGCGAAGCAAAGGACTTTAACTGCTACCTGGACTACACCGTCGGTTTCTCGCTATGCGATCTGTGTTAATTTGTCTATTATAGAAGCGTTTCTCACGTCAGCACTCAATCACTGTACCGATCAGAGAGATGTTGGCCGATCCCATGTACACCGATTTGTTCCTAGTAAGATTTTATCATCGCATTTGCAGTTGAAAGATGAAATTACAGTTGGAAGACAGGGCGTACCACCTGACGGGATGCCAGACGTTTCAAATGGCGATGAAGTACATTCTTCCAAAGCTTCTCGAGGAACCGATGCATCACCTCGTACGCTTCGCAAATTATTTCTTGTTGGTAAGTGTGAAAGAATTGACGAGTACCACATTCCGTAGAATCTCATGAGACTAACACGATCTGAAGATGACCGCGTGGAACTGAGAAATTCATATTCCTATTTGAAACAAATAGCCAGCGAATTGAGCAAAGCGTCAAAGGGACACGAAGCACCCATATACACGTAAGTCCACTCTAGCGAACTGGCAGTTGTAACGCTTTCTAGAAACCGCGGATGGCAAGACTCGCATCGATCGCAGCAGAGGATTCTCCAGGAGATTCAGCGCAACATCGAGGGTTGGCAAGGCCGCGAGATACTGCACAAATGTTCGAAACTTCTAAAAGGGAAGAAACAAGATCGAGAATAAGTAAACGGTCGGATGTTTTAGAAGGAATTCTCTTGAAGGGACGCCACGCCAACCACATCTCGAAAACATCGAGGACGGAACGCTACGTTTTCTTGTTCGACAATCTTCTGGTGCTCTGCAAGCCGAAAAAGTCAGATCGCAATCACGTGTACAAATTCAAATCGAAATTCGAAATTCGCAAAACAGACATCTACG
This sequence comes from Steinernema feltiae, assembly GCA_007213375.1. Classification (NCBI taxonomy): domain Eukaryota; kingdom Metazoa; phylum Nematoda; class Chromadorea; order Rhabditida; family Steinernematidae; genus Steinernema; species Steinernema feltiae. The sequence goes on along the minus strand of MQUG01003172.1, from coordinate 110,419 downwards.
ACGTCCCAGATTCTGACGGTGAAGGTAACTGACGTGGCTGAATTATCAGCGCTCCATCCGTCTTTCAGACAATCAACACGCTTTTCGAATTATTGCAACGAGCGTTCCGAACGGGGATTACCAGGAGGCTACTGAAATAGTTTTACACTGCCGATCCGCAGACGAGAAGTTTGCTTGGCTCTCGGCTATCGTCGACATCCACACGCGCAGGTAATGCTTGGTTGCTTTAAGTACTCAATCACATTTAGCATTGTACAGCTTAACAATAATTTTGACACCGTAGAGGTTGGTCTTATGTGTTGTACCGTCATGTAGTTAGTCAGTTAGTAGAGTAGATATATATATATTTGTAATGCACTGCGAAAAAAAATTGTGGATGATATTTGAAACTTTAGTCTTTTGGATCGCCGGCTAGAAGCGTTCATCAAAGAAGAAGAAAAGCGCGTTCCGCTCGAAATCCCTGGACCTGACCAATATCGTTTTGCCGAACCGGACACTGATGAGCACATCATCTTTGAAGACTACACTTCAAACAGTGGAATTCCCGTCGTAAAGTTCGCAACAATTCTTAAACTTGTGGAACGACTAACCTTTCCTCTGTAAGCGCTTATTCACGTTTACATGAATCGTTCTGATTTGCAGATACTCCGATGCGAAGTTCGTTCAGACGTTCCTTACCACATACCGATCGTTTTGTCAGCCGGAACAACTGCTTCAGCTTCTATTAGAGCGCTACAACGTACCAACTCCTCGAGCCCTCGAATCTATCGACAACTGCGCTCCTGTAAGCCGTACATTGTCATCAGGCGCTAGCGGGGGACCTCTTGCTGGACGCTACGACACCGTCCAATCCCACGGCCTTTCTGTGGGCAGAGTGAGCAATGCTCGTCTGGAGCAAAGCTATCAGCGATTTCGAATGGACTATCAACTGCCAATTCAGAAGCGGTAAGGTTGATTCGACATCTCCTACAGTATCCAATCACCATTTAGCGTTATCGCTGTGTGTGACCAATGGTTGCGTTACCATTTCTACGACTTTGAGAATAATTCTCAACTTGTCGATGGAATGTTCGCTTTTCTGAATGAGGCTCGATCAAAAATAGGAAACAGCGATCGTTGGAAGATTAAAAAGATTCTGGTAGGCTGAATTGACCAACAACCACCTGCTTTTCACGAGTATGTATAGGACAAAATTCGGAACTGCCACACTCAAGACAACGAGTTCGTCGAAATGTTCGTGGACAATACCTCTGAATTAACCCTTCCACGAAGAGCGAGTTCACAGACCGGATCTCAGCCTCCTCGTCCTCCGGTAAAATGGTGTTAAGCTATTTTCAATTTATTTGTTTGAGATTCAGATTCTATGGCACACGGCAACCCCTGAAGATTCTTCGAACTTCGATTTACTCTCGCTGCATCCAATCGAGATTGGTCGTCAACTGACGCTCCTTCATTTCGATCTCTACAAATTGGTGAAGCCAATTGAGCTAGTTGACTGCGCTTGGATGAAAGCCGATAAGCTGAAGCGCTCCCCACAACTTATGCAATGCATGGACAAGACGAATCTTGTAAGCGCGGAAATTTGCCCTCAGGACTTATTCACAATTGCAGCTGATCTATTGGGTGGCTAAATCGATTGTAGAAACGGAATTCATAGACGATCGCGTTGCTCTGGTTTCTCGAGTCATCGAGATAATGTATATATTCGAGGAGGTTAATAACTTCAACGGAATCGTCGCTTTCAACTCAGCTCTCGGATCTTCTGCTGTCGCCCGCTTAAAAGCTACATTCGAGGTAGAATTTCAAACTTGAAACTTCAACATTTCTGTTTTGCAGGGACTAGATAAAGAAAAGCAGAAGTGGCTGAGCAAATTCAAAAAACTCTGCGATGCGCACGGGGTCGAGATGGCAAAGAGGATTCCACAAGTTCAGGGACCGGTCATTCCGTTCATTGGTGAGGGTTCCTTTCTGCCGACATTCAACAGTTTACTTCAGGAACGTATCTAAGTCGATTCTGTTTTCTCGATGAAGGTCGCAAGAAGGTCGCGACGATATCTATGCGAAATACTCAAGTCAATGACGACATCGAGGTTTGTATAGGAGAAATGAACGTGAATCATTTCCTTGATGTGGGGATGAAGAGGGCACCTGCGTCATGAAAACCCTTTGAATTGTTACGCAGCAACAGAAACAAACAACAAAAATACTCGGATGTTCATCGTATGCTTTTAGGGATATGATTCGACTCAGATGATAGAGTTTGGAACCTGCAGGAAAACGGCAGGCCTCATTCGGGAAATTCAAATGTATCAAAATCTACCGTATCAGTTTCAAGTGGAGCCATCGATTCGCGTAAGTAATATGTGACCTCGTGAGGTCAAACCTAGTGAAGGAAGTGAATCTCACGGAGATGATGATTGACGAGCATGACATATGCGCGAGTGCTAATAGTACAACGAAAATACTTGATTTTCCATCTTGCACCTCAATGGACGTTGATAATTTGCACGGTTTCCGTGGAACTGATTAGTGTGAACGAGACACGTTTCCGCAACTTGGTGCGAAGAGATCGCCCTTGCTTGCTGCGAGTTTTGTCGTTTCCGGACTTCTGTCAGGATTTAATTTTTCTTTTACACGTTTGTTTTCTGTTCATAGATTATGCGTGCGATGGGAGTATTTGCATGCGAGAAGATGTTGTGTGATGGCAAGAAAAATTGCAATTAAATCAAGTGACGAAACGGAAAATCCAATTAACAAATGCATCCGATGACTCATAGTTGTTGATGTTTTCGTGAACTTTAATGGTTTTTTTAAGAGGAAATAAGTGAATGAAAAGTAGGACCGAGATGTCACTATTGCGGGCTTGGACGTTAAATTCAGCGTTTATTAAAAAACAGAAACTGAAAGCACGCGAGTCATTGGCGTTTAAACACAAGGACAATCAAGGCGCTCACCTTGAATTGTTTCCCAAGACCTGCTTCTCAAGAGTCTCTCGGCCGTTTTCGGAAACGGCGGCGTATCAAAGCAAACAAATAATGCGATTATGATTGGCAACTCGGATTCTTTAGTGTTAATGGGATTATACGGATAAGAAGAGGTTCTAAGCATGCCGGCCAATTGAGCGCGGGGTCGTGGACACCCCACTGTTACCAGTACGGATCGTGGGAGGCAACAACGGAAAGTTCAAGGACTATGAGCGCATCTTAAGATGTGTGCCTAGTTTTTGTTATCCATGAGGGCGGTATTAGCGGCGCGTAATTAGAGGAGCCAATTTTGGGTCAATCGAAAAGATGTTTCCATCGGGAGCGCTTGTATATTTCTCGTTCTCCTTCCGCTCGGTATTCACTCGCGAAGGCTGATCTTCCATCGTATGAACTGCGAAGTGAAAATTTGCCGTTTCGCACAGAGCCGATCTGTGCAACAATCTGCTTTAGCACTTTATTGATGTGTCAAGTGTGAACGTGCCAACTGTGGTGTTAAGTCTGAGATTCAGACACTCCATGGGGGACACTTCACCACCGCCCTCTCGGATTCACACTTCGTCCGTCTGCTAGTCGCGTTGCTCTACTTTTTGGCGTTTTTTGTTGGTCACTTGATTTTCGCGCAAAATACCGTATTCGTTTTATTTAATACAGTATTCTCAGTAGTGCAATGGTTGTGGATGTCGGTCCTCTACTCAACGATCGTGTTATCACGCTATTCCGCCGAAGACATATTGCAGAATGGATTCAGTACTCGAAGGTCAGTGATTCACATTCCATCCCGCACCGACCTCTTCTTATCATCTTTTGTTAACACCAGTTGATTTCTTTGGAAATGCAGATCTGCAAGTCACAAGTCGCGTGAGTTAATCCACGACCTCGTTCCCAGTTGATTTCGCAATGTACCGGAAACGGTTTGAGTGGGTGCGGGTCTAAAGATATGAGAGTGTGTAAACATAGCGACAGTAATCTGTGAGTCAGCGGGCAGAGCATCCATTTCCTCAAATATTTCCTCTGACGGTCCCATTAAATTTCATTTCTTTCGTTAATCGTCTCTTTGGTTTGGTTTTGGTATGATATCACGCATCTGACGACTGGAAAGACAGCCAGAGGGCTTCGCCGAGAGCTATTTCGGGACCTGTTCATTCGGCATTGGCCGAAGCCGAAAGTGCAGCCGGATTTGTGACTCAGAGTTGCCAGCTAATCAATTATTAACAATATTCAGAATGGAACGCAGTAAAGCAGCGCGGAACATGTGACTCACTCCTTTCAGCCGACTTCTTCTGCACGCGTTGACTCTAAGATGTTGCGTCTTAAATCCACTTTATGCTATTTGGATCTCATTCGTCCTTGTTCCATTCTCCGCTTTGGAACTGTCAAAACATGGCATTCAGTTTTCCCAAATCAGATTTGAATGCAATTTTCTGAGCGCATCCTTAGCGGCAGCTCATTTGACAATCAAACGAATTGGTGTCTCCTGGTTGCCTCGTTTCTGAGCGAATCGATGTACTGATTGTGAGTGCTTTGTGAGTGGAGGGAGGGCGAAACTGGATTTGGATATGTCTGCGTTTGCTTCTGGTAGTCAAGCTGGCCTGAATTGCCGGCGACTACGGCATACTAACGTCAAATGAATCATAGTCCGCGGCGTATTCGATAACTGGTATTACTCACCGACTGTGTCGCGCAATGGCGACACTCCCATATTCGAACTCGACTTTGTGTGACTCAGAGATGCCTTAGAATGAAGTGCGGCTCGTTTTTTCCCGCCGTTACTTTTTGTTTGTTGTTATGGAGTGAGCGTCGGAATTTCCAAATGCCTCAGCTCCGAGCGCTTACCTCGGCAGCTATTTAGATGAGTGACAAGTGTGCCTCACCGATCCGCGTGTCTTTACCGTTCTGACCACCGAGTTCAGTTACAGAGAACTTCACTCCAAACTTCATGTCTTTTGACATATTTGACTGTGTGCAGCTTCCGTCCACCTCCACGTCGTTTCCACGACACTGCACACGCGCCTCCGCTGGTCCACCTCCTCGTTACGAAAATTTTCGCCCTCCGATCCTCTGTTCGAGCAACTTCTCCACCGGCATCAGCGACTACTTGACGCATTGTGGAGAATCAACTGCGCTGAGCGAAGAGTCGCTGAGTCCGGACCTTTCGACGGAGGATGAGGCGAACGAGATTCCACAAAGAAGACATTCGAGCGACAGTTCGTCGAAGCACAAAAACGTGACAAAGACAAATTCCGACTGCGCGTTGCCCACTCGAAGACCAAAACACTCCCGAAATGTGATTCTGCGCAAATGGAAGCGGATGAGGGTTAGTTAGCACTAGTTTTTCATTGCCGTATGACATAACTCTGTCACCGCAGAGCAACTTTGTACCTCCAACAGACCTTCTTTACCTTCCGAACGATGGCCGCGCATATGGCTGCGATGTCCTCACAGCTTGCATCCGCAACGTAATTGCTTGATAATTTACGGAAAACAACGCCTGGCAGGCAAGCGCCATATGTCGTGATGCGCATTTTGTTCGGTTTCACTCCACATTGCGCAAACGGCATTTGTCCATCGCATAACATCTTTGTTTTTAATTTTGCTAAATCCGTCCATCCCACAGAGGAATCGGCACTCATTCTGGTAAACAAGAAAGGGAATTTAAGGCCTCGCGTGAGTAATCTAATTGGCGCTTGTTCGTGAAGTGCGTTTTCCAAGCTTTTTCGTGAGTCACCCTAAAATCCACGTGTGTACTTTCAGTTTTAATGGAGAAAAAGAGGGATAAGTGCGTGGCGGACGACTGCGGACGAGCTTAGTGGTGATTACGTTGTGACTGATGAGTGACCGCATCGCACCATCACCCCTACCGTAATCCATTGTGCAAACATGAGCTTTTCAAATGCCAACAGACACTCCACGGTGTGCCCAAAAGATCAGTGCGCTTCTCAAGAATTTGGAGAGGTCAACAGGGCTTTCGATTACGGAGAGAGTTGATCAGAAGAACAAACGTTGACCAAGGGCACTTTCTGTTCACACATCGGCCAACTAGTCCACGCGTCTCCGCTGTTCCGAGCACGAGATAATCATTCGCTTTTTGTACACCTCGGCGCCAGTTGCTCCCGGCACTTTTTCTTCCTCTTCCCACTTTCTCACTGGGTTTCCGCTCGTCCATTTGGCGAAATTCCAGACCGCTAGCGCACTCGACGCTATGGTCTCCGCGCTTTCCTTGTCTTTCGGATCGGACCAACAAGTCGCACTTCACGAACTCGAAAGGTCGTCGTAGGTGAATATGCCACCGGTGGCCTGCCGCAATTAGCAGTTTTCCCTCTTCTAGGCGCGGTGACTAACGGGAATCGACCGATCAGCGCGAAAAAAGACCCGAACGGACGAGCAGATTGCCTGGAGGGCAAATGTGAGTTGTTTGATCGGCGTAATTCGTGATCGTTCGGCTGAATGAATCGCTCTTTTCTGATTCTTCTCAAATTCGTGACCAGATCACGCTGCTTTCAACGTCATCGAACGCGTTCCACTAGTCGTGCAAGGTTGCGTTTGAAGTTTGTGTTGAAAGAGTTTCGTCCTTTATGTGTGGGAAGGATGATTAATGGCGCGTCGTCCGCTTTTCCTGTAGCCACAGAAGCGCCGCTCCGCTAACGCAACAGTCAAGTCAACTTTTCGCAATCCACTTCTCTTCCTGCTCGCTTGCAGCAGCGAGCCGGAAGTAGCGATGTTTGTGGATGACTGCTGACAGCGTTTCGTTTATCAGTCCACGAGGAGGTCACCGCTCTCTAGTTTCTCTCCCTCTTTTTTTATCAGTTGTTTGCACTCACGTACGTGTGCCAAGATTGTGTCTTTCGAAATTTCGCAGATGGATACACGCTCTTATTCTGATTTGCAACTTATCCGTTCATGGCCCCCGCCTTTCCTACAACTCTGACTAACAGCGGCCGATCGCGGCTGACGAAGGTAACAGAGGGAGAGGAGATTCACCGGAAGTCGTTATTTTGCGGCGCCACCGGCTGACAACAACCGGAAACTGTCGTTTGCTAGCCTTTATTCCAGTTTTTGCCTTCTTTCACTGACCCACTGGACCACAGGAAGGCAGGCTTGTTGCTTTATCACATGAATGCCGCGACTTACAGAGTGAGAACCTTGTTCAGCCCGCTGCGTCTTTTGGATTCCACTTGGCGTTTGTTTTCGTTATAAATGCGGTCGCCGAACTCTGATCAATTATCGAGACGGTCACCTGCTTCTCTGAATGAAGTGTTTATTGAGCAACGCGCTCTGATGACACCCTGTTCTGAAGAACTTCATCCCGCCCAAACGGTCGCTCCCAGTTTGGTCGCTCTATTTTCGATCGCGCGTAAAGTATTTATGGAAAAACGCTTTAGGACATTTCCGTCGACTCGATCAGCAATCGCTGCGCAGGTTATGTTGTGTCCACTGCTCACGTCGAATCCCCTTTGCACTCCTTGTTGGCTTTGATTGAATGAACCCTTCTGCTCGTTTCCGGTGCGATCGGTCGCCACGGCCAACTGAAGAGGGGAGAGATGCGGCGCACCTCATTGCTGGATTCGACATTTGATTTGTCACCGGGGTTAAGAACTCGCCGATGCCAGAAACGATGCGCCGTCTGGTCGTCTCAGAAGCGGTTGTGGTCGCGCAGCCAGCCACCAATAGCGAAATATTCGTTCCAACAGTTTTCTGCGGTCTTCCACTGCGGAAATACCTGTTTGTCTTGTAATCCTGTGGCTGGGACGGGTGTTCCTGTTCCAGAGCACCGCTTCCTTCCAGGGACGTGTTATGGGAATCTTCATCGGCGACCTTTGCCATGACATTTCGTGTTTGGGTTCTGGGAACGTGACTGCTTTCGCCCTATCTGATCGAACGGCGCTGATCTAAATGTGATCTGCTTTGATCTCGCTGTGACCCGCCGCTGCCGCGCAACGAATGACTTCTGTGCTAGTAATTACGTGTGTATGTCTTGTTTGCAAATATCGCTGACGCTCTGCGAAAGGGTTTGCCGCCATTGGCGCCGAGAGAAATGACATAAGATGTTGGGCGAAATCAGCGGAAGTCGACGCGTCGTCGACCTACGCAACCGAACGCGTTTCCACCCATTTCTGTCGGTCGACTGGCGCTCCTTCCCTTTTCTCGCAGCGCTTTTTTCAATTTTCACTGCGAATATTACATCGTCGTTCCGCTGCATGATTCCTTTTCGATAAATGAAATGTAAACATGTCTTTGTTTTTCTTCAGAATTATTTTGCCGTTCAAAGAGGGTTACGGTCAATAGTCGCACCCCCAAAATGCTCTCTTGCCAATTGTGCTGTTGTTGCACTCAATCACCTCCAACAACTCCTTCTGCTGTTTCCAATCATCCGGTGAGAATTGCAATCACTAGGATTGAGCACGTTTCTTCCCTCATATACATCCTTTCTTTAAATTCTCTATTCGGATTATGTTCGCAATAACAACGCTTGTTTAGCAATTCTTCGAGTCGATCAACCCTCTCGACGGCTTCGAAGACAACAACGCTCTCGAAGAATATCTGTACAATCAATCGAAAAAGATCGAGCCTGGAAAAGACGATTCGAAGTGGGAACTTCATGTAGGGATACGTTGGCGACTCTTTTCAACGTGCCATTTCAGAATCAGAAATCAAAGCGGTCACAAAACACGTTGAAATCGCCCGGAGTCAAGGTCCCCAAATGGCAGCAGGCGTCGTCAACCCTCGCAAACGGCTCTCCCGCTTCTCCGAACGTGTATCATCCGAGTAATCCGGGAAATCTCACTCTAACAAAGCCTCTGGCTTTCGAAGACCGCACGCGTTCTACCACAACCGTCAACTCACCGGTCGAAGATTGTCCTTTCGCGATCGTCGACATCCACCCCGGACAACAACCCAAATACATCAGAGACGCACCAGGAACGATCATCGGTGGAAGTCAACGATCGTCGCTTCCGCCAAGAAGGAACATTCCCCCTCCGAGTCCCTCTGCGAAATCCGAGGTACCCCAGGAGATGGCGCCACCACCGCTCTACCCTCGGCGCATTTCTCCAGCAAGAACTGAGGATTCGCCTCCGCTTTCCGCAGCATCAGGTAATTAGCATAATATTAAAGAATAACTTTACCATCGAGCTCACATTTCAAATTACTAATTCCGTCTATTTGCAGATCATTCTTTCTTCCCAATTCCCTCATCTCCCACTGACTCTGCGTGGGCATCTTCTTCGGAAAGCGGCACTTCTCCCCCGATGGTGGTGCCTCCTGTTCCTCCTCGAAGAGCCGCGAATAGAGGAACACACCCGTCGGCCGGGCTTCCCACTCCATTGCCTGTCGATTCCGTTTCGAAGCACTTCTGGAGAGGCGAGCCGTCACCCACATCTCCCACTGTCAGTCTCTCGGTTCCTCTTCCAACAGAAACCACAAATTCTTCGCCTCCTGCACTTCCTCCCCGACAGCGTGTGACCGAAGAAGAGTCCTTTCCACCTCCTCGACCACCCAAGAAGTCAGTCATTTCCGTTCATTTAGTTTCTCATTGACGATGCATTTCAGAAACCCTAGGAAACCACTTTGTCCAAGTGAGCCTGACGGCCCCACACCGCCTCCACTTCCACCGAAGACGTACAAGAATAGACTACACTACTAATCATCATCCTGCTCTCGCGCCCCCTCTCGCTCATTTGCTCACCTTTCATCGCATTCTTTTGACAAAACGTGTATCTCGTTGCTTGCTGTGTATCGAATCGAAAGTATTTGCCGTGGAACTCTTATGATCTGCATTCGCCACATTGTTCTTTTCCCAACGTTCACTTGCCCTCGTTGCTGTACATAGCCGCTCAGATTCATATGCGCCATATTATTTCATATATTTGTTTTTATTTGATGTTTTGTATATAAAATATACCGAATCTCTTTGAGCTTCGATGAAACAGAATGGAATTTATCGAACGTTGTTTCGATTGGCCAGAGATGACGCAATCAGTCTTTGAACTTCGATTCACAATCAGGTTTGCAATGAGAGCTTAGCAGTGAGTTCCGCTGATAGAGCGACTTTAATCTGAAGTCGCCTTTTCTGAATCAATTTATTCGTAGAGAATCTGAGTTCCGGAAGAAGAATTCTGAGGAAGAATCATATCTGGAAAGTCGAAAGTGCGCTTTGTGTGAGGAAAAGGACCAGAAGGAAGAGGAGTGTGAAGGATGAGAGACGGGAAGACGAGTTGCAGCCGTCGGTGTCACAACTCTGGACACATCCTAGAAACTTGACACTCGGAGACGTCTTTTAGTAAAGCAACAAGTTACCGGTGTATTGGTGTCCCGATAGCTTGAAATATCCACAGTGAGATCTGATTCTCACTATCTCTGCAAAGGGCACTCATAAGATCACAACACCAAACGAAACAACAAAGATCATCTGATTTGGGTCAAACGTTTAAGATTTAATAACTTTAAGCGAGCTTCGAATACCTTAGATCTGGTAAGGAGGCAATTGACAAAATTTCCGATCGAAAACAAACCTAATTTCACTGCGTTTTCCGACATAATAGATCGAATGTGCACCTGGCGTGCATGCGGAATTTCCACAAACAAACAGGGCCGCTAAAAATTGAAGAGAAAATAAAACGTCACCTGTATCAGCAGTCAATGTTCCAGAATCCAAAGAGCATGTCCTGATTACTATGGTCTGCCTGCTATCGTCGGCTGAAAATTTTGAATCTTAACATTGTACATCAATGCTTCCGCTCACTCCGGTATCCGTTGACTTTGATGCAGTGATCGGCGGGGAAGAGACCTTCCCGGTTTTTCTTGAACGACCAGCAGGGAAACTGATAGTTTGCGATTCCGGATGAACTCGTCTTGGTCGCTTGGTCGATTGTTGAGTTGAACGTATCCTCGCATAGAGGATTTGACCCATTAAACGAGCTACAAACGAAACAACCGATTCCTGCGGTATCTGCAACATTTACTGTAAGGGTCGATTATTCGGCTGCTTCGTATATTTCGGAGGAAAATGTTTACGAGAACAACAATCACGAAGTCAGTGAGGACTCGATGAAATGGAATTCAGTGGTCGTCGGAGCAATCTTGATCGCACATCCGCATAAACAAACCTTGAAAGGCCAGCACAGTGAGGAGAACGAACGTTTGTACGGCGGTAGTGACGAATCTCCGTGATAACTGCGGAGCCATCGACGTCCGAAGACGCATGAGTCAGCCTCGGGGGCTGGAGAGCAGTTCAGAACGAGTGAATCGAGCACACAACGCATCTATAAGCATTGAGGGGTCACCAAGGCACCTTTGCACCATAGCACCCCTTAAATAGAAGAGGAAAGCCGACAAATGATTCAACCGCCGTATTCCCGCAGTCGGTGACTCTGAAAACCAAACACTCATTAGTTATGTTCACGACTTTGTCCTCGCGCCGCTCTCTTTCCCTGGCGTCGGAAGACGTATGGGACGGAGGTGTACAATTGAGCACGAAGTCTGCTGGTCCACAAGAAGATTCCACAGAATCGTATTTAGGCAGGAGTGAAAGGGAATGTTTCAATTGCTTCGAACTTAATTAAAAAGCGGCGAGGCGGAGTGGCGCTGTTCGAATTCTCGAGAGCAGCCAATTCCGAGCAAGAAAGTGAACTCGCGGCTTCCGAAAAGCGAAAAGGATACGAATGCTAGGAATCGCGTAGAAGCGTGGAAAACAAGTTACGAGTTGTGGCGGCGACGTCCACGATGTCGGAGGAGGACGCTCTCTAGTCCCGGGGGAGAAATAAACGCAGCGTAATGAGGGAATGAGGGACTAAACTAAGCGGTCTGAACAGGAAGCGTGTAGGGGAACTGAAAAGAACGGCCGCGTCTCATTAAAATGGCAGGAGGTGAGAAGCAGAAAGGCGAAGACAATGCGTCGGTTCCGAAGAAACGAAATATGACGAACAACTTAAATGTATTCGTCAATGCATTCGTGATTTTTCATTTCAGATGCATTCGGCTTCTAGAACAATGACAAACGAACGTTGTGTTTGAAGTTCGAGGGGCCGGATTAATGACGAAACGCAGTGAAAACCGAAACCGCTAGAGACGACGATTCCAAATGAGGGGAGCGGAAGTGGATAATCGAATTTGCCGAATCTGCACGTGTGTGAAGGGCGCGACGGGCGCGACGAATCGATGGAAGGAGGAGCTGGCTGAAGGAAAAGACTCATCCAAATAATGTCCGTGGGTCAAGGGGGCGAAGAAGAGACGACGCCGAAAGCTTATAAATACCCCGCTCGTGCATTGATCGGGTGGCAAAGTGAAGAGTAGCCTGAACAAGCCTGTGCGACTATGATTATGGCGTCTGATGTTGTTTTTCGGGCGGAACGGAGATGCAATTTGGAAGCCGATCAGTAGCGGGAGGGAGAGCTAAGCAACTCATTCACTCATGTCAGTCCGTCATCAATGTGCATAACCAATCGAAAACATGTTGATGGCATGCGACGAGAAACGTGATATCTTGCCTCGTAAAGTGAATTTCATATGCCGAATTCGATAGTTTGCCCAGACGACGCGATACTAGCCGCAAGCTTATTATGCCTCTCGTTCAAAAGAGCAAAATAAACTAAATAATCACGGCAGCAGATTGCAGATCGGACATTGTTAGTGCAGGTCAGAATGGCGCGTGACAGCAGTGGACAGACATGCCGTGACTTCACATGTTGAGCGATCAGCATCGTGACGGCATTAATGCGTCACGATGCTGATCGCTCAACGTCACGAGAGCCGCCTTTCTTTTACTACGCACCCGATCTGAAGAACAAGCTCCAAGAGGTAATCCAACAACGACAGCAATCGCCGATCGTCGTTTATACTTTAAAAGCATTGATGATGTTTAATTTGTGTTCTTTTTCTGTGTTCATGTTAGAGCACAAGGAAAAGCCTGCAAGTGGACATCCTCGCTAGGAATCGGGGTCCAGTTTTTCTTTTAAAAACAGCGTGGACTTTCCCAACTTTCCCAATGTGCAGCATCCTCACACAGTCGTTGAATTCGAAGCGTGAGTGTTTTCAATGATTCTGCAAGTTTCGAAGCGGTTCGAAGGCGAAAAGGCACACGCTCATATCAGCTGATCGCCGCGCATCCATATATCACAAGTCTAGTTGTCCTCTTTGAGGGCATCCAACACACGCAGTAAACATCGAATGGACCTAACAGCACAATTGGGCTCCTTTCTAATGAAACAGGAAGGTTTTGTGGTGGTTCAAGACGGCAAAATGCCTAAATTCTCGGAAGCAACTCAATGCATACATCGCAGCATATGGAGGCATAATTTAATGAGCTTTCGGAATGTCTCTAACGCATTGGAAGTTACGAGTGTGTTCTGTCAGTTTCACGTTCGGATAAAGTCATTTTACTCTCAAAACCCCTAGTTCTCATTGTTCATTTATACGCTTTAATTACTCTTCTTAAATTATTGTACAACATGCAACAAATAAAATATATAAACAATATTTAACAAAGTAACTTCCGTACTTACTGCACTACATCATAAACAAGATTAGCGAGACCGAAACGAACGAAATAGGCAAGAAGAGAACAAAACACTTGAAGAGCTAAAAACGACTGTGTAAGCTTATCTTCTCGCATAGGACCCGTGAATTTAAGTATAGCATTGAGAACTGTTAGGTTATTGATGCGAATCCATTTCTCTCCATCCTTTTCGGTTTCTTCATAGTGAAGTAGTCCAACGGCATAAAATACTTTCAATGCTATGCGACCGAGTGGTTTCGCGTCAGAATCTTTATATTCGGCGAAACTCATCCCGACGACGTCGTTTTCTGGATCGAATTTGGGAAGGCGATGTCTTGGGCAAGGGATAAAATGGAACAACTGCGGCAAAGAGTAAATGAAGTTGAAGACCTAGGAGCGACCATGCCAATGTATGCTCAGATCACTTCACTAACCTGTGGAACTAAGAACAAAATCATTGTTTTGCTGAAATGGCCTAGGATTCCTACGACTGCGAGGGTCATTCCAGCCCAGTAACAAAACGTATCACCAACGAAAACGCTCGCTGGATACCAGTTGTACTTCAACAGAGCCATAGTGGTAGCAATGAATGGCAGTAAGAATGACAGAGAAAGTATGTGATACCAATCTTGCGATTCAAGTCTCACCAGCTGGTAACATTTATTGATTGACACGTTTGTTTGGACCTACCTGGATAATGTTGAAAACAGCAACACTTCCTGCAATCACGACCGACTGTCCAGCTTCGACACCGTTAATACCAGCAATTATGTTGATTGCATTTGTACAAAATACTATCAGCATTCCCATGTATACGTAATAAAGTGGCCCAATATCCAGGTAGGTTCCGAGAAACGGAAACAGAGACGTCAACTGTGCTGGCAAAAGAACATTCGTTGAGTTTCCTGAGAGGTTACAAGATACTTTGACCTTCAGCATTTCTCAATACCTGATACGTAATAAACCATTAGGAGTGGTAACGAAGACAGTGTAGGAAATAGCAATTTGTGTCTCCACCTGAGATCGAGCATATCGTCAGCGAATCCAAGAAGAATAGTGGTGCAGATGCTTATCAATCCGGAAAGAAATGCGAGAAGTTTAATGTAAGGGAAACTTCTAAAATGACAATACAATTGCATCTAAATTACGCAAATTTAATACCCGCTTGATGTCCATTCCCAAAATGGAATTGGAATGAGTAGAAACATGAAGATGAGATATACAGCAGCTGCGATCACACCCATGGGTTCTGGAATAAGTTCTTGGTTCTCCTAAAAACAGTATCACATTTTTAAATTGAAATACCTAGGTTACACTTACCTTGCGCTTGCACATGTCCTTACCGCACATTTTGCGCTCGCGAAAAATGGGAACGTACTCTTCAATTAGTTTTAACGCAACCTTGTAACTAGCAATGCTTAGCAATGCGCCTACACATAGTGTAGTCACAAGCATTGTACACAGCAGACCTGAAAACAAAGAAAACGTGTAAACAGCGCGTAAACACAGTTCGATCAAGATGGACTCGGGACATCTTGCAACAAAAGAGGCCACAAAACAACACGAAAAGTGAACTCAAGACAAAGCTTTCCGTCGTTTATGCAGAAACAAAAATACATTTGCACATTGTAGCGATATACAACGTGGATCGAAACATTCAACCGTTTCTCTTTCCTACTGGAGAAGGACGACCCAGCGCTGGCTATTTAGTCTTGTCGCGAAAAGCACTTCAGCTGAACATAGAACATTTCCTCGGACTGCGACAGTCCAAGGAAATAATCAGGGAACAGAATAGCAATCTAAGGAAGGTCGCGTTCCTAACCTTCGCACATGCGGTATATATAGGTGGACCAGAGAAGAAAAAACTGAGAAATCATTTATACAGTTGTGAGTAAGCACAAAACGTTTAAGCGATCAGTTAGTGAGATCAAGCTGTTCGATCTGGTCTTCCCTCAATGACAGCTCCGAGCTCTTCTGACTTGGGGTGTTACTCTGAAATGGTTGCTACAGAATAAACGTTGGTTTCTTACGGCTGAAGAAGATGGGTACATATCACACAGGAAACGGCCATTCCTGCATAGCCATGATAGCCCGCTTTTTCCGTCCTTCCTATGAGGTTCGAGAAGTAGTTTGCGATATTTTTCGTGAACAGACTGATCCCACGGTGTCATCCTAAAAATGTTTGATGGACATCTTATATTTCTTTCGAAACATACACAATAGTGTTCTCATCCATTCCAGCTGGAAATTCATAAATAAGTTCTCTGCTTTTTCGGATGGTTTCTATAGCCATTTTCCTAAACTGCTTCTTGTTTGTGCTATACAAAATAGCAGCTTCTGGATTGGCCGCAGCGGTTGCTTCCGCATCGTAATTGAAGAAAATCCTCTAAATCTAACTTGAACTCAATGAAACAACATGCAGAATGAAACCTGTAGATAATTCAGAATGTGGTAAATGTGATGATGTTCGCTCTTCCATCCATCGGGAAAATGTCTAGAGAAGTCGACCTTTCGAGAGTCATGAAATATAAACGGATGGAAGAGTTGAAGATCAAATACAACTTCAGGGAGAAGTGGGCTTTCGGGAAAATCAGCTTGTAGATAAACAGTAAAACGAAGCATTGCGCCTGCGAAAATTCCACATCGAATGAAAATGATACCGTTCCAAACTTGAACAGAAAAGGACTAGCCAACTTCAAAACTATAACAAACAAACTTGATGAATTTTCCGCGCTAGGAATTATGTAAACTCCGTCGACTGGTTTCCGGCAGATTATAGCGCTAAACATAATCATGAGCCTGGGTAGTGGTCTCAAACTTACTATTCGCAAGAAATTGCATGCTGCTTCCTCTGTTCTGGCGAAAAGATAAGGTGAACAAGTCCAGGCGAAGTTAACTTTCCTTCGGTATTTTGCATCCTTTGATATAAAGGTATTTATCTTATCCGTATTTTGGCGACAATTAAGTATCTAAACAACCGACAAAATTTGCAAACGGCTTGCAGCTTATTCGAAAAATTACATGAACAGATTTTTATTCTCGTCACTATTCACACTATTATATAGGAATCATACAATCTTCGTGGTTGCTCAAGCTCAAGACTTGCACAACTTCAGATTCCTATTTAAACAGATCCAGGAGCTTGGTGGTCGGCATAGGGCCAGAGGGGCTTGCCAATGACGAGAACGATAAGATTCCACAGAGCGATCACAAATGACATGTAAGCCATGAACTTAGCGACGTAGGTCATGTTGCGGTCAACTTGGCACGCATTTTCGCTTTTCTCTCCATCAAGAAGAGCTTTCTGCAACATATGTGGATCAAAACAGTTCACTATAAACGAACTCACCGAGTAGGCATCGACACGCTTCTTGAGCTTGGGGTCGTAAAGACCATATTTTCCCATTACAAGCTTTCCGCACTTAGTTCCTTCAGGAAGACGAGGAAGAATCTTGCCAGCAGCCTAAAAGAATGTAAATTAGAACGCGCATTTCTGACAGTATTCCTTGAACAGAAAAAAACGTACGCCAAGTTGCCACTCTCCAGGGTTCAATGGATCGAATTCTTCAAGAGTCGGGGGAACTTTTCCAGCATTAGTGGGAATAGCGGAAACAGCCGCGGTACGGATAGATCCAAGGGTGCGGGGAACGACACGTGCCAACAGCATGTCTGGAACGTCTTTCTCGAGGATAAGCGGTTGAACTGATCGAACAGCAGAGGTTAATCCAGCCTGAAAGGGATCGTTCAAAATGTATATAAACAAACCAGTTAAATCGCGAACAATAAACTCAGGTCGCGATTAAAATAAACTATTTAAATAAACTACGTACTTCGGAGATCTTGTGTGCACTTGTCGGAACAACCCTGTTAGCCAGTTGGGAGAAACGAAACTGGGCCATCTAAATCGAGATTTTAAGTAAGAACAAAAACAAATTTTGCGATCACCACGCCGGCCTCACTAAAATGCGCGATTAAAATGAGTTCAACATGAATAATTATCATTTTTCAGGCTTGTGCAAACTAGACCATTCGAAGGAAGCAGTTAAGCTATGTTATCGCGTAAAAATATCAAGAAACACAGTTGAGAAGCGATCATCAAAACTCCGACGCGACGCGTGCGTGCAAAAGCAGCGTCGATTGACTGAAATATCGTGACAGGACCACAACGCCATACGAAAGGATGATGGCAACAGCGTGCATTGCTGGATTGCTCCATTGCAGCTTGCAGCAAAAACAGTGATGAGAAGATCAGGAAAAATCGTGGTTGAGAATTCGAGACAAAGACAAACAGAGACTGAAAACGAATAGCAACTGTGTGCCGAAACAGTCATGCATATTCAGACACAACCGAAATCCCACACCATCGGGTCGCCTTCAAACAACATATAACGCGCACGTGAAAGCTGTTTTCTGCAAAAGGTGTTCTATGAATTCAAGCTGTTTTCTCAGTCTGGTTTTCTCAGTCAGTCGCATTATTTAAATCGTATTGGGGCTGCCCTCTAAATAGAATCGGAGAGCAAAAGTCCAAACGAAATGGCGCCTTCTCCAGGAGTCTTTTTTGCCCAATCAGAAAAGCAGAAGCTATTTATTGGAGGACATAAAACTGATCGACCCACAGGCTGACCTATATGCTCCAACCTACAGATTCCGGTGACTATCACACTCTTCGATCTACATTCACATGAAGGGGGTCAGCTTTCGCTCTTTCTTGGCAGTTCCATCGGTGCTAAACTGCAAACCAAAGTAAGGTTTCAAAGCATGAAAGAAAGAATAAATTTTTCACGAAAGAGGATTCTGGAAAAGAATTCATGCGACGTTGATTGGAGCGCGACTAATCGACGAAAAGGATTGTGATACGAGCCGCCAAGGTTTGCGCGCACTACGAAATGAAAATTCAAACCGGTTTAAATTATTCAAAGCATTGGTTGACGGTTGGCTCGGAAGTCAACAATGACAACAGTGAACGATAAGATCCAGCCTAAAATTGTAAACTTGGAGGGAAATCGCGTATTTGGTGGAGTGGATGTAGATTATTCTTTGTGCAAGCTTAACGACACGTTTTTCGAACATCTAAAGCTCTGCGCTAGAGGGTTTCTGCTCATTGTCGTTCCGAGTGAATGATCCCCCCTCGGTGCGATCATCAATTTACAAAACTAATCGGTGAACATTTAATTAAATTCGGCGATGCGAAGCTGCAATTCCACCAACTTTTTCTCCGTTGCGTCTCCGAAACCCAGTTCCACTTTACGCGCTTCTCTTCGTCGGGCGGTTGCAGCTTTCAGCGTCTCCGCCATGATCTCTCGTTTCCAGCAGACACGTCGTTTCAGTTTCGATGCGAAACCGCAGGTCCCTTTTGTGTTTTTTTCACTTTCAGATCTCCGGAGGCAAACAAACTTTCTGCGTGTGTTTGTCGTCGATCGCTTTTACAATAGCGATTTGCGGCCGAGGTACTCGAAGCCTTTTTGGGACAGGAAACGCGACTCGTTTGTTGGTTCAGATGGCTTAATCGATTGCTTGCGCAGGTGGTCGGTACCGGAAGAGCAAAAAGGTTTACTTCGCTATCAGACGGCGATTCCTGACGGTTGTGAGGTCCCTTCTTCCGCCCACCCTGAAGCGAAGGTTCGCATGTTGCGGTGAGCTGTGTGGAATACATTACGATTCCGACAATCGGAATCTCGCGGATAGCATCAATTTCCGCTGTTCGCGACGTTCGCTGACGTTTTCTTCGTTGTTTTCTGTTTATCACCGCCATGACAAGAAACAACACCGCTGTAAGGTCGCTAATCGTCTTCTCACGATCCTCGGGCGATTACAGAGTGAGTCATAGTGACTCCCCCGTCAAAGCAAACGCCCTTGAATCATCTTGCCTATCTTCAGCATTATGTCGGGGCGTTTGTAAGCAAACTGTAGAGACCACCAAGATACCCCAAAAGATTTGCACATCTCATTCTCGTAAACTCGCAAACGCAATTTTAACTTTGTGCACTGAAACAGATTTGTGGAACAACTAAATTACCCTAAATTTGTTCTTACATCAGGGTTTTATAGACGTTGGACGTGTTTGCACCGATCGAAAACGAGTATTAAGTAATTGTAGTGACTAGTCGTGATGTAAGGTGATAATGACAGAGAATTTTATTTCTTTCTGTTTGTAATTCTAACGTCAGAGTTCATTTGACCTTTGTGATGATGCGAAAAGGAATTGAAATCTCTTTGGGTGGTAGCAAACCTCCCAGGTGTGACTACCCCTGTACGCGGCACGCTTGATCCCCCGTTCCTCAAGCGAAAGATCGAAAACCGAATCGACGGCAAGTGGACAAGGAGAGTCGCTCCTTGACACGTGATCGCTTTGCGCGCAGCACCGGCGACCAGCTGATGTCTACCGAATCAGCTGTACCAGAACATCAATCCTCAGGCAAACCCCGTTTTTACGTTTGTCTCCATTTCTCTTCATCCTCGTGACCGCTGACTAAAGGGCCAGAGACTAACAAACACGTAAACAGAGTGCCCTTAGCTTCCCTCACATCATTTTCCCGCAAACACGTCGCCGTTAGCTCCTTATCTCTGTGCACATTTTTTCTGCGTAATACCGCTTCCTTTTGATTCTCCGTGTAATTCACGAATGGACTTTGTTTGCCTTGTTGGCAAACAACCATCATTTTCAAAATTTTTGACGTAGTCGCACTCTCACTCTTCGGGGGCGTCTTACAACACCCTCCTGCTAACTCTGTTCGCAACTTCGGATAATCGAAGCATCGATAATCAGTCTCGGCGATCCGCCACTTTGTCGGAAGATTGATTAATCGCCTAAACTTAGATCTCACAGTGCACTCTAAGAGCCGAGGTGATCTACGGCCTCCTCTCCGAGGAATTCTCGGCTGGCTTTCGGGCGCCCGCACCTACACACTGCGAGAGCACGTGAATGATTGCGACACGTGGCGTCGATCGCCTGTTGGACGCATTCTTCGATGTTTGGTGTCTAATATCGATCAGTTGATACTTCTGGTACGCGTCACCATGTTTTCCTCAAATGTTTTCGCATTTAACCTCTCCAACCAACGACATAAAATTGTTTTTTCAGTGCAACTCTAAAATTGAGGTCAATGAGAGTTCAGCAAAGTTTCGGTAAACCAGAATTGAGTGAATGCTGGGTGATTCTAGTCTTTGTTCCGGATTTTATTATCCCCTTAAGCCACCCGTCCGGGCGTTATTGGTCTGTGCACCCCCCTCGAGAGGCTAATTAAAAACGGATATCCGCGTCGAAGGGCGCGAAAAGCGAGACGTCGAGATCTCTGGCTAGCGGACGTCGAGCTCACGTGTGTAAACATGTGACACCCTCGCAGACGTTTCGTCGTCGTTATGTACCTCGGACGACTTCCAAAGTGAGTCAGTCTCTAATCGCAGCTACCGCCGTCTTCTGGGAAGTGTTTTGACGTCGTCTCGAACGCGCTACTTATTTCACAATTACCAGAGCGTCGCCGGAAAATGCCAAACAAGCAACGTCGTTCCCGATCCCTTTGACGCAGATGAGGGTTTCGAAACAAAAATCAACGGATTCGCGCTTTTGTTTTTCGTTCGGCCGCACACGTTGTTTGCTAACGGTTGTTGACGAGGCCGCAAACCTCAAGGACGTCCGCCGTGGCATCCGGAAGGCCATTGAAAGGTTAATGATAAGAAGACGACACTGAGGGCAGCGAGCGCGCGCTGTTTGCGTTTTTGTTTGTGCCAGTCAGTGCGCGGCGCACTGTAGCCTTCGCTTGCGAGGCGGCATTGCTGCAACGGCTGGTCGCGTGACCCTGGGAACCGGCGTCCAGACATAGCAGCAATTCAAGGACATTCTCCATAAACGAAAGTCTTTTCGTAATTGCGAAATTTATAAGCGAATCTTTCCCTCGCGAACGTTTGGTTCGCGCGCGTTCGTCAAGAGGAACGCTGCATATAAACAAAGAAAGAGCGCGATCGCTCGTTGCGTATAAATAATCGGGATTACCGCCATCTTGCGGAAGACACTGTTTACTGATTGCAACGCAAACATCGTTCGCTCTTCGGACGTTTATTTCGTGCGCGCGGTCGGAGTCGGAAACAGCTGTCGAGCAGGGGGCGCGTGGCGTGCCTTCGCTGGTCATCGGGAACCCTCCAGTCATATGGACCCATTTAGAGTTTGTGATTGATAGGGTCGGCGTTTGCTAACTTGAACAATCGATCGTTGTCCGCGTCGAGCAAAGGTCGACGGATGGAGTCCTCTTCGTTTGTCCCATAAATGCTCCATTTAATGAGTCAACGATCGGCCATCCCACTCAGCGATTGTTTATTACTTTAAACGCAGACTGTGTGTATAGAGGAGGAAGACTGCTGCCCTCTCTGTCAAATTGCTCCTACAACCGCCGTTTTTACCCTCGTTGACACTTTCCGATTGATAAAGTCGAAATTAATTAGCGCTTCCCTTTTTTCGCTTGCTCTATGCCACCCTCAAGGCAAAATCGTAATCATCGGAGAGTGTTCGCAGTCGTCGCCCGATGTAATCGCGCACTCGCACCCTGAGGGCACCATTCACTTTTGTGATCGTCGCCTCAGATAGATTCTTCCCTTTCTCCCTCTTTTCTCAAAACGCGTTTTCAAGATTGTCTTTTCACGCTAATCACAACTTTCCTCATTCATTGAACCAAGCGTCCTCTCATCAGCTGGTCGCGGATGCCACAACAATACCCTGCTTCTATGTAACTCGTCCGCCTTTCTCGTCGTGAACTGTTTCGCAAATCGCAAAGCCGCCTTTGCCGTGGCGCATTTCAAAATCTCGCCCGGGAAGTCCCTCTGTATTTGTCTTTGGCAAGTCGCCAGGGTGCGAAACGACGGTGTTACCTGTACTTGCCTCGTCGCACGGACAGCAAGACGATGATGTCGCGTGAGAGGAATGCAGATCGCGAAGGAGACCGGCGAACGACCCAAACATTTGTCCGGTTCGCGCGCAGGTGGTTGATCGCGGTTTTGGATGACTAATCGTCGAAAAAACGTCAAAAGCGCTCCGCAAACGCGCTTTGAATGCCAGTGTCGGTTCCACGCCCGCCGTTGTTGCTCGTTTTCCGCGTGATTCATATGCTTTTGTCCAGTGGGCGCAAACGTCCTCAATTCTTCGTTTCCAATTTTTTAATCTACATGCTTTATGAACATTTTGCCTTCGAAAATCGCGAATTTGTAAATGGTAAGTGAATGACGTGTTGCTTATCACTGTCCCTAACGCTGTGCTCTGCTCTGCATATTACAATAGTGACATGCCGCCTGTCTGTAGTCGTGACGTCGACAACTCGTTTCGTATCGAGCTTTTGTATTTCGAAATTTTTCGGTTGAGAGACTCCGCAATGTCCTAACGTTGCGCAAGCGAACACGTTGAGAGAAATTGTTTACGATCCGAATTGTAACACTTCGCGAACGACGAGTTCCGTTCAGTAAATGACAGCGACCGATTGTCTTCGAGCGGTCAACGGGTATCTTCCGAGTGGAACAGCCGTCGGACCCGAAGTGAGACGATTTTTGAAGAAAAAAAGTTCGTGTGCTCGACGCATTTGCCGTCGCACCTCCAATCGTCGGTCCCATCAACTGCTCCAGTTATTGGCATTAATCTATTAATCACGTAGCAGACACAGTGCCACGCGCACTCGAGTACAATCTTTGCACCCGGCGACGATTTCACGCTTGCGTTCACGTGTCTTTCACCTCTCGCGTCCTTCACTTCCCTTTTCTTCTAAAATTAATCGTTTTTCGCTTTTTTATTTGAAAGCTGTGAACTCTGCTCGAATTCGAACAACGCGCTTGTCGTTAACGCGAACACGTTAACAAGCGCTATATAATCCTTTTTCTCATCCGCTGTACACGACGGATAAATCCGACGACAATCGAAAATTCCGTGAAGCTCGCCTCAATTTTTGCTGGAAGAGGCGAGCGCGCGTTCTTTAGTTTCTGTTCCAACGAACTCATTAGGCGTGCGCAAGTCGTCCAGGGTCGAGAGCTCAATTCTTGTTGAGCGTGAGCAGAGCCTAGAAAAGCCTGAGCAGTTCTGAGATCGATATCACCACCCCTCGTCCTTCTGCGCTCATGGCCGGATCGGGCAACCGAGAGTGGACGACCCAATTTGCGAACAGCGGGCTAAAGAGACACAGAGTGGCCCACATGCAGCATGGTGACAGCACAAGGGCGCCGCCGCAGTTCCTTGACCTCGCCCAAGCGCAACATTTGCGCGTTTCCGCTCGTTTCACCCTCAACCGCTTAATCGCATGTCGGAGTGATCATTCCGCTCTAGCTGTGCGTTGGCGCACTCCGCTCAATCGAATCGATGGAGGAGGCACGTGATTGGATCCATTCGGATACGTTCAGGGTTCCGATTGATCGGATTGCGTTGTTTTTGACGGAATTTGAAAGTGGGGTTCAGAGGGGAAACTATTGCTCGCTGACCGATGTTCGCTCTCTTTGCAGATTTCCATGTGGCAGTTCTAGATGTTTTCGTTCTTCTGGCGGTTTTTGAACGTTGTTGACCCAAAGAGCGGCGGCAGCGGCGGCCACTCGATGGCTTTGTCGCGTGGTTACGCGGAGCACACAAGTCGGTGATCAGAGATCGAGCTGTACGCATAGAGAAAAGCTTCTCAGGAAGGCAACAAGAGACGCTCCGAGTCGATTGCGCTTGAAGAAGGAAGTCGTTATTTTTTTTACGCATGTTTTCCTTCCATCGCAAACCGTTTTCTTGCCTGTGGCAATGGCGTTTACCGGTTTCAGTAGTCTTGTACCGAAACACCAGTCGTCGGTCGGGGTGGTGCTCAACAATTTCTTTTGTTGTCGACATTCTTGTTTGTTCCCTTTTTGTTATTTGCATTTGACAAGAAAGACCGAATAAGGCGCCAACTGAGACCGATCAGCTGATTCGCTCTCCCTTGTGACTTCATGTGACGGTGCCAACGAGCTTTGTTTTTTGTTTGGTATGCTGGTCGACAGAGCAATGTGTCAGCGGCGATCATCTGATCACCCCAATGTGTGGATTTCGATGCTTGCGCTGCGGAAGTGATGGGCAGCTAGAAACTATTTTCCGGAGTCGTGCTGGGCACGTGACTGTGCATTGCGTTGGGCAAATATTTTTGGCAGCCGGGGAATGGAACGGCAATGAGGGAGGAGGAAGCGGAGACCATCGGCGGCGATGTCTGCGGCGCGGTGCGCGGTGACACATGCGACCATCGGTGCAAATAAACACGCCGCGAATAAAACGGTCGTTCGGGGAGACCGGGCGGGTTGACGGCGCGCTCTTCAGGTCTCGGATCGTTCTCGGCGCTCGACCCGCAGATCATTGCCTATTCGAAATATATATCGTCGTCCGCATAAATTAGCTCCGTTTATTGTCTCTCCGCTCTCACCACAAGCTCGCGGTTTTCTTTCCTGACAATGCTACGCCTACACGTGTATTCACCCTTCCATCCGATCGAACTCCAATGTCGATCGAGCGCATTCAACAGTGAGCTTATTCTAAATGGTGTAAATAATCAGCTTATGTTGTTTGTTTCCCTTGCGTTCCCTTCAGTTCTCGGCGTGACTTGGAACTCCGATCGTGGATTCATTCAATCGACTCGTACCGACCGATCCCCGAGTGTTTCCTACAAATCTCACTTTCGAATGCCCTCCGGCTTCGTCGATTCTCCGCTCCGTTCAGTGTGACGGTTGCCCGCGACTGTAACTGCGCGAGACGGCGCTTTTCCTGTGTGTTGCTTCTCCATCACGACCTTTCGCTTCTTCTTTCTATCTCCACCCACTTCGGTCACGTAAACAAGTCATCGGTCGCCAATTGACAGTCCTCTCTCTCTATGTCTCTTCCTGCCTGCCTGCTATGGTGATAAGACAACCTCGTTTGCGCAACCGATTCTATTACGTGCCTAGCGAATAGGTTCCTGGCGGTCGACAGCTGTTTTTTTGATTTTCGCTTTTATCTATACCTACCTGTGCATGTAGTTTCCTTGCGTGAAAGTCGGCGGAAACATCCAAACGTGTGCTCGTTTCATTTGTGCTATGGTGAGTCTTATCTGCCTGCTACCGGTCGTCAGCACCCGATTTCTTGATTAATAAGCACCAGGGACATCTCGACAACAAGACCATCAAGTGGGTCGTAAGAAATGTTTGTTACAGATGTGAGGATTGTGAGTTTACGGCTTTCGGAGATTCACTCATTGTTCTCTTACATCTTTCTGATTCGCCCGCTTGAGGTTCTAGATCCACTTCAGTTGGGCATTATCTGACTTTGCATCGCTTTATTTGTGTTTTGTGTCCGAGTTTGTGTCGTTTTGTACTTGGCTCGTGTGCTTTTTTCTGTGATGGCTTTATACCTTTCTGCTCTCATCTGACTCATTTTGCGCTATTTTAAGTGACGCCTAACTCTGTTTTCCGTATATTTCAAATGAATTTGTTGTCCTGTGAGGACAACGAGGACGCGTCCCCGCTGCTCGCACACCACGCAAATGTTTTTTTTCCTTTCATCGCGCACTTGACTCAATAACAACCAAGAACTCTGGTGTTTTCGTGTTTAGTACTTTCGATCTTTATCATTGCAGGGGTTCCTAGAAACGGTGTTCCAAAATTTCACAAAAACAACGCCTTTTATGCGAATCGTAGGGCGAAACAAAAGCTGTGATTGGAAGATCGGCCAATTACGAACGAATGCAACCTTTACTAACCAAACAACAGGCATTCGCAATGATGTGCAGCTGTAGTTCGCAACCTTCGACCTCTCTCGGGTTTTTCCGCTCTCCTTCCTCCTTCAGCACCGCAAGCTGCAAAATCTCGAGCGTTTTTGCCGAAATGAGTCATAAATAAACGATAAAGCGCCGTCGAATGACTCACATTGTACAAGGCTCCGTTTGCTGCTTTCCGGGATCAAATTGAGCCGAGTCCTTTTACACAAAAGACGCGGGAAGCGAGACTTTGCACTCTTGACATCTTTTCCCGGAACGAACTCCCTCTTCAAGCTTCGCTGAACGCACGATCCCACAACGGTCGGACGCACTTTCCTTTCCCTCGCGATGCATTCGAAGACGAACCGAGGGCATCGGACCGCTCTTTGTTCTCCCAATCAAGACTTGGCGGCCACTCCTTTTTTAAATGGTCCTCGTTCTCCCCATGGCATGACACATAACTGATTTATCGGAAAAGACGGCTGTTCCAGACTAAAGGCCAACTGGGCGGCTGAGCCAATTCCCCGACAATGTGCAGACGGGACGACGTTCGCACTTTGGTCCTTCCGGGTTTGAAACTCTCTTTGCAATTACAGAAAAAGAAGGGCATTCCCAGTTTGTAGGAACTTTTGATCGTTTTTCTCATTTTAAGGCTTTCTCGGAATCCATCGTGAGTTCCGGGAATGGGCCGTGTATGCACATGCTACACTCCGCCCTCCGTGAGTGGCCATCAGAATTTGGACCTTTCAGTGAGCAAAGTACTGCGAGCGAAATCAGCTGATTTTCCGCAATCTCTGTTCCAGTTGTTTACAGGTCATTTTCTAATATTTCGCGTTTTCATCTCTGATGCGTCCGTCTCTCAGACAGTGGATTGCGGCGTCACAACGACGTCGGTGATAAAACATGGCGGAAAAGAAGAAAGTCTCTAGTTTGCGCCAGTTGTCTTCGAGTGCCGACTGACGCCAAGAACGGCGACGCCGCCCAGAAGGCGCAAAGTGCACGACGCCGGAGGCAATTGAGAAGGAACGCGACGGTAAATAGTACAAGATGAGTACGGCCGGCACGCCTCTTCGGCCTTCTATAAAGCGGCAGACACGTGCTCTCCAGCTGAGAACGATCGCGTTTCGTGCCCTGTGTCCTTGGCCACTTTCGTTCGCGGAACCATTTCCTTTGTCCGTCGCGAGGAGCGAGTCCCCTCTCTGTTCTGTCTTCCCTATTCATTCCAAATCGCACTCTCCCGCCACATAAACCAGCGTGCTGCTCGGCTCGGTTCAGTGTGGCGCGGGGACTCTGCGATCTTTCAGTGCAACAAGAAGGATTTTCCCGCCCGCACCACGCGTCAGCGAACCATCTTTGGTTGACTTTCAATGCGCGCGGTAAACATCGCCGCCCGCTCTCTCAGCCCAACTCGCGATCTTCTTTCGTTTCAAGCGTGCACTGCGCGACACTTTGTGCTCCACGCTCGCTGCGCACTTTTTGCACTTTCGTCTATGGAGGTCGTTTCGACTGCGGTTCCAGTGACCAAATCTTGTTCTTCTGACGACAAGTCTGCCCACTTGTAACATGGCTTCGTTGCATCGTTGTCTCCTGCTGTTCTCAGCATCACTTCCTTTGTCTCCTCTGCTCAGAACGCACCTTCTCGACTCTTCCGGTTCAGAGCAAGTGACAGACACGTGTGTTTTACTGTTGTTTAGACAGGTCATGCGCTCCTTTCCTCTCTGCGCGTGCTCCAAGCGCTTAGAAAGCGAAAAAACTGCAGTATTATCTCCGTTGTTTACGGTCTCCGCGATGTATGCTCGTTGGCGGTTTTGCTGTTGTATCTATCTTCAACGCCCGACAGTTCTGAATTGCAGCGAAGACGAAGTGACACGAGGGCAGCACCCAACACGCGGTTCTTGTTTGTTGTGTTGTTAGTTGTGCAAGAAGAAAACAAAACGCCGCGACTCGAG
Organism: Steinernema feltiae; assembly: GCA_007213375.1. Classification (NCBI taxonomy): domain Eukaryota; kingdom Metazoa; phylum Nematoda; class Chromadorea; order Rhabditida; family Steinernematidae; genus Steinernema; species Steinernema feltiae. Next base: position 82,299 of record MQUG01003172.1, on the reverse strand, counting down.
AGTTGACTGGGAGTGGCGCAACCAGTCAGAAAACAGCAAGTCAGCGAAGCCCTCGGGTGTGCGACTGTCGCCTTCCTCCAGTTTGTTGTTTACGTGTTTGGTGGAGCCCGCGACGGCGATAAATAATGCCGCCACGGCACTTCGACATTTTCGGGTGGTGCCGTGCGCCGTGCTTCCTCCCTTCTTTGTATCGCTGTTTATTGTTGTCACTTCGAACGCGACAAAGTTCATTGGCCGCAGTCGCTCCCGAAGCGTTGGTTGCTTCGAAACGCCTTCTGATCGCTATCGTGATCAGCCGAACCCCTCCAAGGTTCCTACCCAGGCGCACCTCGTCCAACTTCTCCATTGCGTCTCTCACTCCTCGATCATGCGTCATCTGAAAACAAATCCAAAGTCAACACAGCCAGTCTGTCCAGTGAGTCATCCCACCGTACTCCGGCGACTGTACTTCTCAGTACTGCGCAGAGTCATCGTTCAGTACAATTTAGTAAAGTGCGCCCTTTGCACTTGGATCTCGGCGTCAGTCAGTATTAATTAAAGTTCCGAACGCTCTTTCCGGATGAACTTCGTCCCTCAATCACATTTGTTGTGGGCGGATCTCTCCATTCTTACAATCTCGCGATCGCGTCACCGCCATGATTTCTTTGTGATTACTCACACTCCATCCTCTCCTCGCCTTTCGAAACAAACACTTCCACTTCGCATCCGCCCCCACCGTCCGTGGACAGCCCGGTTGGCGGGTTGTGTCACCTGTCGCGTCGGCCACACATATCCTTCTGGAGTTCGTTGTCGGTCACTTCTTGTTAGAAGCGGGGTTCTTTGCTATGCGACCACACCTTCTTCACTATGTAGCCGAAGAGGTCAAGGCCGCAGACGTCCTGTTCGTGTGGCGATCGTGTATGTGCGCGCGAAATTCCCGTACCCATTGTGGGGTGCTCTAACTACTCTGGCGCAACTTGTTACTTGTACGGTCGTTGCGCGCTAACCGCGCAAAATCACACTTTCATTTGAATGTGCATGTGCGATAAATTGATCGTTTTTCGTTCCTTTTCATTCTTATGTTGTTCTTGTTGCAGAAACAGATCGTCCTATTCACTCGCTATCCAGTGCAACGACGAAACGAGCGGCTTCTGATCCTAGTAGCTGCACTGTTCAATCTTCGTTCCTAACTCTACTGACCGACCGTGTGCTAGCGCTTTCCAGTGCCGGCAATCTCAATTTCGCCAAAATTGCGCGCGAAAAGCTTGTGAGCTTCAGTGCCGAGGACGCTCTCGCACCATCGGGGCAACACCCCTCTTCACCAGAAACGCCGTCCGCTTCTCCCGGTAAGTGGACGGTTTATGCAGACCCCATATTTGGAGCAATTCATTTCAGATTGCGGAAATTTCAAAAAGAAAATGGCTGCAAAGATAAAAAATGCCAACAATGAGATCGCCAGCTCGCCAACCATCGTAATCAAGAATGCGATTACCAAAACGTCTTCCTGTGGCGGGGGATCGGGACCTTCGACTCCGCGCAGCAACAAGACTCTCGGATGGTTCCTGAGCGAATCCCTCATCGACAAGGAAGCTACAGTAATGCCGCAGCTAGCTCCTGCCAGCGACACGGCGAGCAACGCTTCTGGAGAGGAGAAGAAAAAGTCGCGCCGTGGAGGCGGCAAACAGCGTAAGAAGATAACTGTGGAATGCGTTCTCCCCAGAAAGAATCCCACATGCATCGGCGCTGATTCATGTAAGTAGATGTACGAATACTAGTGTGAAACAACGACTCGTTTCAGATGCTGCGGTGGCGCTCTCCGACGACAAACTCTCATCGGCGAGCAAAGAGCAATCGAAGGAGGATTACTGGTAAGTACAATGCAGATAGCCGATTTTAATTATTGTTTAGGTATTACGATCCAGTCAGCGATGGATTCTACTACGAGCAGAATGGATCACGAGGCTGGCGGAAGCGAATGCCTGCGAACGCTACTCTTTCCAGGTCGAAACCATTCGATGCGCTGGTGAGTTGTACCGCAATTCGACTTTGCTTAATGTAAATAAATTTCAGGAGAAACTGGCTGCCCAGCAGCAGCAACAACAGCAACAGCAACAACAACAACAACAGCAGCAGCAGCAGCAGTCTCAGAGCGTTAGTGCAGTCTCCCCTCAGTACTTTTCCCCTGCAATCAAGTACTACGACGCTGTGAGTGACGGATATTTCTATGAGATGGCATCGGTGGACGGGTGGAAGAAACGCCAACCTCACTCGTCGAGTCATTCATCAACCAGCTCGACATCGGCGCCCATCGACAGGGATGGTTCGATTCCCCTACATGGCCATCAGATCTTCGACGAATTCGAAGAAAAGTCGTCCACCCCGTCCCTCCAGAATCTTCCGCCCTACCTGAAGAATACGTACAAAAACCCGATGGAGATGATTGTGTGCCAAAACAGTGTGGAGAAGCCAAACAGCATCGCATCATCTTCATCGTTTTCTGACGAACCTTCCGGTTATTGCTGGCCGAAGAGCTCGTTTGACGAAGGAATGCCCTCTTCTGGCAAACCGTTCTCTCTGCCAGTGGGCGACGACTCTGACTCGGAAAGCTCCAGTTCCAGTCGTTTGTACAATTTCAATGTGGACAAGTTTATTGAAGACATGAACTTCAATTCGTCTTTGTCTGGGGGAATCGACGTCGACGGTTTGATCGGCGACATGACCTCCCTGAAGACGCCCTCCAGCGAGCGAGCTCCGTTCGAGAAGTGCGCGGTGCCTACTAGCGTCTGGACGTGGGGAGAGACGAATATCAACGTGCCGAGCGAAACTCCATCGCTTCTCCCCGGCGGCAGCGACATCCGTAAAATCTGGGCTTCCGGTGTATGAGGTCCATATTTGCGAAATCGCTTAGTTGTAGATTAGGTGGTGTGTGGTCATAATGTAAACCTGTACTCATGTTCGAAATACCTGTACTGTACGTCTGCCTTGCCAACATGGAATGATTCCCATCAATAGCATATCGATTCAGAAGTGGCCTTGTTTCACTCATTACTCATTGTTTCACTCATTTCATTCATTGTTGACGTTTTATAGTTGTTGGCTTTCATCACTTGGTCTTCTTCACCTTTACTCTAGTTCTGCTGCTGCACTTGTCTCTAGGTCGATCTCTAGCCAGCGTTCATGTATCAATTCTGCTTTCATTTCTGCACATTTCCCTATGTGATCACACATCTGCTGTAGGTAACCAAAAGTCATTTTATTTTGTACATAATCGTGATTTTTCTTAGATTAGGTTTAGAATAGGATTTTCACGGTATCAGTTGCTCGGTTGTATATAAGTGTACTGTTGTTGTTCACCTCCCGCGATCAGTGTCCGTGCACCGCGATCTGAATGAAGAGAGCAAATAAAATCGCCACAGTGTTGTTACGTTGTTATCTTGCTTATCACGAATGAAGGAAGACAGATTTTTTTCTGAAATTTGTCGTTCCCGACCCTGATTTACTTCGGAAAGAACCATGAAACAAAAACACAGCATATCTGAAGCATCGAATCAAAACATCGACTAGGTGTGGCAGGCGCTTCCTTTGCCACTTCCTCTGGCATTGTAGGGTTTGCTTAATTTTTGCAACAGGGTTGTTTCGTATTTCCAAACGCATGGTGTTATAAAGTTTTTTTAAACGAAAGTGCTTTTCGCAGTGATGACGACGCTAAAGACACGTTTCTCAGTGAATTTGGTGGTGGCCCCCCGTATATTTTACGCTTTTCGTTTTCTCGCCCAAATTTCAGATCTCTCCATGACCGACTATGTGTTTCCTCATTAATTGTAAGGGTTTACATCTCATTGTCAGTGCGGAGTGCATCTGAAAATTCTAATGACCTCGACTCCGATTGATTTGAAGCAAAATTTTCCGATAAAAAGCTCCTCCGAACAATTTAATAGTATCAAATCAACAAGAACAAAACAACAACAATGGTAACAAGAATAACAAATACTTCAGATAACAAGTTAACTTTCATCACCTCCCTCGGGCTTGTCTTCTTCAGTTTTCTCCTCTTTTTTCTCCTCCATCTTCTTATTTGATAGCTTCTTAATCTTTGCAACAAAGAATCCATCAATGTTGTGAACGTGAGGATAATAACGACGAGTAAGTTTCAGCGAAGGATGGAATCGATTTTCTCGGAAACTTAAGAGCTGAATATGGGGACCACATATCAAATTATTTGACTTACTTGACGAATCCTTCAACACCAATCTCAAGCCCAGTGTCAACAAGCTTACAGTGGCGCTTCTTCAGTATATAATTTACAACGGCTTCATTTTCTTCTACCTATAAAGTCAAAATCGGCTAAAAATGTTGCAACAAAAAACTTACTAAGACAGAACAAGTAGAGTAAACCAAATATCCGCCTGTTTTTGATTTCGCATCAATGCTGTCAATGGCTGCTAAAATCAGTTCACGCTGAAGAGTCCACCTTCTCTGGATGTCGATTTTGTCGCGACTCGATTTGACTGATTCATCTTTCCAGATAACACCAGTACCAGAGCAAGGAGCATCCAGTAAAATACGGTCAAATCCCTGGCGGTAGACCTTAGGAAACATGCGTCCATCCAAGTTCGAAACGATGGCATTGTTTACTCCAAGTCGGTGAAGATTACCGACTACAGCGCGTCCACGGGGAAGCTGGAATTTGAAATATTTTGACAAATGCAATGTGTTCGGTACATACACTAGCGTCATTAGCAAAAACTGTACCGGTGTTTTTCATCAGAGCTGCAATGTGTCCGGTCTTTCCTAAATTTAGAATTTTAAACAAGACTAATGCCGGTAACATACCACCGGGAGCGGCACACATATCCAAGACAATCTCGTTGGGCTGTGGAGCAAGTGCCATGACCGGGAGAAGTGAATTCAAACCTTGACAGGTGTAATGACCGGCCAAGTACTCTGGTGTAGCACCTATAAATTAACACAACTTCAGTATATAACCATATACGCAACTGCGTACCGACGGGTACTTGAGAATCGTAGACAACTAGACCAACTTTCGTCCACTTGGCAGCCGGGTCAACATTCATTCCGCGGTTAATCAATGCCCGTGCTAGTTCACCTCTACGAGTTTTCATTGTATTACAACGAATCGTAACAGGCCTTTGTTGGTCATTTGCATCCAAAAATTCAATGAGCTAAAATTCAAATATTAGTTTTAAAAAAACTAGTTTAATTTACCTCCGACCCTATGGGGAATAGGTTCATGAAGCGTTCCATCAAATATTCGTTATAGCCGTAGTAAGTGCACAAATCTCTCTGGAGTACATCAACATATTCTGACCGAGATCGTCCAGGCTCACGACGCTTCTTGAAATCGCCGAGAACTTGCATAACATCGTTTATGCGACTTTTCAAGGCGTGGAGATCTGCTCCTTTAGGTTGAGATTCGAGATCATCGTACGTCGGAAGATGATAAGTTTCACTGTCAGCAATGTTCAGCTGCAGTTCTTCTTCGGCCAAAATCCTAAAATTAATACTGTAAACTCCCCGTAAACACACTGAAGTTGCTCACTGGTCAGCGGCAGCTTGTTCCTCAAGTTTGCTTGATTGTTTCTCCACAGCCAGCAAATCATCATCATCATCATCGTCGTCGTCATCATCATCGTCGTCTCCAACAAACAGCGCCAACTTTGGTAGAGGTGCTTCCTCTTCATCATCCATGTCGACAGCACGCCCGTTCCTAACTACCTTTCGCGTAGCCTTCTTTGGAAGAGGACTTGTTTCCTCCTCAACAGCCATATCCGCAGCACGCCTTTTCTTTGTCACCTTCTTCGTTGCCTTTTTTGGTAGAGAACTTGCTTCCTCTTCAACAACCAAATCGGCAGCACGTCTTTTCTTGACTACCTTTCGCGTAGCCTTTTTGGGGAGCGGACTTGCATCCTCACCAACAACCAAATCGGCAGCAGGCAATTTCTTTACTACCCTTCTCGTGGTCTTTTTCACCATCGTTCCTGGAAAACAACTGACATGAAATATAACAAAAAACGAGCTCGAAACGATAACGAACGAATAAAACTAATATTCGAATATTAACAAAATCCAAAACCAATCGTGGTTACCGTACTATGTGATTAAACAAAACATCAGGGTATTCGCTCTAAGAATCGTACATTTTTTGAAACGGTGATTAATAGATTCTAAAGAGGGACTTATCACGATCTCGAATACAAATTTGAAGACTTCGTGAGGATTGATTGATTGAGGATTGATTATGCGCTACAGACTGCAGTCTCCCTGTAATTTCATAAGAAAAACGTCATTTACGACATGAATTTCTCGGTGAAAATTCGTCCACTGGCAATGAAACAGCGGATTGAACTGGTGCCTGTCAAACGCAGTTCAAGCTTCGGTTCGCAGCATCTCGAAGGCGCCAACAACGACTTTGGGCGTCAAAGCAGTCAGAGGCTGTTATTGTACAAATCGCAAAAGCAAGAGAGATTATCGTTATCGAGAAGGACTAACAAATGATAAGCCTCGTTCTTCATACGGCGGAGTCTGTCCACCCGACCTTAATTTCACCCCTACGCAATCAATAAATCGCAGTTCAAGCAGTCTAGAGCTGTTTTTCGCTACTGGCTAATGGATTTGATGAATTGCATTTTGCGTTGATTTTAGGTTCCGCTCTTGTCTTCACAGCAAGGGGACGCCGAGAATGCAACCTGGAGGAGAATCGGAAAATATGGACGAACTGACCATCGATGAACCGATGAATCGAATTTCTCGAGTTGCCTCGATGACTCTCACTTATCTACACCTCGATGCAGACAAAGTTCTGAGTGCTTTCGGTCGCTTCGGACGATACCAGGCGTGCGATTTTTCTTTTCTCATTTTGAACTACTTCTGCTGAGGGTATGAAATCATTTTGTGACTTTAGATGCTCGCTTACCTCCTCACAAACAGCGTCATGGTGTGTCATGCGGCCTCCGTGATGGTTATGAGTTTCATCGCTAAGAAGCCCAACTTCTCGTGTGTTCCAAAGTCGGCTCTTCTTAATTCCGTAAGAGTTTCCTCGCTCGAATCTGATAGGTTGAGTTGTAGAGTTTCGTCTCTGCCGACCAGTGCACGATTCTCAGCGCGGCGAACGAAACCGAATCGTGCCTCCGATCGAATGACTTCCGCATCGAGTATCCGCCGCAAGTTGTTCACGCAACTCTAGGTTCCGAAGTGAGTTTTCATCTCGTCGTTCCCTACAAACTCTCTTTACTTCAGTTCAATCTCGTCTGCGAGGACGAACACTGGGCTTCTCACGCAACTTCGATTTTTATGGTCGGTGAGTGTCATCAATCCCTCTTACATATCGTAACCAGGGTATGACAGGAGGAATGATTATAACTCCGATTCTGACGCAGCTCTCAGATCGCTACGGCCGTCGTTTGACCTTCCTGATTCCGCTTTGGTTGGCAGTGATCAGCAACATCATATGCTCACTCGCTCCCGACTACACCACTTTCTTTCTCTTCCGGCTCATTGCCGGAATCGGAACCGCAGGATTCTCCACGATCGGCTGGGTTCTCTGTTTGGAATCCGTTTCGGTTAGTTTCATGCTGAGAACTTTGAGTGGTCCAATGATGCAAATCAGGTTGAATTCCGGTCGCTGATTCCTTTTGTCGGAACGATTTCGTGGGTGATTGGCTACGAGTTGGTTGGTCTTCTTCGATTAGTGATTTCCAGCTGGCGATGGCTCTACTTTGCTATTTCGGTTCCTGGACTTCTCACCGTTTCTTACTACTGGTGAAAATATCTTTGTTTCTCTTATTCAAAAGCGTTTTCAGGTTGATGCCCGAGTCTTTGCACTGGATGATTGTTCACAACAAGACAAAAGAAATCACGAGGTCAGTACCGCAGCGCTTTTCCAAAGCCACAGTTCGATTTGAGGTACTTGAAGCACTCGTCACGCTTGAACAAGACGGAACTGGCACTGGAAGAGTGCCGAACAAATGGCGCCAACAAGGAAACCACAGAAATCAAGGAAATGGGAAACGCAGCTGCGAAGCGAACTCTCCTCGACATCATCAGGTTGAAGAACTTTGCTCGCGCGTTCTCATCAAGCTTTTCAGGTCCCCGCCTCTCCTGTTTCACCTCCTTCTACAGTGCTTCATTATGTATTAGTTGTGAAACTGAGCCTTGACACAGTTCTTTGTTTAGGTGTGTCATGAACGCGGTTTACTGGGGTCTCTCTCTCTTCAGCTCGGACCTGAGCGAAGATGAAATGAGCGGATACCTCCTTTCGGGGTTCGTGGAACTCCCCGCCGGGATGCTCGCCGTCTTCCTACTCACAATATTCGGGAGACGGACGGTATCGACAGCAGCTCTCCTCGCCCAGTCTGTCGCAATGGCCGCCGCCATCCTGTATCCTGGGAAGAATTGGGTCTCAATGGTCCTGCAACTCCTCGCGAAAGTGTTTAACTCGATTTGCTGGGCAGCGCAACCTCTTTTGATCGCGGAACTGAGCCCAACTTCTGTTAGAAACATATTTTACGGTGAGTCGCAGAAACACAACGCTGTGTAACCCGTTTAAATAGGAATCGTTGGATTTGTGAGTGAACTCGGATCAATTGGCGCTCCGTACCTGGACATTCTCGTCAGTTTTCTCTAACGGAATGTTCGATTCCATGTTGCTTAATAATTCCAGAAAAAGATAGACGAGCGGGCTCCGGCTCTTGTGCTTGCATCGCTGTCGGCGTTGGCTGCCTTAGCCGCAGTGTTCGCTCCAGAAACCAAAGACAAACCACTGCCCGAAGATCTCGACCAGTTCGACGCAGGTCCTATTTGGAATTACATGTTCGGCTCCCGCAAAACCCTCAACAACACCGAAGAGGAAGGGATCGAGGATTCACAGAGGTTCTTAGACCAAACAATGAATTTGCAAACCAAATAAAACGTACCCTTGGTGGATGCTTGGGAATCTCAAACATTCTCCAGATTTATTGTTTTCTGTAAGGTTTGCGACCACCAGAGACTGAGATGAAAGAACTGTACATATCTTGAGAGATGTATGCAAAATACCCATTCATGTTGAGTTGAGAAGTTGTACCCTATTCACAAGTATAGTCATGTCAAAGACGTTCGAGATTTGAGGAGAAGAGAGAGGAGGTGTTTACATGTGGCAACATGGAGGAAGATGGCGCTTGAGCAAAGAGACGTTCAGTGAAGCAAACGTTGAAGGTAGAGAGGGGAGGGAATCACGGAAAGCCTTGACGATTGCATTCAAACGTACTGAGGTAACTGTTCCGTGGACGTGTCGCGTTTCGCGAAACAAGAAGAGGTTGGAAGAGAGAAGGCGCGTGGAAAAAGCTCAGAGCAATTCGAATGATACCCGCAAAATAACAATAAGGCCTAAAAACTAGATAACTATGAAACCTAACGGGGACGAGGCATGCGGATATAACCACGACCATTTGCCGTTGCGTTTGGTGGAGGTCCGCGAGCTCTGGCAGGTTGAGCATCAGTGCAGTGGAGGATCGTTCGCACTGCATTCGACAGATTGGCGAAGAAGCGCTCCGAGTCCGAGTGAGCAATTGGAGTCACTGACGCTCGTGGGAATGCCCTGGGATGCATCGGCTGTTGGGGCACTGAACCAATCAACGTAAGTCACACAGAGAAACACACAGTATCCACATACCTAAGACCGGCATATCGTCGTGAATGTTTTGAGGCGGCCTGAAAAGCGGTCGGAGTACGGATCGCTGAAGAACTGCTGGTCGAATCACCCGCCCGACACCAATGGAGGAATTGTTTTGGTGTAGAGCAACCTGCGGCAGGAGGATTGGTCGCTCACTAAAAAGATAGCGTTTCCATCGATTAGGTGGGTAAATTTTGGAGATGCGACAAGTCAAACCGGAAGATCCGAACAATGCGAAGATGTTAAAACTTACTCAATGTGTTCGCTTGTCCGAGAGCTCTCTACGCGCACAGAATGTCGAAGAGGGGAACTATGAGGCGTGACGACGCGCTGTGCATTGAAATGTCCGTTTGACGGCGCTTGAGACTGTGGGAACGACAGTCGCTGCATCTGTTGCATCTGCTGTAGTTGCCTACGAGCGTATTCAGGGGTCTGGTTTCCAGTGGCGACGTACGAAGAGGAGGCTTCAGCAAAGTTGAAGGCACTGAAGGAATCCTCAGTCAACTCCTGTCCGCTTGTCTGGAAGAAGTCTGCGCGTCTATTCGTCCTTCTGTGCGCCGCTCGACTCATCGACACTTCGGCCTTCATTTGCTCTGTTTCCACTTTCATATGCGCATTCTTAAGATGAGTGGTGCTCGCGACTGTCCGAATTGTTCGTTCTGAAGATGCATATGAGACTGAACGATCAAGACGAGGACTGGGAACTTGACGAGCTTAAAAAACAGTTCAATCTCATTTCCGTCTCTACACAGAACTCACGTTGATGTACAGCGAACTGAAGATCGGCTGCTGCTCTAGCGGCTCTGATTCTCCGCAGATCTTGACCGCCAAATATAGATCCCTTTATCCACTTTTGATACGTCTTCTCCTCATCGCATTCTGAATCAAGAGATTCTGCTAAACGCAACAACTGGTTTTAGAGATGGAGTGCTTAACTTACGGGATGTCGCAACCGAAGGCTCAATAATAACTCTGCCTTCTTCGTTGCATCGCGCATTGAGGGACGTCGTCATCAGCTTTTGGATTTCTGGTGTGCTCATGGGAACGTTTCGTTCTCCGGGAATCCGAGGCGGTGGCGCAGGAGTAAATGTCGCTGTCAATCCAATGGAGGGTTTGAAAATCTTCCGAGTCAATTCAGCGATTTTCGATTTTCTTTTCTTGGTGCTCGATGACCTCGTGCTGAGCTTCTCGTCGTCTCTTGGTGACTCTCTCCAGCACATCGGAAGCGATCTAGAAATCACGTCCTCTGAGGTCCCAAAAAATCGAGACAATTTCGGTTCCAACTTCTCCATCGTTGCGTTTTGAAAAAATTTGCTCAAGCGACTTCGAATTTCTTTTGATTCTTCAGAAGGGAAACCACCAGGGCGCTGAAATTGGTAATTTACCTCTGCCAATCCTCCTCCACTTACGTTTGTCCACGGTTCTTCCTCGCGTAGAAGATCGACGAAGAAGTCATTGATTTCTTCGACTCCTTTGCCAATCTCTGCACTCCTCCTGATGTTCCCCTGGGAATCTCCTGCATCATCCATTTGAACTTCTTCTGATGTTGAAGCAGGCACAGGTGTTTCAGTGAGTGCCTCATCAGAGCTGCGGTTTATTGAGAACATGGGAGACATGGATCTCCTCTCATGCTCAGATTCGTGACGAGGGGAAGAGAGAGGAGACGCCTCTTGGGGCGACAGACTGCTTTCTTCAGAACTCTGTTTAGAGTCAGCGTTTGTTTCTGCTAGAGGAATTCCTCTCTCCATCAGAAGCTCGTCTGTGTCATTCAATTTGGTCTTCTTCAGGCTGACTCCAGGGTCTTCGCATTCCAGAGTCTGTACTGCTTCGCGTTTCCGGAGTCTGATTCCTTTAACTATTTTAGGAACTAAGAAAAACCCCAAATCATTGTTCACGTCGGATGGTTCTTCCTCGAGTGGCGCAGGAGACTTTGCGATGCAATGATTCGTGCCGTTCACAAGCGGTAGAGGTGAACTGTCGGGAGATAAACTCGTTCCCGCCACTTTTACGTCGGAGGGTGAACTAAAACCTTCGTCATCAAGATTGAGAGGGGTGAACGGTTCTGGAAAAAAGGCGGCAGTTCTGTCTGCTGTGACCTCCTGCATTCCCGGCCGACTTTTGTCCCTTGTGGGCTTTGTAGCCAACTCCTCCAGACCGTTACATGTTTTTGGTCTCTTAAATTGATAGTAGAGTCTTTAAAAGACAGCGATAACCCACATCAGCTGAACCCAGTGAATTCGTTGCGTTCGTCCGTTTGGATAACGTCAGGACCAACTCATTCTTTTGTTCGATGAAGTACGGCGGATTCTCTTTGGTCTGTAAGCTGCTATCCGCGATCTTTGTGTTTGGTCGATGGGCAGATGCGATCATTCCATCAGCTGATGTGGAAGGCACGTTCGGATTGTGGGTTGGGGATAACAGAAAGCCCTGGTAGTCATCGCCAGAATCTCCATAGGAATCGCTTTCACGACACTGCGGGCGAAAGTTGTGACGAAGTTTTAAATGGTGGGCGATCCCCACGTCGCGGACAACGTGGTCACAATGCTGGAAATGAAGATAAATTTACATGGATTGTTCGCAAACAAACCTTGCATCTGACGAAAACTAGGCGTTCTGAGTCGGCAGCGGGACACAAACCATAGCAAATGGATTCTAAAATCGTGAACTAATCAGATTCCGCTAGAAACACATACTTTTGCTGGGGAGCGAAGAAGACGTCGACACATACTTCAGTTTCTCTCTATCGTGTTTAATAATTCCTTTGTAACGTTTCTCTGTCCCGGCGATGAACTCATCCCACGAGGCAAATACAATGCTATCGTCGTCTTCGCTGTCATCCGACATCGAAGACGGTAGCCAGAAGCTAAAACAAGTATGAGTAATTCCGCGAATGTCGCTTCGCGAGTTCTCCCGGAAATATGGTCGTGAGAATAAGTTAATTTGCCTTGTGTTCAGACGAGTCGACAAACGTGATCTTTAAAATACAAATAAACGGGCGGTTCGATGTTGCTACTGTGAAACACAGTCAGTGAGTCAAGCAATTGGGTTGATCTCGTTGGCCGTCGATGACCATCGCATAAACCTCTCGCGCCCTCTGTACACCATTCGGCTGTTAGTTGCGCCAACTAGGAGCCAGCATCTGGATTTTTCACTCTTCCTTCCAGAATCTGTGTTCCGCATGAATCTAGCCAGCCTCTGGTGTTTCAGTTCTCTTTCATCAAGCTCCTTCATCTTTTCTTACGACCAAAAACAAGAAGCGTCAATGGCGACAACAATGGCCGACAAACCAACGAGCTTTTCGTGTTGAGACCCGGTTGTCAAACTGAAAAAATCTCGTTCTGTGTACCGCGGGCTCGTCCAATAGCAGTGTTTCTAAAATAACCTAATTATTGTAGTAGTGTGGCTTGTTTTTATTTAGCATTATAAAAATATAAACTTCAATTTTCGCTCTCTCCATCGCTTATTGACATAAAGATACCAATGTCTTCATTGTGTCTGTCCCCAGCAAGCATTGTTTTTGTGTTATCAGATTTGTTCAACGATTCGGTTCCGATTCGATGAGTAATTTTGCCCGAGGAAGAAAGCAATCTCAAACGCAGAACCAAGAAATATTGCGTTTTTTTAAATAATATTCTTCACACTTTCAAATGTTCGGCCACGACATTATCTGGACTTCGATTAAATTTCGCTCTATACATATCTGTGGGAGTTACCTAGAAGAGTGTCGAGAGAAGCAGTGGAACTCATTGGTTCACATGTATTTTCTTGGATTATTCCAGCTGATTTGCGATTATTTCCTCTTATTCCTATTCGTTATTCCTGCTTCAGTTTTTTAAGTCAAGAATACAACCAATAAGTCTGTGTGAGTGTGAAACACTTCAGTTCGCGCACTTTACCATTACAGAAACGCTGACGCTTTCTCTGAAATTTCGTGGAGAAACCGATTAGATAGTTAGCTCTCACTATTATCCATTGTTCATTATAGCTTTTCAGCTCTAATGGTTCGCAGTAATTCCGTTATGAGCAGGATAGGGATGCCCATTTGTGTTGACGTGATCGACGGTCTGGAGACTGAAAACGCTTTGACAATGGTGGAGAAGTATGGAGCGGTAGGCAACAGCTATTACATCGCTAAATCGGACGATGTTCTCATTTCAGTTTGTGCAAAGGAGTAACGAACCAGCATGTATCAAGAAACTTATGACTCACGCCGTTCTTGGAAACTACAAGCAATTTAAGAGTTGCGTCGAATCGATGTGTACTTTAGCTCAGCAGCGAGTAAGCACAAATGGATTGTCTCGTGAAGTGAAGAGTTCTCTTCCATTGACCCTGGAAAGCTTAAGGAGGAAAATGTTTGACAACATTTTGAAGGTGTCATACGACAAGGTAGAGGAGATCACACTACTCATGTTCCTGAGCATAAGTCATGCAAGAGAGCAGAAGTGCGAAGATATTGATCACGGTTACTGTCGGTAATAAAATTTTATTTATCGGATTCGCAATGAACTGTCATTTAGAATTCTGGAAGATATAATGAAGGGAGCGTCACCCTCATCGATCAGAGAGCAGCTGATGATCCGATCAAGCATCGATCGTACTGCGCTGCATTTCGCTGCTTCGACTGGTCAGGCATGTCAACTGGCTAATCTGTTGCAGTCAGGAATCTACCTTGATAGCTACGATAAATCCGGTTTGCTTTCTACCGTACTATCAACCTCAACTTAATTGCTTCTGGTGTGAAATATTTTCATCGCTTTTTTTATAGGTCGGACACCTTTGCACTACGCCATTGAAAGAAGTAGCGGCGTTTTAGTAAGCAATCGATTAATGCTAATCACATATACATATTCCTTCAGGTGTCGCTTCTTCTTTGGTGTGGTGCCGATATGTCAAAATCTCAGCTGTCGAGACCACGATATGCTCCACGACTCATTTCTCTATCAAATTCTACTACTCAGCAGGTTTGTTTGCTGCAAAATCTCGTATAAGCTAATCTTTTGCAGCTGGGCACTTATTTGGACGGACGGATTAATTACGTTCAGTCAAAGTTTATGAACTGGGCATCAGAGTTCTGTCAGCAACATTTCGACCTTCGTGGAAGACCCAGCTCAGAAATCCACTGTATGCGACTTTGTCGAGACAGTGACAATCTTTCGGTCACAGCTTGTCTGTCTGAAGACTTGCAGGTAAGTAAATAGCTTGTCATCGATGAGTAGCCAGAGAGTAACTTTTGCAGCGAACCGTTTGCTTGGATTTCAGAGACACATTACATGAAGATCTATTAGACGATTATAACATGGTTTGTGAAATATAGTTACGCTTAATATATCTGAGTGCTTTCTAGAGCTTATTTATGTTCCCTGTGTTTTACCGTCCTCAAACGAATAGTCACGAATCGCTTAGTCCCGAGCTCTGCAGGACAGACTTCTTCAGTTCATGTCAGAAAGTGGAAAACGTTATCGCTGGTCGAATGCTGTAAGTTCTAGCTCAACTCCCAAATTTGAAGTTCAAATTTTGACTGGTTTATAGACTAAAAGGAGAGTACATTGAATTGTTCCTGGAGAGTGAGATCAACCCAGAGCACAATGGCTATTTCTACATGTACCGATTGCCCAATACTCTGGTCCCGGATACTCACGAGCTGCACTTTAATCTCGACTTGAAACGGCTCAGCAGTGAACAACTACAGTCGTGCTTCTTCCTCGTGGGGGCGATTGCGACGCGAAAGAAACCAACGAAGCAAAGTTCCGGAGCGAAAAATGTTCAGAAGACGAAGACCAAATGCGATTGATTGCTAAATTGTTGTACAGCCTGTAAATGACTGATCGTTCGCAGAGCTGCGTTCGTGAAGTTTATTGCAACGAGACTGAACCAGTGTGGAGCATTTCCTTTGAAGCTTTAAAGATGACAAAGTATGTTGTTGTTGTAATGGTGCTATGAAACTGATAAGAAAACACTAACAAGCCTCCGGTGTACGCCTCGGCTCTATGCGAACTCTCTTAAGTGATTCGCAATTTATGGGACATCTGCTCGACTTGGGTTCTCATTCGGTTCACAGGTATCGACAACAATAAGAGTAATCAATCATAAGAGTGCCGACATAATCAAAATAATCGAATTACTGTCACGAACTTATCAGCACAAAAGTACGATCGATTAGTGCATAACCAGATCCAGAAGGAGATCGTTCGCCCTTGGAGGGACTATTTTCTGGTTATTTATCATCCAACCATGGGATCAAATTTCATTGATGGATTTTGAAACATAGAATGTTCTAAAGTGACAGTTTTCCTTTCGGATGAATCGCGGTAATTTCGCAAGAGGCGCTGCTGAATTTGAACACGTTTTAGCCTACAAGAACAATTCGTTGATTTATGGTTGTTTCCGCCAAACGCACTAATTACACAACACCACTCGCACGTCGTCAGGTGGACTCATTTACAACATTCCTCGTGATCATGCGCTAAAGGCGAATTGATTTTTATTTTTGCACTATGGATGAACTTCATGTTTGTAACAAGCTGACAGATATATATTCGCGCTTGATTCCGCGCACATTGCCACGATAACAAATGAATTCCTCTCTAGCTAGATCCCTCCGCTGTTCGCGTGAGATTGATCTCACTGTTACAAGAATGTCGAGCGCGTTCCTGAGTCTGACGTCGATGGAATGTAACTGTTTTGATAAATTTGATGAATGTCTTAAGTAAGTTGGAAACAAGTTCTGTTATCGGCGTAGCTTTGCGCATCATCTTTTGGAGCTTGCAAATCTTCATCCTATAGGCTCACTCATTTAATTAGGAGGATCCAAATTACGTATCGATAACGTTTAAGACAAATAGCACGGAATCTATGTACAGTATCGAGTCACGAATTTTGATTTATAGCCTCGTGTTGTAAGAGGAGAGGGAGTTCGAGAAGACGGCGACCGATCCGAAGAACGTTTCGGAGCCGCGACGGACCCCGACGCGGTCGCGAGGAGTCGATGGTGGAGTAGGGCCTTCTTCGATTGGAGCTCTGCGGAGATCGCTGCTGTTCAAGGGAGCGATGTTCATGCGGTGGAGGTCGTCTTCCTCAAGTTCTTCAACGATCGTCGATGTCTTACGGTTGAAACTGAAAAGCGCGGTGCGTAAACAACACGGGACGGCAGAGTAGGGACACCTCAGTCGCTCGGGTCCTTTGTCGGCGAAGCCATTGCCAAGGCTTCCGCTGTCGCTGTGGGAGGATCGTCTGTCGGCGGATTCGGAAGCTGCGTCGCTCTCATTCTCTTCATCAGAATCCACGGAGCACAACGATGACTGATTTCTCAATCGACAAACGCGCGAGCGGAGTTCCGCAGTCGCAGATTTGATAGCGGGCTCCGACTGGCGTCGAGTGGACAAAAGCGCAGCATCGCGATCGCCTCCTCCATGAAGCGATTGAGAGTCGGCACTGTCGGGAATACTCGGATTCCGCATGAGCGTTGGACAGATCGAGTGTCTATGATGAATGAGGCTTTCTGGAGGTCCTTCCTGAAAGTGGGCTAATTGATGATCATTCAGCGATCGACTGGCGAGTGCAGATCGCGGAAGATTTGATAGGGATAACTTACCGCTCCGACGGTTATGTTGAGCGAGTGGCGGCGAGATGTGCTGAAGCCGAGAGGAGACTGTGGTTCCGAGGATAGGTCGGTCTTCGACCGTGAGCGAAATTCTGGTGTCTTTGCTTGATTGACGAAGTCTCCCATCATCTGAACCAGCGATTCCTTGATGCGCATGGCGATGGTATGCGAAGTGAATTGATCTGAAGAAATGGCGAAAATTGACGAAAAGACAACAAAAAACCAACGCGGCGAGAAGTTCACGCGACTTTCCAACACATCGCCAGAAGATAAGAAGCGCACCAAAATAACCGACCAACCAGCGCTCCAACCAACCCTCGACTGCTGAACACAACGTTTCACAACCGGATTCCGCGCGCACAAACGCGCAAGACGTCGCTTCGCATCCACCAGGTTACTTCATAAGTGCATAGTTACGGTCAAAACAGTCGTCGACTCATGGCCAACTGTCGTCAACGCTGCGTGCGCTAAGATCATTGCTTGCATGACCCTTCAGCCCACGAGTAAAAACTCTGCAATTGAAACTCCTCGATGATAACCTTCGAATGAATGCGCGAACGCAGCAGGAGAGAACCTTTTTACAAACACGACGGCAAGTTTGACTTTTAGACTGTAAGAGACAAAAAACAACAGATTTTTGGTTTTTGTCGCGTCCATCACTGTGATCACTGCATATTACGGTGTTCGCATCTCTGTCGCCGCTAAAAGTCTTCTTTTCAAAAACAAAATACCTTAAGTGTTTCTGATTGATGACGGAATGCGGCAGCTATCGGATTTGCCGTCTTTCAGATAGATTCGCAGTGGAATGTGGCGAAACAAGTTAACAACTAATTTTATTTGCGTCTTGTGCACGAGATCATATTTTACAGTTTTGGAGCGTTGGCTCTGCTTATGTACATAATGTGGACAAGTACGATTGACCGAATAGAGGAGAATTACAGATAGGCTCTTTGTACAGTTACATAGGAGGAATGCATTTACAGTCGGGTGTTCATGGGTCCCAGATGATTCGAGTAAGCGGCGATGGAGCCGAAGAAAGTCTGCGAACCGCGACGACTGTGACTGACGGATTCCTCATCGCTTTCGGAGATCACAGAAGTCGTGTGGTGATGAGAGCTCGTGGAGCCAGCCGACGAGTGGCAAGACGAGATTTTACGGTAGTCTGTGTCTGGGTAGGCGTGGACCGCCGGCTCGCTTTGTCGTCTGCCGACGAAGAAGTCTGAGTCTGGAGTGCGATTGACGGCGGGAGTGCATGCGCTCATCGTGGAATGCGCGCGTGAATGCACAGGGCCGCAGTAGTCCACCTGAACGGAATACTGTACCACGATTGTAAGGGATGAGGTTTACTTCGTTGCCGATGAAAATGTTGAGGCTGCTGCGGTGGACGCGATTCTCTTCGGCGACGGCATCAGAGATGAACTGAATCGAGGAAGAGTTCAGCTTGAAGTCTGGACTCTTGTTGAGACCCACAAATTCCCCCAGCATGTTGACGAGTGAGTCGCGGAGCTTCATCTCGGTGGCTGGAGAAATCCCAGTTTAGAAAACCGCTGATAGGTCGCGAGGAAAACAAACGAGAACGTCGTTCGACCGAAACAAAGGGTTGAGAGCGCGAAGAAACGCGCGAAAAAAGCGAATATGACCACGCAGATCGCTTCTCCCTTTTATATCGGCGTCGGTTCGAACCGGTTCCATCAGAAGCTCGAAGACACCACCCCTCACAATCACGCCGTCGATCCCTCCGGGTTCCCAGCGCTCTTTTTGTGTCTTCGAGACATCGTCGAATTCTTCAGGCGCTTACCATTCTTGATCGCTCGATCACGTCATGTGAGCTGAACTGCCGCTGGAATCAAAGACCAACCTTTGAACTCTCTGGAAAGCGATCGCTTCTGTTTAACTTCACGGAACATGTGCCGCTGCTTCTATGCGGCGTTTGCACCATTTTCGAAGTGATTGATGTAGATATGAATTGAAAACACTTAATTTTTTCGCACGTCAGCGGTGGTCGTTCGTCTAATTCGATAGCGGCACCGACGCCCTCAGAAGTGCCGCTATTCGTGATGCCTGAGAGCATTCGGACTCTGTCACACAAGGGGAAAGCGGAACATGACCACAGGGCGTCGCAAAGCATCCAAGCGAACGCAATTGGCTTGTTTTTTGGTTCACAACAAGATCTTTGCTATTTAGAACGATTCGCAACTTTGTCAAGTGTTTCGAAGTCAGCGAAGTGCGTTAATTGTCCCCTTGATCGCATTACCGTTCCGTTAGTCGGTTTGTTGTCGCCGCTGGAAGCGCGCGATGACCTTTACGTCCGCCGTTTGTCTGCGAATTCTACGCAGATTTAAGCGCTTCAAAACTGCTGTAAGTGCAACACTGGCGGTAGTTTCTCTGCAGGAAGATCAAGCACGCGCGTTTCTATTGTAACAGCACCACCTTCGAGCATGCAAAGTCTGTATTGCAAGCGCCGAATTCCAACATTTCGTAATAGAACTTGGCGCAGGATTGTGATGTAAGTGTATTGTTCTTCGGCGTTGCCGGTGATTCGCGAGGACGTCCAGAAGGCATGGTTTTCTTCGCGCTTGATTGATGCGTTTGTGATGACCTGAAGCAAATCGACAACACAGCAACATGTCCTTCAACCTGACAGATCGTTCGCATTCTTCGATTCGAACTACGTCTCGTAGCGGACTAGACAGTGCGTGCGCGTGCGTCCGTTCCAGCGTTCGCTTGCACTTTCAAGTCGACAACATGACTAGACGGAATTGTTGCCACCAAAAACAGCGCATTCTTGAGTTTCTGTTCTCTGAAAAAGATTTCACTGGTGATAAGGCCAAATCGGCAAAGATACAATCTCCGATCACATTCTCAGAATGCCTCCCTACGTAACAACGAAAGAGACGCTGCTGCCTGCGCGAGACCGAGACGCTAAACCGGTCCGGAGCTTCTTGGAACATAATCCGTCAAAGCGACAGAGCTGAGCATCGCCTCCAATTAACCCGATGATAAGCGGTCGTCGCAGCACCAAAAGTGGGCTAATGCAACTCGGGATCGTAAATGATCGCCACTCGAACTGTTCAGAGTTTCCTGACTTCGAATGTCAAGAATTCGAGGCCTTTGCGTATCGCCGAGGTCAACCAAATCTTTGTTTTGTCATCTACTCTTCGATGTCTCATGTTTGTGATAAATGAGAATTGCACCCGACCGCTCCGAGGAGAACAATTCTGCTGTGCTGGCGTCATTACAAAAACCCCGATCCACATTCTTCACGTCGCACTTCGTCGTACCTTCGATAAACACTCCAGAAGCGGCTTTTTCTGTAGGATCTCTCTGACCGCGGATCACCGATCCATTAGGCGTTCGTGATTCCGCATCAAAACATCTTCGCGGCTGCTGAGAGATGATCGTCGCGTCGGTCACTCCTACGGTCACAACGTAGAAATCAAAACAAGTTATGACGCTCGAAGCGGATTTTTGAATAAATCAAAACAGCGAAGAAACGCTGATTTACGATGTGTGCGATTCTGTGACCCAACTCTCTGTGATTATTTATAGTCTTCTCAATTGATCGTTGACCATCGATTACTTACCGTAACCCAATATACTCCGAGATTTGGGAAACGGCTGTCCGCTTAGCAGAGTGCAGAGTTGTCGTGCATTCCATGAGGAGAATGACGTCCTCGGCGACCTGTATTCTGCGAAAACAAACAAATCGATCGCGAGTTTGGTCGCCTCTGAAAACGTTCAAATAGAGCTTCTCTACTCGCTTCTCGTGTGGTATTCCCATTTCTAATAAAAGGATAAATCGATAATCCGCGCACTCAGGTTCCATGGGAGTTGCGCACTGCATCTGTTCACAACAAGCTTTAATGACAAACCAATTCAGGACTAGTTAAGCGCATTTGTAGAGTTTTGGTTGGCGAGAGTTGTTCCGATCGCGGTGTGCGTTATCGGTAAGCTCCGAAAAACCTTCGCAGCACAAATCGTATCGGACGGAAACGTGGATGATAAGCGCGAGTGGCTGTTTTCAGAGGGCTCTCGATGATGCGCTGAGTATCGATCGAATCGCTCGTTGCTTCTCGAGGAACGTGGATTTTGGAGAGAGGAATGGTTTCACTGCTTGGAGGAAGCGATTGGAGCGACGATGAATGTGGAGCCCATGACGAAAAGGTTCGCGTATCTCTCTGATTGATGAGGTCTGAGATAAAATCGGCGATGCAGGCCAATAGGTGGGTGCATTCTGAGTCGTGCATGACGAATTTCAACCTTAAAAGTAATTCTTTACCATCTGTAAACTCCGGGTATCGTTTTCTGCCTTTTGCGGGGGTTCTCGTATTGCGGGAAGGTGGAAACAGGTTTTGGATTCCACGAACGCGCGTCTCTATGACAGCGTCTAGTCGCGTGCTCTCATCCAAATGCCGAAAACTCCTTCTCTCGTCACCGAACGACCGCTATTCGATACGAATGACTAATGCACCAGTGTTTCAGAGGCCGATGTTGGAACAGCGGGATCAGTTTTCGATCCAAGAGGCTGAATCACAAGAGCGTATGTTGTTGTATTCGTTACCCTCAGCTTCATGTTACTTTTAGCGCAATCAAAATTCCAAAGTGGCCGCCGATGGATGAATTCGAAGGTTTGTAAGAGACTTTCTGTCAGCATCCGAGATCATTCCCGTTGGTTTCAGTTCTCCCGCGTGTATTGCGCTCTCCTCCTTCTTGGCATCGTTGCGGTCGCTTCCCTCGTTCTGGCGGTGTTCCTTCTTGTAACGGTCAAACAGTTCGGCGACCGACTCGAAGACGCGAATGTTCGCGGCCAGAACGCGCTCACAAAAGCTTTGAATGTAACATCTGAATTTCGGCCAATCAATCTTAAATATCTGTGGTTCAGACGTTGAAACAGCACGTTGTCGGTGGAATTCCACCTCAGCTGCCTCCGAACGCCATTCACCCCGTGGCGCTGCAGAATCTGAGTCCAGAGCAGATCGCCCAAGCGAAGGCTGCAGGTCGGCTTCCTCTCCATCCTTCAAGTCAAATCGGTGTCGTTTAGGCCTTATTCCCGTGGACGCAACTCTAAATCCCAAACAAAACATCGAGCCTCATCTCTCCGCTCCTCATGTTTCGGGGGAAACGACTTGGAAGAAGGACTGGCATGATCCGAAATGCGACATTCGCTGTGGCAAGACTGAGTTTGACCCAATTGTAGCTTCATTTGCCTGAAATGGTTCATTTACAGCGTGACCGTGCCGCCACTCATCGTCATTAGTCTTGACGGATTTGCAGCGGATTACCTGCAGAGAAGAATTGTGACGACTTTGGATCGGATGAAGGAGTGCGGCACGTCAGCCGAGGTACGGTCTCTCCAATCTCTCTGTGCGCAGTTGCTTTAGTTCATGTATTCGTCATTCCCGACGAAAACGTTTCCGAACCACTACACCTTGGCTACTGGACTATACCCGGAATCACATGGAATCGTTGACAACGCCGTTTTCGATCCTCTTTTGGATTCTAAACTCGTAAACGTGAAGCAAACGAACGATTCCAGATTCTACCTTGGAGAGCCGGTGAGAACGTCCTTGAATTTTCTCGAACGAGGTGTGCGTTGCAGATTTGGAGCACAGTTGAGCGGAACAACCACAAGGCGGCCTGTCTGTTCTGGCCTGGGTGTGGAGTCCCGAGGGAGTTTATGCCAACGTACAATCACAAGTACAACAAGTCTTTTTCGTACTCCGAACGTATCGATACGGTAGGCCTTAAGACATTCTGAACTGGGAATACGGTGTTGCAGATAATCAACTGGTTGAAGCTCCCCATGCAGCAGAGACCTCAGCTCATAATGGCCTACTTTGACCAACCGGATTCCGTCGGTCATTACCACAAGACAGACGAAGAGGTGAACCTCGAACTTGTGCACATGGAAGGACTTCTGAACTACTTCGTGTCCACACTCTACTCGCTGCAGTGGCTCGACTGCGTCAACATAATCGTTGTTTCCGACCACGGAATGCACACCTTGCAGAACAGAAACTACTTCAGCGAGAGGATTGATACGTCGGGGCTCATTGTGTCCAGCGGGGTCATCGGGCGCATCCACCTCGCCGATTCAGGCCGGAGCTATGAGTCTGTCGTCAAACCGTACGAGTGCGAGAACGGCGGAAGAACGTTTCGTGTATACAACAGAAGCACGATGCCCGTGAGATACCACTTCTCCGCGACCCCCCGCGTCGGGGACGCAGTGTTCGAAGGACGTCCCGGGACAACCTTCTTCCAGTAAGTCCTCCACAACGCACGATCTATTTTTCTTCTCTCAGGTCTCCTGAACACGACAGCCGGGTCACCGCCGACCACGGATTCGACTATCTCGACGAATTGATGCACGCGATATTCTTCGCTCGGGGTCCGAACATCCAGCGTGGGAAAACCCTGGAGCCCTTCCAGAACATCGAACTTTTTGATTTCATGATCGGTAAATCGCAATTTAGAAAAGAAACTCAACGCGCAGTCGCTGACATTTAGATTTGCTGCAGCTTCCTCACGATGTTCCCACAAACGGAACTTTTGGTGTTCTTAGGAAGGCCGTTTTGAACGTGAACTCAATAGCTCCTCCTCCTCAACCACCTCTGCACCTGATGAGAGAATGCAGTGAGAAAGTACTTTTTGTAAGGAGAGAACTGGCTGCTTGCAAGAACGATGCCGAGTGCAACCAAATGGCGGTGAGTTGAAAAGCCTGTAAATGATGGCTTTCTTTTTTCCAGAAAGCGGCCAACTCCCAGCTGGAACGCTGTCCCATTGCGAAGGGACCTTATGGAACGTTTCACTCTCCAGATTCCGACTTCTGTTTGGTTTCTCTGTGTTCCTCAGCAGTTCTTTCGCGAGATGCGCAGATCAGCAAGGGAGACACTAACATGTTGTTTGAATCCCTTTCGGCCGAACAACTCAAACGTTCGAATACGGTTAGCTCAGAAGAAGAGTGCGACTTCTACCTCAGCAGCTACGAGACTGATTGTGAGAGATGGAACCTTCATAAAACGCAGAATCAAAGCGAAGATGTCGTCTACGCGAGTCTCGCTCTCGATTCAGAGAATCGTAAGTTTTCTATCCTTCAAATCATATTTTGCTGTTCAGGGTTGAATCGGTTCTACCAGATGCAGAGTCGCCTCTACGCAACCTTCGTCAGCGGCGCTTTTTCAGTTCTTCAGAACCGAACTCTCGAGTACATCCAAAAATACGGTCGTCTGGTGGCGATCACCGGTACAATTTATGACCTCGACACAAACGGCGTTTTCGATAGTTCCAAGGGATTCCGCGGGAATGACGCAGCACCCACACCGCCTCCGACGCACGTCTTCCGAATCTTGATACGATGCGAGGATTCGCTCTGGCAGATCGACGGACAGTCGTGTCAGAATCCGCAGATGACGCGTGTGCTCTCTTTCGTTCTCCCGAATCTTCCCCATGATTCCAACTGTTTGGTACTGTAGCTCTATCGTATTTTCTGAAGATCACGTTCCAGGCTCCCAACGATTATCTGCTGGCGAACTCAGCTCGTGTGAGAGACATCGAGCTTCTCACGAACATTCAATTCTTCGCTCATCGACAGTGGTTCACCGAGGAACTCGCGCTCTCCTTGCGTACTCATGTATCCCAATCGCTATGGACGTAAATGGCGGGAAAACTCCGGTTCGTGACTTCTACGGGTCATCTTCGTTTTCGCTCTTGTTCGCGGGTTCGGCACAACTGAAGATTCAAATTTCGATTTCTGTGATAAATGATGAAAGAGAAGCAATTGTGATGTTTCGAACGTGTACCAAAAGCACTCAACCGCCAGCCTGACATGAAGCTCGAACATCTTGCCATCTCATTCAATATTTGACCAACCACAACTTGATTTTTGTGCTGTGTCGAAGGCTTTCGGTGCGAAAGAATTGGAGGTATACAGAATACGGTAGACTGATTGTGAGCACATTTGTGGTGGACGACAATGCGAACGTTCAGACCTTCCACGAATCGATTTTCATTATTTTTCTTCTTTTTCGCATCCTCATCTTTTTGGCCTCATTTTGTTGCTTCCCATTTTCATCCCTCGTTTGGTCTCATTTGCGACGCGTCAATCGCGTTCGCCAGATGCACAACCTACCCGCCGCGGCATCGCATTCGCTGGCGTCGTAATTGATTATTCGTGACGGCAGGCGCGGAGAATACCCGACCTCAGCCACCACAGACTTTTTCAGTGTTTTTCTAACCATGAGCGCTGTCAAGTGGCTTCCATTGGAATCGAACCCGGAAACGATCAATTCGGTAACCACCGTGATAATACATTAAGAATACGTGAAACTTTAGTTTTTAAACAAGATCGGCGTGGTTGGCGCTGAATGCGTCGATGTCTACGGATTCGATGACGATTTGCTTGCTTTCCTCCCTCAGCCGCAATATGCTTTGATTCTCTGTGAGTTCATTGCTCTGGTGATTAGACATATAAGTTACAACTTTTAGGCTTCCCGGACTACAAAAAAGTGGATGAACTGATGCGCCCGGTATACGAGAAGCTTGAGAAGGAAGGAGCTAATGTTCCTGATAACGTGTTCTTCATGAAGCAGAAGATCTCCAACGCGTGTGGCACGTTCGCTCTATTCCATTCGCTTGCCAATAACGCCGACAAGATAGACCTCGGTTTGCACATCGAATCATAGATTTTGCATGTGACAACATTTTTTAGGGACCGGATCGTTCCGTAAATGGTTAACTGTAGCGCAAAAGGCCGATGTGGAGAGTCGTTCTGATTTGTTGGCAAACGATGATGAACTTAGCAAAGCTCATGAATCCGCCGCTCGTCTGGGCGACACAAATGTGAGCATTGACGACAAAGTGGAACATCACTTCATTTGCTACGTGAACAACAATGGCACTCTGCTTGGTTTGTGCCACATTTGTGATGTCTTATTTTTAGCTTGTTCAGAAATTGACTCGCGCATGCCGTATCCTCGCGAGCTGGGTCCTACTACGCAAGAATCTTTGATCAAAGATGCTGGAAATGTTTGCCGCGAACTCATGAACAAGATGGATAACGTATCTTTCGGAGCTATGGCTGTCGTTGGGAAATGAATGAACGATCCCAACGAACAATCGCACGCTAACTTATTATATACTTAACCTTTTTTCAGTTTACCGCTTTTTTCGGAGTTGTCATTTCACGTTTTGATAACCGATCGCATTGTTTATGGCTTGAATGCATCTGAATAAATACATAATCGAAAATAGTATTTATATCCGACATGAGAGAGTAAAATTCACACGATATACTGGCAATATTAAATATCCCGAACGGAATGTCCTGATGTGTGAAAATGTCCTCGAATTTTGAAAATTTAATCAGGTTAACTTTTCCTTGTATTGCTTGTCCATTTGTGTCGACCAAAGTATCGTGAAACGCGTGCGTTCCTATCGTGTGTGCCTGTGCATAAGTTCTATTCAACCTTTATTTTACAGATCACTTCGAAATTTCGAAATAATCGGAAACAATGGTATGTTGTCTAAGCATTAACTTTGCCTAACAAGCTATGTTGTAGGCTCGGAATTCTGAAAAAGCGATGACGGCTCTGGCCAGATGGCGTCGAATGAAGGAGCAAGAGGAAAAGGGACCCATAGCCAGGCGTCCCCACGACGTTTTGGAATGTAGAATCTTGAAAGACGCCGAACGTTTCCGTCGTGAGGTTACTATGGACATTGCAAAGAAGATTGCTTTGATACAGGTAGGTTGAACTTTATGGTGCTTTTTATAATCCCGTCTATTTCTAGAATCCTGGTCTTGGAGAATACAAGATTCGCGACTTAAACGACGAAATCAATAAGCAGCTGAAAGTTAAACATGCTTGGGAGAAACGCATAAAAGACCTAGGTGGCACCGACTACAGGAAGACCGCTCCACGCGAGCTGGATAAGGATGGTTGTGAAGTTGCGGGCAACAGAGGATACAAATATTTTGGTGCGGCAAAGGACTTGCCGGGAGTTCGAGAACTGTTCGAACAAGGCACAGTTAAGGAAGAGCGGCATGCACCTCGTTCAGAACTGACGAAGAATCTTGATGCAGATTATTATGGGTATATGTGTGACGACGACGGCCTTCTCATTCCTTTAGAAAAGGCCGAAGAAGCGCGCTCTTTGACCAAGCTTAAAGCTGAATGGGCAGAAAAGGGTCCTGCCATGAATCGTGACAAAACACTGGAGGATGATATCTACAAAGTCACACATGTAAGCTTGTTTTGAATTTTAGGAAATAATTCTAATCTTTCAGGACTCTGACGAGGAAGAAGATCTAGAAAAATCCCTTGTTACTCGGGAAGACGGAAAAGAAGTTGTGATCACACGTGTTGTCGTTCCTTCGCAAGAAGAAATTGAAGCGGCCTTGGTTGAGCGCAAGAAACAATTCTTGCTGGACCAATTTGTTGGCTCTGATTGAATTTTAAGTTTGTTGTTTTTCAGTCTTGCACAGTGAATAAAATTGAAAGAGATTGAAGCTTTTGCTTTTATGTGAGTTATGAAGAGGAGTTATGTACATATCCGAACATTTCCACACGTATTGAGCTACCCGTTTTGAGCACTGATTCATCTCATCCTTGCAGATTGGAAGTCTTGTCCGCCGTGTTGGTTCCTTCAAGTTCTCTGACAATCTCTTCAGTTGGTCTCTGTCTGGTTTCTGGCAGTTTGTAATAGAGGAATATTGCTGTCAATGCTGTAGGAAAGATATTAATCAGCTGCGAAAAAGGGCCGCAGAGGTTTTGCAGAGGGTAGAATATCAAGGGGGAGAGAAAGCACGAAATGTACTGCGCTGACACTCCAATGGACTGCACTTTCGCTCGATGATTCGTGAGTTCTGTGCCGAGAAACCAGGCGAGCGGCCCGACTCCGAAGCTGAACACAAACAAGAATATAACCATGAGGGCGAAAAACAGGTATCCGGTCCACAGCACTTGAAAAGAGATGAAAACTACCACGTTCAGCATCATCAAAACGTTGACGACTGACAGAGCAATGAGGGAGCAGATGAGTAGCCCGCGTCGTCCTACCTTATCCACGGTCAGAGACGAAAGGATTGCTCCTAAACATTTCAATTATAAATACAACATTTGGTGCAGTCAACTTACCTGCTGTTCCCGAAAACGAAGCGAGGAAATTAGCGAGAGCGGCGCCTTGCTCGGAGAATCCGATCGCTTCTGTAAACAATCGGTTACAGGCTGTTTTGCATTTCAATCCACTTGCCGAGAAGAAATGTTCCAAAAAAGGAAACCGCCATTATGCCCGAGAAGCTTACGGTCACGTTTATGATGACTGAAAACGCACACATTTCGCGTGAATCTGACGCCATTTTGCGGTACCTGTGATGATGACCGCCCAACGCGCTCCACGGTTGCGCATCAGGTCGATCCACCCGGAGTTTTTGCTCTCCGAGGATTCGATAATTAGTTCACGTTCCATCGAGCACAAAATTTGCTCCATTCTGAAGGGGTCCTCCGCTCTGCCGATGTAGGCCCTAATGGATTCTACGGCCTCGGTGCGCTTCTTTGCACGTAGAAGGAAGAAAGGAGATTCGTAAAAGAAGAAAAGCGTCGAGAGGAGGAGAATCAGAGATGGAACGACTTCTGTAAACAATCGGTTACACGTTGTTCTGTGTTTCGATCCACTTTCCGATCATGAAAGCGAAATGCCATCGGTCACGATGGCCAAGCAGTTGCGGGAGACCGACAGCTGATGCGGAAACGAAGCCTATGTTCGTTGAGAGTCCGATCATGCTGCCCATGAAACCTCGAAATGCGATCGGCGAAATCTCCGTCAAGTACACTAAGCATCGGGGATCGCATTTAAGGGAGGACAAGTGATAAAGTTACCCCCGGAGGCTGTGGTGGCCATTCCCACACCGATCCCGCAAAAAAATCGTGAGACAAAAAAAAGTTCCGCCATCCCGAAGAGCTTCGAACCAATCGTGAGCAAGAAGCTCGTGAGCAGAATCTGATTGAACACAGCGCTTAGACCGCATGCGTATCGACTTACTATAGAAGATGCGAGCAAGGAGAATTTGCAGCCGAACCTCTCCATGAGAGGAGTGGCCACGAACGCTCCAATGGTGCATCCGATGAAGAGGATTCCCGCTACAGTAGGCCAGATGATTTTCCAAAGAATTCCATTGATGTCCAACCCGAGTCGGCTGTAACGCTCTATCTGTGAGAGAAGCTGATTCAAAAAAAACCGACTTGAATAAAGAATCGACGATGAATTCTTTCAGAACTTCGGCCATCGGATTAATAATTGAAATTTGAAATCCGAAGTGAAACGAACCTCCAATAGCGACGGTTAGTCCGGTTAGGAAGAGTCGGGGACAAGGCCAGCTGGATACGTGAGATTCTGAAACGGGGAAATTGGTTTAGCGCATTGAATTTGTCGTTTCTAAGTTGAACGAGGGGAAACGAGTTTCGGACTCCTCCGACGCTCCTCGCTTTGCCGTTCCATGACCTTCGTCTCGCGCGTTGGCGTCGGCGCCTTCGTCTGTGGGTCAGAGCAGCGAAACCAGAATCGTCTACCACAACAGCTGGCGGTGATGGATTATCCAATTAGCCGTTTACCACACGGTAGAAGCAAAAACGTTACCTCTCTCGATAGAGAATCGCGACTTTTCTTCATTGTCCCGAAAGTAGCGCGGAGGGGGGTGGACGTCGGACACGCATTGTACAGCGGAGGTTCCCATCTAAATCGGATACAATTAGCTTCGCAGCCATGACGAGTGACGAGAAAGAGAAAGCGCAGACGGCTTTATATCGCGAGAATTCTTTCTCGATTCCGGTTCCCTTTTGAACTCTCCACTCCCTCCCTCTTTAACCGTTGTCGCAGAACTCGAAAAGAGTTTTTTTTGCGCAATGTTTCCAATTCAAAGGTTCGATCGGAAGAAGAAGAGCTACAAGGTCAAGATAAAGTGCATGGCGAGGGAGGATGGGAGTTCATAGAAGGATCATGCGGAATAGTGTCAGTCAGAGTTCACGGAATGTAAATGAAATGAATCGTCCTTAATTCACTCAGCAGAGTAACACGATCATCAGAATTGGGTCGATGTCGGAAGGAACGGATTGGTCATTCGCTTTCCGAAAGCGAAAGGAGCTCCCAGCGCACCAGTTCTCCACTTCTGTTGTGCAACCGATCTGAGCCATCTTCAAAACCAGAATCCACAAACCCAGCTGCAAACGCGCCGCCTCCTTACATCGACCACATCACTTGATCAGTTGAAATCAAAGCATGATGTTAAGCCGAAGCAGATGATCTCGTCATAAGACCCTGTCAACCAGGAAGCCAGTGTCTGCTGAAGCCGAATTCTTACACAGTCTTCAAGTTTAACACCGCCGAATTAACCGGATTTTACCGGCTGAGACGGTTTGTCACGTTTGCATTTGGTTGTAACAATCGTCGCAGCAGCAATTTGCAACAAGGGTTTTTTGAAACGCGTCCGAGAAAGTTCAAAAGTGCACAGTGTTTATAGATCATGTCCTATTGTTATTGTTGTTCCATCAGCCACTAGAGCCAAGACGGTTTTTCTCATAACTTTTCTTCGTGCATTTCCCCCACTATTCGTCGTTGGAAACGCAAATCAAATCCGCTGCCGCTTACAGTATCCGATCTTAGCCGCGACAATGATGAGACGGACAGGATGTATGTATTGTGTGAACTTTACTAAAAGTGAAATCACTCGTGCTTGATGCACATTTATTTGGTTCTTTGGTTCTTCCAATGGACGTAGACGAATTTTCGGAGAACGAGATACCACCATCTCCTGAACTTGCCTACTTCATGTCCACTTTAAGTCATCTCCGTTCTGCTTTTTCACAAATTAAGCATCAGAATGACATCCGGAAGGCTGTTGAAGCCATCGTCACGACAGTTGAGTCCATCAAGTCAGCTGTGAGCTGTGGGGATTCCGACGATCACTACGAAAGTGTTCTCCGCGAAAACGCGTCGCGCACGGTGACTCAAGAGGCGGAGGAGCTCATCCTGGTGCGTTGTTCGTTATAGCTTCCTCTTGTCAGTGGAACCTGACCGTTCGTTGAATTTCCAGGAGCGGTTTGGAAGCGAATGGCTGGCGGAATCGCAGCTTTCATGGATCGACAACACCTCAGGCGATCCAGTGACTGCGCTTTATAATCAGCTTCTGGCTGAGGAGCAAGCTTCGTCTGAACCTTCCACGTCAGTCCTATCAGAGAAGTTATACGAATGCGCAGAATGTTCCTACTCTACGAAGAGCAGAACACAGATCTGGCGTCATTCAAAAACAAACGGTCATGCGCCGAAACGAGCGGCAAAACCGAAATCCATTTTTCGTTGTTCCATTTGTCTTCTGGAATGCTCTCAAAAATCTAATCTTGCGAGACACTATCGAAGGTGTCATGGAAACGAGGAGAAAAGGTATTTATTATGTTTAAAACTTTTTCCTCCGGTGTGCATTCCTTTCAGATTCTCGTGTGAACACTGCGGGAAAATGTTTAAGGAGTCCGAGGCTTTAAAAACGCACACAAAAGTTCATGAAAAGTTCAAAGATCGTCACAAATGCGAAATTTGTAAAAATGTTTCGTTTGCTAGTGCGAGTAATCGTCTTCGCCATTTGCGAACTGTGCATCAAGTTCATAAAAACTGATTTCTTTGGCGTTCATACCATGAATACATTGGACGTGGATACAAATAAAACTGCATCCGACAATAAGCGATTTTACCGTAATTATATAATTAATTAAATACATCAATGAGTACAAGCAAAAGCAACGACGGGTCATTGCGTATCGAGACTCTAAATTACTTCAAATCATCATCATCGTCGGATTCCACATTTCCAACGTTAGTTTGGATTGTGCCCTCTGTAGGATTTTCCACTACATCGCCTGAAGGTTCTTGTTTGCATATTTTTACATTGCTGAACTCGTCTTCTATCTTGATTTTCTTCATCAATCGAAGATACTAAAATTCCATAAATTTTACAAATTGAAGAAATCATTGATGATTTACATCGTTATCCATGCTTCTCAGTGTTGGTCTGCGCAAACATTCTGAACAAAAAAAGGTAAAACACGATTCATTAAAAGGCGGATGCGGAATTGACATCCCACTCAGTCCACTTTCTCACCTTCGAACAGCTCGCTATCTCCCGATTCAAAACAAGAAATTAAACTAGAGCATGCAAGTCCATCTTCAGAGCGTTCAAACCCGCTCACTTTTGTTGCCTTAGCGTAAGCTTTAGTTGCAGCTACCGGATCTCCTTTAGCCAACCAAATCAAGCACAGAGCGGTGGTGAGTTGACCTACTCTACCAGCTTCCTGAACAAAGTTAATGTGTTTTTTGCACAGATGATGCTGGAATGACGCTACATTTACTTCCATGTACTTGTCTATTTCATCCGTGACCGATTCCGCTGCATCTCCGTATTTTTCCAGTTTCAAGTTCAGTTTGGTTATTCTTGTCAGAAAATCACAAGCCATACGAGATCTATCTGTTTGTTGAACAAATTGCAATCCTTTCTTGTACATCTGCAATGTACATTTAGAATAAGAACTGTTGATCGACGCAATACCGTAATCGCCTGTTCTGGATCTATGGTCTCCAGGGATTTCGCTGCTTTATCAATGGTCATTGCAGCAGTATCCATTGTTCCAGATTCAGCGAACAAATCACTTGCTTGCTCGTAAAGTGCTACGGCTCCCGCACTATCCCCAGTATCTCGTGCAATAATAGCGCCACTTTCCTTTGCTCTAAAGTGCAGTGTACGCATGTAATGCTCACATACGATAAAAGCTTACTTGCCAGCGTGAAAGAGATTTCTGTTCGAAAAGTGACAATCAGCAGCTTTCAGATACATTTCACGAGCTAATCCTGGTTCGGTTGCATTCCGGAATACTACGGCTGCTCTTTCGTATTCAACAGCAGCGCTGTCGTAATCCGGTTTGAATTTCAGCTTCAACAACGATGTCTTTAAGCTGAAATGATAATGTTATTAACGATTATAATGTCTAGAAATGAATCCACAACACAATACTAGAGTCAAATGAGAGGTGGCTACACAAGACAAAATAAACTACGATCAAGAAAGAATACACTCACTGGTTGTCGGCTCGTTTAATGCACTCACGAGCTTCAGACAAGCGTTGCTCATTGATGGAACTCATATTACTGAAAAAGATGTGAGGAATCACCTATAAGAACGAAGAAAGAGAGATATATGAGATCGAATAGCGAGTTGAGAATTGGAACTAGACCGAGCAGACACGTTTATTTAAAACCATAGAAGACGCTTCTTCCTGTCACTCGCTGTCTTTTTCGGTCAGTTAAAAAATTGAGATGACTTCCTCGACAGCATGAATTAGATTTCGAGCAATGGAAGAAGTGGGAGATTCGGTCAAGACGAGAGTATTTATTCGACCGAAATCCAGATTTAGACGGATGAGAAATGATATTCAAAATAGCGACAAAATATAGAACAATACAAATATTTAAAAAAAAAAGACATCTGCATGATGCAGACGTCATCTAAAACAAAACGTCATAGGAGAGCGATGAAGTGTAGATAGAAATGGAGATTCGGACGAAATATGAAACTTGACACTAGCAGGCATAACCTCGTGAACTAGGAAAGCTCTGCTGGTTGCTACGACGCACCTGTTCATCATTTATGACTTTTTCTATCATCATCCTCGCCGACCGAATTTGCTCAGGTTCTCCAGATAAACTAAAAATGTTCAGCGTGACGTCATAGCTTCACACATTATAATACCTTATAAGACGATACCCAGAAGAAGCCGTTCCCGAACCCCGTTTATGCACCTCCACTTTCGCACCACTGAGATGCTGAATTTCTGAGAGTGTTTTGGCCTTTGGTCCAAGAACAGCTCCAACGATGTTGTCCGGAACTTCAATGTCGGTGTGACCAGCCTCTACGACTTTTTCTTTTATAACCGAAGAAGCGAAATTTGAACCATTTACACTTCCACTGCCTTTCTTCTGACTCATAACATCAATAAGGACGCCACCAGAGCCGCTTAAGTGCTACAAAAGCATATCTACATAATAAGAAAATAGGCGAGAACTCACTGTTTCGCTGAAACTCGATCGATTATCGTAGCGTGAATTCGGCGTATCCATAACATTGCCACCAATTACACTTGAATTTGCGCTCATTGACATATCGTATCTCTGGGACTGAGGATTTGAAACTTGATGAGATACATCTGTGCTGCGCATCTGAGCCATCGCGGCTACCCCCAACCCCAGCCCCAATCCCATTATATTGTATTTTGCCAATACTTGCATTGCTTGCATAACCTCGGCAACGCTGGCTTCATTGAATCCTGAAGTCCGTAAAGTCGATTGAAGGTTATCCAAAAAAGTCAGAAGCTAAATGATTAAATTCAAAAAGTGAAATGAGATTAGATAGGACAAACCTCCATGTTACCAAGTCCTTGCATCGGATTAAATTTGGACGCTCCATAGGAGTCTTTAGCACCGAAGGGTGAATCCATTCTTTGCGATTGCCACATGTTTGTTTGACTGGAGCTGAATGATGATAGGTTGGTAGATCCCATAGACTGCATCCCGCTACTTTGTCCGAATTGATACCCCCCTACATCGGACATGCTATCTTTGGGTGTGGCAATTGGTTGAGCATGTAACGGGTCAGCAGCCACCTTTTCCAGCACTCTATGGATTGCGCTAATCAAAACTGACGATTCTTCGGATGCAACGGTAATTACGCGTTCAACAGAATTTTTTGCTTCCGCGGATCCAGATTTGGGGAAAACTTGAATGTTAGCTCCTGTACTTTCACGGATTTCTTTGATGCTGTTTCCGCTTTTGCCTATAACCATTCCAGCTGATGTATTTGCTACAACTAGCTTCATCTAAACAACAACTTTCATTAGCAAAGAGAATGGCATCACAAACCTCGTGCGAGCGTTGTGTTTGGCTCAGATCAAACTGGTCGGATTGGTTTGATCCATCTATTTTTTCACGAATTTTTTCGATGATTACTTCCATAACTTTCATACAAGACGAAAGCCTTCCTTTCACTAAGCATATTCGTTCATTAGTTCCTTGGTACATTTCCTGGTTTTTCGACATCTGCACACGGCATCCTGTGTCATTTTTCAATGATCGCATTGTCTCTCCGCCTTTTCCGATGATAGCTCCCACCGCACCAGCGGGAATCAGCACTTTAATTTGTACAGACTCTAAAGAACTTCTTAAAATACAAAAAGGTAAACCGTTGTAAAATACCATCCGAATCAATGTGTGCTTTCTTTGAAGCTGGTCCTTCACGATCACTGTTCTGCCGCTTTAACGAAGAAGAGGACGGACAAGCGCCGTTTTGATCGGCACCTACAACGGTGATGCTGTGTTCGTCAAGGTTTGGTTTTATGTCAGCGATCTCGCTCATTTTGATCTACAAATGAAAAGGAAATCATAAAACCGTAATGAACAGAAAAGCGCGAAATGAATAAGCGCACGCATGGCTTCGCTCATCAGCAAAGTAGTGCGAACGCATAAAAGAAAGGTTACTGAACTTTCAAAAGTTTCGCGTTGAGAACACAAGGTGCAAAGCATACGCTCAACGGAATAGCAAAAGTTACTGTCGTTTTCTGACCACTCGCTTCATCAAGCTTAATCCGCTCCGAGCCCAAACTCAAATCTGCTAATAGTCGCAAACCCTCCAACAACGGCAGTTGTGCTTGAGTAGATCAATAAGCGTCAGTAAAGGAGTCCGATGATATCATGGTGTTCGGGGCGAGACCATTTCGTTTTCAGTTCTTACATCCTGGCTTAATTTAATTTCCCATTAACGAACTAGGCATAAATTTATTTAGAATGTTTTTTGCTCATTTTTTATACTATAGGTTGTAATAAGGTAGAGCCAAACGCGAATTTTCTACGCGGTAAAAGCGCTGTAAACCTTCTCTTCCGACGAGATTTTCAAGAAGTTTCTTGTAATATCATATAGTTAATCGTTATGTTCTTTATGTTCGCGAAGATGTACACATATATGTTTATCTGCAGTCTAAGAGATCCCTTTAGACTAGCTGATTTTAACTTCTAATGCTTTTTTTCTATCAGCGAATCTTGTTTAAAGACGATGTGCTGGTAGTGGTGAAAGGCCAGGCTGGTGGTATGTCGTTGGTGCTCCTGTAAATCCGACTCTATATTGAATATTTAATTATGCATTTCGATTTATATTTGAGTTTTTAGGCTGTACTGCCACAACACTCGGCTGTCCCAATGAACAACTCAGATGAAGGTGATAGAAACGAGCAAGCTGATCAAAATCCGGAAGAGGATGATCTTATTCATAGCCTGCTTTTATTCCATGGAGGATCTTTATCGAGTTGGAGCGATTCGCCGGCGAGTCGTCGTTTAGCTAAGCAGCGATCAGGTCTCGCCTACCTCAACGAATCGGCGGTAACCGAAAGTGAGTAGCTGATAATGTCGGCTACTTGCGTTTTCTGTTTAGATGATAAATGGTTTGGCAGCAAAGGGGTAACCATTAACTCATCAGAGTTTGATGAAACGGTCGCGAGTGCAGCTGAATCTTATGCGTTAAAATCGAATTTTTCGTTCGGAGCACCGGTAAGCCATTTCTTTTACTTTAATTTTTTAAATGAAGGTGTTCTGTTTAGTCAAATCGGTTTAGTCCGCTAAGAACAGAGAGACGCTCACAGCTATTGAATGCTCCAGCTCGTGATACGAAGTTAGATACTCCGAGTATAATACGGAACCTAACAACAGCCAAAGGAAACAAGGGTGGTGAAAGTACGTCCGGTTGGTACCTCCAAGCTCTGATGAACAATCTATATAACTATTTTGTATTTAGCTGCTCAATTTGTAACAGATGGAAGTGCGCAGGAGGCTAATTGCAATACTGCAAGCCCTAGCTTAATGGAAGTGAGTTAAAAAATTAATTTGTAATGTCATTTGCAGCCATCTTTTAATTTACAGCAAGAATCTGCACACCATAATGAAGGACGAGCGGACAACCGACTTAATTCGGTAAAACGGTCAAGTTCTGTCCAGGAAAGTAATGATGGTTCACCACCTGCCAAGAAAATGTAAGTTTGTTGAATAGTTTTGGATATGAATTCATTATTTAGCATGCCAAGTAGCTCTGATTACGATTTTGATGATGGTAATGGCAATGGTGGCATATCGCTCACAGATGCATTGTCCCAAGCGAATTTCCACTTCGACAGTTAAGAATCCGTTAGTATCATAGCTGTAAATTGTAAATATGCTGATTGTAGTGAATCGATTGTAAAACGCAGAAGTTAATTATCTCTTCTTTAAGTTATTGCTGTTATTGCCAAAAGAATGCTATTTCCCACACGATTTTCCCTGTGTGGTGCATTTCAACTACGGTAGTACATCAATCTAACCATGTTCTTTATTTCCTGCGAATCAGCTCATGTCAGTGTTTTCCGCTACTTGTTTCTGTTTTGAAAGCTACGATTTCGAGAATGCAAAGTTTAAATCAAAATGCGAGTTTTCCTTTCGACTTTTTGCACGCCGAAATCGTAAAGTATCAACAACAGAAGGAGAACAAAGAAAAGGAATTACGACAAGATTATGCCGAAAGGCTGAACGCAGGTCTTGACGCCGAAGTGCTAACTGACGGTCAGCTCGTGCATCAATTATTCGAGCAGGTACATGCAAGTAAATGCTAATACGATTTCATTTTATTTGTGCCGTTGTAGGGTAATGCAGAAACCCGCTTGGAATCTATGGGATTCCGTGTTGGCTACGCGTTGGTAGAGAAGATTGCGAAGGACATGCCTCGTTTTTCATCTGA
This sequence comes from Steinernema feltiae, assembly GCA_007213375.1. Classification (NCBI taxonomy): domain Eukaryota; kingdom Metazoa; phylum Nematoda; class Chromadorea; order Rhabditida; family Steinernematidae; genus Steinernema; species Steinernema feltiae. The sequence goes on along the minus strand of MQUG01003172.1, from coordinate 44,208 downwards.
GCTCGATGTCATGAAGTTCATTTGCAAGGAATTCTGGACATCTTCGTTTGGCAAACAAGTGGACAACTTGCGGACTAATCATCAGGTGTGAACGTATTCCTCCTTCTTTTGTTCACTGACATTTGCTTCAGGGAGTCTACGTCGTTCAAGATAACCGCTTTTATACTGTCGATACGTTCTCCGAAAGTAAGCAATATCTCGAAGAGGCCGCAATGAATCTTAGTTTTCCAAGTGGTATGATTCGAGGAGCCCTTCAGAACTTGGGAGTCAATTCGGTCGTGACGAACTCGTGCGACACCTTGCCTTCTGTAAAATTTCATGTACATATAGCAAGACAGTAGTTGTCTTTTCTCTTTATTCCCCTTCTATGGCAGTCTGCTATGAAGCAATAAATCTAATTCGATATAAATATGTATTGTATATTTTTATTGTTTGGTAGGCAACGGATGTTATGTTCGATTCTAAACTGCCGTGTAACCCAATTTTGCGAAGGTTCGCCGGACGTAGAGCGAATAGAGTAATATAATTTGTTCATTATGTGGTAAGTTCGGTTTTGTCTCTAGGGATCAACGCCTTCCGCTCCGGCGAATTAATTATCATCTTCCATTTAATTTAATTATTGGCCTCAGATAATGGAACCAAGGGCAAACATATGTAGTTTCAGTATTTGGTCCCAGTATCGGATGTTGTTGATTGCATAGTGGATTTATTCGTGTTATCTGTCAATGTCAAAGATAAACTGTCACATGCAGATTTGTTTTCGTTGAAAATGCGGACAAAAGTTGGGATTCGGGAGTTTGGCGTGCATTCTCGATTATGTCCACTGAACTGACAAAAACTTTAGATCAGCAGAGAATGTTCTTCTTTCCGCTCATCCTTTCCGCAGTTCTTGTGGCAATCGCCCCTTCTGATGCCTTCTTTGGTATATCTTGGTATTGTGAAGCATAAATTGCTATGTATTTAAATGTAGACCCCGACGCAGTTGTTGTCGCTTTCTCGAAACAAGTAATCTTCGGCGAATCAAGATGTCAAGAAATCTACGATTCCAATGCTACCGTAGTTCAGTCGATCAGCAAAGAAGCTCTACAATCCGGCCGGTCAATGAATGTGGTTGAAATCGATCCCTCACAAACCTTCGAGATTGCCACATGTGAAAATGTTCGAGGTGAACGATGTGGCGCTTCTGGAGGCCATCCAAACGCGTACTGTGCTATACAATACGGTATTTTCGTTCATTTTCCGGTCAGCTCTTCTATTACGCTCGCTTTCAGAGTGGCGTGCCGCTCACGTTCGCGGAGAACCGCGCACGCATTACCGACAAGACGAAATTCTTGTTCCTTCAGGATGCACTTGCCTGATTGGAAATTCGGAGTCTGCGCCAGAATTCGCGGTAATCCTCGAAAGTAAGTAGAGATCACGTCACGTCATCAAGACTGATTTCCAAGAAAAATGCAATTGTTGTCTCTTAACTCATAAAAACATCGCAGAGGATGTCGTAGACTGAACGCCATCGTTTGATAGATCGTTCGCTGACAGGAGGAGACCGCGTTGACTCTATCAGCGATGCAAATCGCCGTAGAATCTATGCAAATCTCTGAACAGCCACTGTCCAAGCGAGTCCCCTATTTCCGTTGATTTCAAACACTTTCTTTGTTCGTGTTCGTGCTGTTCGATGGAATCTCCATTCCCTTCCTCGGTGTCGGCTCCGCTCCTCAACCGAAGCCACTCGGCAGGCTCTTCGGGCGGAGCTGTCAGCCATCTGATAATCACATGTGCTGCGAAGAATCTCTTCAAGGGACCAACGCGAGTCTCGCCTCCATCCGATTGGTCGCTCATCGAGCTTCTGAAAATTCAAGAAACGATGCGTTTCGGAGAGTTGAAAATGAGAACGAAGTTCTGTCCTCAAGTCGTCCTCGACCTGCTTAGTACTGTCGGCTACCGACTGCAGACCGCGACCTCATGGGGCGGAAAAGACTTTGACAAAGAAAAAATGTGTTGGGTGCTCGTGAGAGAGAACGTTAGGTCTAGCGATTAATAATAAATCGACTGATGGTTGCATTTGAATTCGGGTCACATTTCATACGTTTATTAAACAAGTGATCAAAAGGAGTTGAATAACGCTATAAACGCTCACTGTAGGCTCGATTGCTAATAAGGAAAAGATAGAACATGCAATTTAGAATACATGGCGGTGAATCGCGGCTTTCTTCCTCGGACGAAGCTGATTCCTCACCACATACGTCGGACGTACTCTCCACGGACATCACGAGGAGTGCCGAAAGCGGACATACCGGTCTGCAATGTTGGGATAAACGTAATTTGGCGGTGACAGCGGCGGTTCCTACCTGGTTGGCGAATTCGGTTTCTTGACCTGACCAGAAGGGAACTTCCGGTCGTCGAGCCATGTCAGCGGGAAGTTCCTCGTGAGTATCGTCGATGAACGCGGTGTACACCTGGCGAGGCATACCGAATCCGGTCTTTCCCGACTGAGAATCCAGGAAGTTGACTCCCATCTGATAGGGGATCATTCCTTGCGATCGCTGCTCTTGTGCTTGCATTCCGAGTACGGTGTTATTACGGAAAGCACCGAACCCTGTCATTCCGGCCTGCGACGCACCTAGAAAAAAGCACAACCATCAAGCACTGGACGAACTACGGTACCATCTCTCCACCCGGTTGTTTGACGCGAAGTGGTGGACTCATCGTGAGGCATCTCTCCACGCTGTTCGTCCTTGTACTTCGTGATGTTGTGCCGGGGCATTCCGAAGCCAGTCATACCAGCCTGGTTAGCGAATCGGTTGGTTCCCATTTGCAGGTGGATGAATCCTTGGCTTTCGCGGTCCTGGTCGTTGGTTTTTCTGACATCAACAATGCGAGGCATTCCAATTCCGGTCATTCCGGCTTGAGAAGCCAGCTTGTTGGTTCCGGACTGAAGAGGGACAATTCCATCGGTGGCTCGGGCCTTCTCTTCCGACACTTCGCTTGCACCTCCAGTTCCCTTGGTCTTGTAGTTTACGTCACGGGGAGATCCAAAGCCGGTCTGGCCCTTTTGGGAAGCAAACTTGTTGGTTCCCGACTGGAGCCACGTCGACTGTTTCAGATTCTTGATCTTCTCTTCATCGACGATCTCCGCGAGGTTTGTCGACTTTACTTTATCGATGACGTCACGTGGCTGACCGAATCCTGAACTCCCGATTCGAGTTTTTGGAGGGAGCAAATCGACCTACCGGTCATTCCTCTCTGCGAGGCGTACTTGTTCGAACCGGCCTGAATCGGGATGATTCCCTCTGATCGCATCAGCTTGTTCTTGTCATGTTTCGATGGCTTTCCGGCGGAGTACTGTTCCGCACGGCGAATCACCGACTTAGGCTGAGCGGGAAGTCCGTGCGTGCGTCCGGGAGTCGGACTTTTGATTCCGAGTGGAGGGGGAACTCCGCGTTTCGGAGTCTCCTCATCGGCTTCCTCCTAAATGCAAAACAGATCAACATAGTGTGTAATAATGGTTGGTTGTCGCTTCGCAGCTGTGCTCGCGGTTGCAGTGATCTCCTCTTCGTGCTCACCACCCACGCCTGTGCGTAAGTCGCAAATTATGCGCCTTTCAAAAGAATTTATCTGCGGCGCTAGAAAAAGCCGACGCAACTGATGAGAAGAGCATTTGATCTGCACAAACGCGGATGTGTGCACTCTTATCAACGCGCTTTGAGCCAAAAATCGCGTCAGGAATGTTTAAAGCAGTCGTGCTGACGCCGATAACAGAGAACGTTGTCCATCACCTTTACAGGAAATATCGACAACAGTTCATATGAATGGGGGTACGGTAGGGCGTCTCACCTGAGGTTCCTCGTTTTCCTCGTTCTGAGGCTCCTCTTCATAGTGCTCGTCCTCGACGTCCGACATGGCTGAAGCTAAGGGAAGATTAAGGAAGAAGGCTGGCGCTAGAAGATCCTACTCGCTAGCCGATCGGCCTACAATCCAACTGCGGCCTCTTCTCGGCTGTCGGCACCGTTGCGACCTGCATTACAACACGGCACGCGCGCGATGCCGCCCGCTTCTGACAGGCGGCAGACGTCGAGAGCCGTTATTTTTAGTGGGCGAAAGCCTTCGGGCACTGAGAAGATACTGAGCTAAATGCGGAGAGCACTGAAGTTGAGCTAAGACCACAACGCCTCCCCAAAGCGATCGGGCATCGCGAGGCTTCTTACGCACGTCGTCTGCTTCCAGTGATCGGGAATGTTGAAAACAGATCGGATCTCGGGGCGCTGCTCTCGGAGACAAATGACAATCACAGGAAGACTGAGTGAATGGGTAAAACGTTACAATTAGACGATGAGTAATGAGTAACGTGCAGAGGAGCTGCCAGGTAACACAAATCAAGTGATCAAAACCGGCACGGGTCAACCAGTACTGTAGCTCAATTCAATCGGTCACCTTAGAAAGTGCTTTTCCTGTTGAGATGCGACCATGAGTTGATCTGACCATGCCTAATACCGTTTTATTGTAACTCGCTGAATGGCGGTTGGAAAAGCAATAATTTCAACAACAGAGCAATCAGAGGAAAAACGTTTTGTTGGTTTCGAAGATGCTTTTTATCGTTTTTTAATCTATCACTGCGCTTTACGAAACGACTAAATTAATCAGTGTAAGGGAGGCTTACAGCGCCTTTCAAATTTTCCGATTTTTTCCTTTTTTTCGTGTTACACCGAAGATGAACATTCGCCTGCAAGCGAGACCCTCAAACACTCCGAAACGATTTATCTAAATTCAATGAAAAACTGAGATCCTCGACCCGCGTTCTTATTTTGTCTAACTTCCATCGCTCAACCAGGGCGCATCGCCGAATTCATGTCCAAGGATTCTGTCTCCAGAAGTTCACGAAGAAGACGCTCCAAATCTCTGATGTCCCGGCGAAATCGGTTTTCTGAAACGTGGAACACTCTTAAAATGATTGATTGTTGCAGGGGCGATTGCCACTGCCGATCATCATGTTGTTGGCGCTTGCACAAACGTCTGAAACATCAGCCAGATCGCAATCATTTAGTGCTCGAACGGATCGGTGTGCACTTTTAAATTCGTTGAAAGTGGATTCACGTGAAGGGAGACACTCACCTGACATCGAATAGTTGGACAGAAGCGGCGCGGAAGATACGACGACTTTTGAAGTAAAAAGAGAAAATAAAGCAGAAAGCGCAATTAGAATCCACAAAACTTTCAATTTCAACATTTTTCGGTAGTGTTTACAGGACATACGCCGCAGAGAGTAAATGCTATTTAAGGAGTTATCGGTTTCTTTTGATCACGCCGAGCACACACCCATCCAAGGTATGACATTCTTTAACGGATTATAGCTCCCGATTCCCCGGACCGTCCATACAGTCTCAATTGTAGGAATGCAGCAAACAACAATGACCTTTGATGTATCTAACTGTTTCTTTATAATCAAATACCCGCGTAACATTTCGACAATTCATTTACTGTATCCTCCCTCCCTCTCCGTTGATCGGTGTAGACGGCTTCGTCTCGTCCTCGTCTTGTAATTCCGTTGTTAACAGAGCAGTCACATAAGGAAAATCTTCATCCTTTGGAACCAGGACTGAAAACAACGTTCATATAGAAAATGATGTTAAGTTACTCACTTTGGCAAGAAGTTGGAATGTACAATCGAAGCAGCGATGTCTCTGTCTCCGGTAAGCTAAACATCTCATCATAGGCGATTTGCTCCGAAATTTCACAATCAGAGTTTTCATTTCTGTTGGGGTTTTCATTGATCTTGTAATAGCTGGAGTAAATATGTGCATCGTAACAATGCGCTTACCGTATTTGACATGTCGTCGCTTCCACCATCGTGCTCCATTAGATCGTCAAGAAAGTCGTTTGGGACTTCTTTGCCGATGTCCGCCTTCAAAGATTTTGCTTTTGCATTGTCGCGCAACTGCCGTTGTAGCAAAAACTGAGTTTCCTTTTCGCGTTTTCTCTCTTCGATCTACAAGAAATGATGAACATTGCACCGGCGAAGCTTAAATGTACCTTTCTCTGAGAATGTGACCGTACCTCCCCCTCAAATTTACGATACAAAGACAACGCAGGATGAACACGCAACATAAAGTTCTTGAGAGCGTCATCCACACTCCGTTGGTTTGCTGAATTGAGTTCGCGTAACTTACTGTACGCTGTGTCGGGATCACCGGAGACCTTAAATAATAATATATATAAACTACAAAGAAAAGAAAAGAACATACTGTGGTCTTAATGAATGTATGTGGGTCTGGAAATGGTGGCATCCACGATGGAATGTACGGTGGTGGTGCTCGAGTTTCGCCAACCTTCAAAGATTTCATCTGGATCGAAGGATTCGTCCTTTTCGCTGAATGTTGCATGATCAGCATGTTGCCTCACAATGGATCACTTACGGGGACAAACTACAAGCGACCCAGTTGTCTTCAGGCGGTTGAAATATTCTGCCAAGCTAGTTACATCGGTTCCCAGATCGACGAGTGCAACCATAACGTCCGAAGGCGTTGAAGACGTCCTTCCCGCATTTTCAGTTATTAGTTTGGTGGCCAAGCAGGCTTCGGTTATGTCTGAAAGACCCTGTTTTCGTAAAGGACAGACGGTGAATCACTTACGACTTAGCATCATTTGAGTGAGCAACTCCAAAACATTTCCATCTACGTGAGTGAAGCCAATATTTTTGCAGATTGCCGCAGTTCCCTGTCGCACAACCGTCTTGTACTTACACTCTGCCGTACTCGGCACGTATTTGTCAGTATGAGATGTGTTTGGAACCACTGACGACAACATTGTCCGATTTTTCAGGTCCGATCTGCAACAATTCGGGTGTTGCTACGCTTCTTTCAATCATATATGAACACAGTATTCCCAACAACAAAATGTCAGGAATCGCTTTTCAGGAGCCTATTATATGTAACAATCGTTTCTCGTAAGAAATATATCTACACGTTGTTGATGTACGGTATGTATCTTTATCGTGTTTGTTTTGGTTCTGGCATCGCTTCATCAAATTGAATGCTTACAATATAATCTTTATTAAGGCATTTCTTTGTAGATTTTTTTAAATTCGCACCGAGTATGAGATCTTTTTTAGCACTATTTTGTATATCTGGAGCAGTTTTACAAATTTGACATTAATAGAATAAGGCTTTTTGAACACCCGCATATAGGAAAATGTGAATTGAAGGTTCAAGCGTCAAGCTATTCTGTATCCTTGTGGAGTGAAAGTGACCATCGTAGTCAAGATAAACGCTGAAATACGAGAAGGGAATCAATTAACGAAAGTTCGCCCATGTTACCTGTAAAGGGGAATCCCGCAGTTATAATGAATAGCCAATGATATCCGACGCTTTGTAGTAAAAATTGGCATCCAGCGGATAAAAGGACGCCACTGATGGTCTGAAATCGTACGCATTTGCACGAGAGGTGGCTGTTTACGCTTACTGTGGACAGAATCAAACAACCATAGTTGGTTGACTTGTATTTCGTTCCAAAACAGCGAACGGCAGCTGTCATGAATAGGGCGTGAGTTGCTGCTAGGCAGACGAACATCATGATCAGCCAAATAAGATACACATAGCGGCCTAAATTAGAAGTTAGCGGCATAGTGAGAAGGAGTGCAGTAGCAAGGCCCGTAGCTGTGGAAAGACTGGTCTAAATTTCATTTTTTAAATACTAGAATGAAGTGCGGAACAACCTGGAAGCTTGTCTTATCCGTCAGGTATCCCCAGCCGATTCTAGCACATGCATTCGCGATAGACCCGATGCTGAAAGCAACAGCCAAAAACATATCGTCATCGATGAACGTCTCTCCGTAGGTCTGAAAATAATGTTTAACGTCGAGCCGTTCAGGTCCGTTTCACCTTATAGAGGTTGTAGTAAGTGTTTCCGTAGAAGGAACAGCAAAACAGAGCAACGAAGAGAAGGTAGAACGTCGAGCTGCCCAGCATTTCTTTTGTAGTCATCGACCATTCTGGCGGGACCGTCGCCTTCCTTCGACATACCTCGTCGCTTAAATCTTCCCCAGATTCCACAGAATCGCTATCATGCTCGTGTGACTTCGGCGAAGACTGAAAAGAAACGTTGAAGCGCACATAAAACTGAACGGTCAATCAAGCTGCATGAAAAGCTGAAAATGTGAAGGCGAAAGAGATGAGTGTGAGCATGACAAAGAGGGACACAAGCACCACCACCACACCACTTGCAGTGTTACCGATGGGAAGGCTCTCGCCGGGCTGCCGTCAAGAAGAAGAGGTTCGTTTTCTAAAACCCCAGCTGCGCAATATTCGCTGGGTCCCGCAGATATCGAGTTTTTGCTCGATTTGCCACAAAAGATCAGTCTGAGAGCAGTAAACAATCGTGACGACTGAATCCGTCGGTTAGGGGCGTGGGACCTCTGCTGACGCATCCATGCCATCAGTTCAATGCGATGACACTGTAAGTTCATTGGAATATAGTTTTTTCGCCATTCCGTTAGAGCGGTTCGTCCAAGAGTTGAAAAAGAGGAAATGTAGCGGGGAAACAAACCTCATTTGGAGGATCGCAGATGGCGAGAAGTCCAACGATCTGCATGACTGCATAAACAATGGAGAGTGTGAAGAATACGCCGGGAACGCGTTCGAGCAGTTCTTTCTGTGTGAAGTAGCTATAGGAATGGAAACATACACTTGATGCATTAGGCGAGCAGGCTCACCCATCAGGTGTCGGTGCGTGGTTCCAAGGATTCACCATTTTCGTTTGAATTGGTGCGAAGATTGACGAACTAAGATGTAAAGTTGTTGAAAGCAAACCAACCAGTAAACCGCTCGCTCACCTTACGCCAAATCCAGCTGCCACTATGCCACTTACAAGACCAACTTTGTCCGGAGCCCACTGCAAGTGATCATTAAAGGAAGAAAGCACAACGCACAACACTCACGTTTATGACGGTGGCAACGGCGATAACGTAGGCAATGCCTGAAATGTGCGTTTTGTTGAACTGCTGAACTAGAATTCACGATTACCTTGACCGAACCCGAACATAAAGCCATAAGTTACTAGAAAGGCCCAAAAAGAGTGCCGGATAGTCCAGTAGGACAGAAGCACTCCTGTTCTGAAAACAGATTCGATGATCTTTGTACCAACGCGCTCGATGTTTTGCAAAACGATCGGTTAGAGACGACGAACGGCGTTTGGCGAATGGGCACCACCGCCATCCATTCGTTCGCCTTACAGAACAACAACTTACGACATGAAAGCGCATCCTATGCCCGCCGCCATACGAGGTCCCAGTTTGTTTGATAGATAACCGCCGATTACCATTGCAAACGGGAAGCAACCTAAAGCCATTTGATAACCATACCGCCGCTCAAATCATCGCACCTTGAAACGTCGGAATCCACATAAGCTGCTCCAGTTTAATGTCTGGATTCGTGTAATTCTTCATATAGGAACCCATATACGGTAGCATGTTTCCTAAGATCAAATAGGTGAAAGAATGGCAGAGATGAAGGTCATACCAAAAGTGTGGTAAGTCCCCAGCGAAAGGTGAATCAAAACAGCACCGGCGATGACCACGAAGACCCGGTTAGGCGCCTTCAAACGCATAATCAGCGCAGCAAACGGATCCATATTGATTGGATTTGAGAAGAGAATCCGAATATTTAACGCAGCGGAGGCGTATAAGAAGGTGACAGAAGAAGACGAAACGGCCGTTCGGCAAAGCAAGTTCGCGACTAGGTGGGGACTAATGGAAGTCGTCGCCTCGGAGCGAAAGGGCGCAGACAGCGAATTCGTCAGACAGGAAAGTTGCGTCCGTCGGATGGCGCTACAGTTGGACCACAGAACAGTGAGTGGAGCGCCTTGGATGCGGTGATGAGTCCTCGGCCGCCGTTTTTACGAAGCCGTGCATCCACAAAGCCTGAAGAAGGAAGCGAATGACAATAAATTAACAAATCGGTCCGCGTGGGAAACGTTTTAACGTAAATGGTTTAAAGCGACGGAATCGTGTGACCTTAAAAAGCGCTGCATCGAAATCCAACAGACGATAATAAAGGCTTCTGATTGGACCATTTTTTGTGTGCATTGAATCACTGGGCGTCTTTCGCGTTGCGTTTGTCGTTTGAAAAAGAGTCATCAGCTGAGAATGTGAATCGACACTTCGTTGCTCTTCAATCGCATTGATTTCGGTCATTCAGATAATTATTAGAGAAATAAAAACGGAATTAGGAGCGTTGCGCGGACACTGGAAAGTGGAAACCGATCAATAGTCCATCCTCCGACGAGGACGTCGAGGAGGCGAGGGAGGGGGCACGACGTCCGAGGGTCTCCAATGGACAAACACCTTTCGTTTCGCAAAGTTTTCATCGCAAACGATGTGAACGGATTTTCAAAATTGACTTTTCTGCAAAACAGGTCGATCGATTGCCGGCCTGTCTGCAGCGAGAGTTACTTGAGTCGAGAGGAAAGAGATGACGTCACTTTGGCGCTCTTTTCGCGTACGTGGGAGTGAATTGGGCCGATTGCTGAAAAAGCGTGTTTGCTCCACTGCTCTTAAGGAATTTGGAGTTCTGAATGGCGCATGAAACGGTCGTTGTATTCCGACAACATTCACAAATTTCAACAATGACAGCGACCTTATCTTATCAGCCATCTTACCGAGCTGAGATTGCAGTGGCCGTTCTCAAGCAAAGCTTTCAAATGCGCTTCCTCTTCTCCAAACCCCAAATCTAGAATAGCAGCAGCGGTGTGGACAGTGATCTGTGCTGTGCCTTCGCTCGAATCTTCACAGCAGCTGCATGAATAGGGCCGCAAAGAGTCTCCTCCCGGAATGTCAATCTAATCAGATCTCTAATAACCGCAGTCGCGCCCTTTCGTCTCTCTTGTTTACTTATCAGTTGCTTCCCCGTCGTTGCAGGCGAATTCGATCCCCGGCCGCTCAAAAACAGCGGCGATGAACTGGGTTAGAGTTTGCATCATCCTGTGCACCTACGGCCTGTTGAAGGAATTCCGACCTAGCGAGCCGTACCTCTTCCTCTATCAGAATCAGTATCTAAATATCTCAGAAGATGTGCTGAACGGTGAAGTAAGTCCTTTTGTGATAACTGAGCTGTTGATTGACGCGGATGCCAGGTGTACCCCTACTGGACATACAGCTACCTCGTCGCCCTCGTTCCCGTCTTCTTGCTCACTGACATTCTTCTCTACAAACCAGTTCTGTTCCTCGAAAGCATTTGCTTCATCGCCGTTTGGCTTCTTTTAATCTTCGGACGCGCCGTGTGGACGCAGCAATTAGGACAGATCTTCTACGGATGGGCGACCGCCACTGAAGTTGCCTACTTCTCCTACATTTACGTGAAAGTCGACCGAAAGCACTTTGAAAGGTCAGTTTTACTTGACTCTACACTGCTTTAAATGCAATTTCCATGCAGAGTCACGGTGTACACGCGCGCGGCTCTGCAAACGGGTCGCTGCCTGAGTTACCTGATCAGTCAGCCGATCATCATCTTCAAATGGGGCACTTACCTCACGCTCAACTACATCTCGCTCGGTAGTCTCGTGCTGACCGTTCTTTTCGCTCTTTGCCTTCCCTGGGTCAAATGGCAAAGTGTTGTTCTCAGGAACACGTCTTCGGACCAAAGTAGATTACGGTAGTGATGCAGTGTGTACATCTTCTTCTTGTTTTAGCCAATGACGCTCACGGGGAAGACGTAACTGAGAACAAACCCGAAACCTACAGGCAGTTCATCAAGTGGAGAGTCAGCTATCTCTGGCACGATGCCAAACAGGTTTACTCCAACCTGTTCATGGTCAAATGGTCTCTTTGGTGGGCGCTGACCATGTGCGGATGGCTTCAGGCAAGACAGTTCCGATTAAGTAGCAAATTCGTGATTTGAGATTGGAAACTACATCCAAACGCTTTGGGCTCAAGTGCAAGACAGTTCCGAGCAGCAGGACGTGTACAATGGATTTGTGGAAGCGATTTGTCCCTTCATCTGTAAGTGTATCAAAGTGACCACACATGACGGAGCACGAATTCAGCTGCTGGATCGATTCTTCTGTTGCAGTGGCTGAAGATCGATTGGAACAAGTGGGGAGAGCTGTGGCTCGCGCTCGCAGCGCTCATCGACTTTGGTCTGCTCTACGTTCTCTCGAAGGCTGAGGGAATCTTGCTTATGTACCTCGTCTACGGCACCTACCACGTGCTCTACCAGATCATGATCACAATCAGTCAATTCAACCTGGCCACCCGGCTTGTCACTCACAGTTACGGCCTCATTTTCGGACTCAACACGATGGTCGCCTTAGCACTACAATCGGCGATGACTTTCGCTGTGGTCGACAAGCACGGTCTCGGCCTTCCGATCAGAACTCAGGTCCGTCGAGGAATTTTCTAATCTATTAAATTCTTTTTTCAGTTCATCGTTTACTCTGGATACCATGCGGTTATCTCACTCATCTTCTTCGCCACCGTATCTGTGCGCACATATAATCGATTTTTTCGCTCAAATGCGCATAAAACCATCGCAGAATGCTGAATCCCCCGACCGACTCATCTGGAAAACCAACTATTAACGGGTTCTACGGTGCTTTAACACAACGCGAATAAATAAATATCCTCTGTAACTCATGGTCGAGATGCAACAGACTTCGATTGTCCCACGATAACGCCACCGCGCGATCTCTGTCAACGAAAAACATCGTTTTGTCGTTTCGATCTCGAAAGTGATGCTGTGAAGCGACGGCGACGCCGCGCTTTGCGGCTTTTAGAAACCTTTTTGCTTATTCTACGACGTTTTTTGTTTCAAGTTTCGCAACTCAAAAAACGAAAACTGTTTATATGAGTAAACTAGCATACGGTATTTTAAACCGAAACAAGAGTTTAAAACGGAATTCAAAGCATTTATAGCATATCGCATGAAGTGATCCAAATTCTGAGCGCGTTATCACCGTTTCAGAGCACTCATCGATCGATTTATTGTTATTCGCGGCTGTAAAGTGCGCAATGCAGTGGCAGACGATCGCCGTTGTCCTCTGCTCCTATGGCCTTCTCAAGGAGTTTCGACCAAGCGAACCTTACATGTTCGTGTATCAGAACTCGGTGATGAACATCAGCGCCGAAGTGCTCAACGGTGACGTGAGCTTCATTTTCGTAGTTTATCGCCTAAGCGATGAGTTTAAGGTTTACCCCTACTGGACGTACAGCTACCTCGTCGCCCTCATTCCCGTCTTCGTACTCACTGGTAGGGATTGCTGAGATTCGAGTAGAAGTACTCGTTGAGCTCTTCGGGCGCCTGTTTAGTAATATTTCTTCAGATCTGCTCCTCTACAAGTCGGTGTTGATCCTCGAAAGCGTCAGTTACATCGCTGTTTGGCTTCTTCTGATCTTCGGTAGAGCGGTGTGGACTCAGCAGTTAGTGGAGCTGTTCTACGGTTGGGCCACAGCCACGGAAGTCGCCTACTTTGCCTATATCTACGTGAAAGTTGACAAGGAACACTTTGCCCGGTACGTTTGTTCATTTCCATTTTTACGAAAGAAACGCTTTCAGGGTTACGGTATGGACGCGCGCGGCGTTACAGAGTGGCAAATGTCTCAGTTACCTTCTCAGCCAACTGATTGTTATGCTTGGATTTGGCTCCTACTTGACTTTGAACTATATTTCGCTGGGCAGTTTGTGTATCACGTTTGTTTTCGCGCTCGTCCTTCCTTGGGTCGACTGGAAGGAGGTTGTCGTCAGAGAGACATCAAACAAAGGTAAGCGAAGCTCCACCAGTCCTCAGTAGTTCAGCGGTTAGTTCAGAGAACCTCCCGTTAACCCCGGACAGCTCTTCGCAACCGGCCACCTACAAGCAGTTTGTTTTACGAAAGCTGCGGAATTTGTCGCTCGACCTGAAACGCATCTATTCGGACGCTTTTCTCCTCAAGTGGAGTCTGTGGTGGGCGATGACGACGTGTGGAAACCTTATGGTAGTTAGCGTCGCTAGGAATTTTGTCACTTTCCTATCAGTTCAGATCTCCAACTACATTCAAACGCTCTGGGCTCACAAACAAAGCGAAGAATCTCAAATCTACAACGGGACCGTAGAGGCGCTCAGTCCCCTTCTCGGTATGGCGCAACTCGCTTCACAATCCATTAGGTCGTCGTATTTAGCGGTCGTGGCAATTCTTCTCCTACAAGTCGTCCAAGTCGATTGGAATCGCTGGGGAGAACTCTGTCTTACTGTGGCCGCGCTCGCCGATTTCGGTTTGCTCTTCGTGCTCAGCAGAACTACGAATCTCTTTGTAATGTACGCATGCTACGCGATTTTTCGCGTCATTTACCAGTCGATGATCACAATTAGCCAGTAAGCTGGCTGCCGAGCACCCTAAACGGACATACCAACATTCAGATTCAACTTGGCCGATCGCTTAGTTGTTCAGAGCTACGGCCTCATCTTTGGTTTCAACACCCTCGTGGCTCTGGCTTTGCAAGCGGCGATGACGTTTGTCGTTGTCGACAAGCGAGGACTGGGGATGGAGATTCAACCACAGTTCCTGGTTTACGCATTCTACCATCTTTCGATTGCCAGCGTCTTTCTGTTCGCCGTTCTTTGCCGGACTTTTCGGAAACTCTGTTTTCGGAGAAAACGGACGTTTTATCTTCAGAACGATAAATTATGAAATTTCTCTTAAAAAGTTATTTGTGGGAAAAGCACGAACAAGTTTAGGTTCAGCAACCTTTGCAAATGCTCGGTGTTTGCTCCCTATTCAAAGGTCTTCTTTTTTGTCGCGTTCATCCGGTTCCAAGTCCACAGAGCATTTGTTCTTGTGACCCTCACGTACATAATACTTCTTTTGGCTGCAGACCGCCGCTATCGGATAGAAATCGAACGACCTCTCTCTCGCAGAGATAAGAACGTGCCCGACGATCATTTCATCAGTTTTGTGTTTATTGTGGTTGATTTTAGTGTCCATTATCAGATAGATCGCTTTTCAGCTCCATTTCAGTTACAACGAGGTTATTGTCTTGTGAACGGCATGCGCATGGCGTTCCACGTTAACACTGTCCACTACGTTTTATCAGCATCTTCGGAATCTTTCCTTGAACTTTCCTCAGATAGGGACTTGCTGAGTCGCTTCGGCCTTTCTTCTCTCCACAGCCTCTCAGACTTCAATTCTGCGCGCTCGCAGTGCTAATGTTTTGTTTGATTGTCTTTCCGCAAAAGTCACGCGAAGTTCATCGCAAACGTCACGTGCAATTAGTTCAAACTGGTCCGCGAGCAGTTCCATTGCTAACGAACAATCTGCACGCTGCTCCAGTGACATCACTTCTTTCTATTTTCGTTTTTAGCGGCTTGTTGTCAACTATCATTCATCAACAGCTGCCAAATAATACAACAGTGCGTGTGATCTCAAAACCCCCTGGAGTGGAACGACCACGCTGAACTAACGGTGTAAAGAGTCTCCGAATTGCGCCCTTTTCGTCACAGAGCAGAAATATGAGCATTCATCATAAAAGAGGGTTGCGATCGGGTTTTCAAGCGTAATTGGAGGACGTGATGACCGCGAATAGATCGAAATCAAAGTAGAGATTCCGGAATAGATCCCATATGACTAAGGATTTCGCTTTTCTTCTTTAAACCGGCTCTACAGATTTCAATCGTATTTGGACTCGCGGCGCTAGTTTTTGCTTTCGATTACGTCAAACGGCTTCTAAAGAAGAGGATAAGATGTTGTTCGTTTACTTGTGTCTCTTTTCGAAGGCATAGTGCAGTTCGTTCTGGGCTGATTTGCCACGATGTGTTGTTTTCAAAGTTTTACTCGGGGGAGAAATCAAGATTTCGGTGGTCGGTCGCTGCGAGGAGTCACCTGGACAAACACGTTCTCTTCTTTGTTTGTTTGTTCTTCTGAGGCCCTGCAGCTATTTAGGCCCTCTGTTCAGAATTTTGATGGTTGTTCATTCTTTTCTGAGTGCGATACTCGCAAAATTTCGGTGATCGGCAAGTTGGCGATCCCGTAGTGTGATTCCCACAAATAGAAATGCGTGCGAACGTAAACATTTCACTCGTCGCGCGATCGTTTTATAAACATTCGCTCCATTCATGTCTTCTCTGCAAGACGACGGCGCTATTGTGCCTCGCAACGTGCCGCGCTACCAGAATTGTTCAGCAGCAGTCCAGCAGACTTATCCTCGCCTCGATCAGAATCAGGACGTATCGCCTGTCAATGACGCACTCATGCCAGTGGGCGACCGGAGGAAGTGGGCTCGCTCGCTCGGTTTGCCAGCACTCTGATTTCCGAGTTAAATGCAACAGATGTTTTCTCGCATTCAATCCCGCCGCTTCCTCTGACGTCAGGGCATCCCCAAACAATGTTATGCAAATCAAATTCGTTTAGGGTGTCCGAAACGGTCGCCCCATTGTTTGATTTTTGAATTGTCGGTTTGTGGTGAAGTCAAGCAAAAGTTCAAAAGTCCGACGCCCAAACACGATCCTTCTATATTTAACCGACTCCCTCGATTTGGCTTCGACTGATTTGGCTTGTTATTGTTGAGCTTCTGACGCTCTTTCGCCTGCTTTCCGTGTTCGGGGAGTTTCAGTCCACACGGGCTTCAGCCAACTTCCATCACTCGATCTCATTGCTGACATGTGATCATATGCACTAATCCGAGCTAAATCTATAATTCGCTTTGGCGTCTGCACGTCCACTGCAGATCTCCTTTCTCGTCTCGAACTGTATGTCGTATTGGCGCCCCCTGAATTTGGTACTTCTTGGCTCCTCAGAATCTCGATTTTCATGACAAATACTTGCAAGATGAGAAGACCGCCTTGATCGGTCAATTGCATCATTTGTGTCTCTCACTTGTTTAAACTCTGGTCTGACTATAACAATGACGCATCGACGCGCGGAGGTTGTAGTTCGCACGGTGTTACGCGAATGCTCCGCCTCATCCACCCAAATGAACGTTCCAAACACATTTTGGCTTTTGTCGTGTACTTTTCTACTTCTGGTCATCTTCATCCGTTCTTTCCTTTTCAGGTTCAAACGATTAGAGTTTGCGATCCGGGCTATCGATGGGCGGCATTCATTCCCTAATTGACAAGAATCGGGACGAAACGCAATCATATCCTCAAGCCGACACCAAGTTTGGGATCGTTGAAGGAAAACAAATAGTCAGCGAGGAGGGCCGCTTCAACGTTTTTCTCGGGATACCGTACGCTAAACCACCTGTAGGCGAGCTGCGCTTCCAGGTACACCTAATCATCTCTTTGTCGCTGCAATTTCTCCGTTCTAGAAGCCACAACCGCCTTCCCCATGGGTTGGAGTGCGAACAGCCAGGAAATACGAGAAAAGATGCGAGCAGAAAGATTATATTTGGGATAAAATGGAATTGAAAGTCGGTAAGAGCGAAGATTGCCTCTATTTGAATGTCATGGCGCCGGCTTCTCTGGAAGAAGGCGAGAAAATCCCCGTTTTGGTGTACATTCACGGAGGCGGCTATATGATTGACTCGGCTGTCAAGTACAACTACCGCAATGTGTGCCGGACTCTGGTGCGTCACGGCGTCGTTGTTGTCACCATTCAGTATCGTCTCGGATTTCTCGGTTATTTCACTACCGGAAATGCCAGTTGTCCCGGAAACTTCGGCCTCTGGGACCAGAGGGCTGCTCTACTGTGGATCAAAGAGAACATCTCCAACTTTGGAGGCGATCAGGACAGGATTACAGTCAGCGGTCAGTCCGCCGGAGCGGCCAGTGTAGACCTTCTGTCGCTTTCTCCTTTGAGCAGAGGTTGGCCGTTTTTGTGTCTCGCTTCTTACCTTTCTCTTCAGATTTATTCAAATCAAAAGTTTTAATGGGCGGCACGGCGGATACAATGTGGGCGGTTTCGGAAACGCAAAAGGTCGTCGAGTACTGCCGGAAACACGCGATCAAATGTGGTTTCAAGCGAGCGGGAAAAGAGGAGAACGCTGAATGGACTGATGATGACAACGCCCAGATGGTGGCGTTTATGAAACGAATTCCGGGCTCCATGCTTGGGGCGTCTATGATCCAAAACCCAGATCTCTTCCGCAGCGGCCGACTTCCCCTTTCGCCAGTCATCGACGGCGATATCCTTCCGAAGCCGATCGCGGAGCTCAGAGCCGAAGCACCCTCGAAGTCGGCGATGGTAGGCGTATGTCAGTTCGAAGCGCTTCTTTTCGGTTCGTTTCCTACATTCTCGGAGCTCTTTAACCTTCTGACCTTCAGTTGCGCTAGGATTCGTCCCATCAAACACGAAACAACTCGACCGCATTCTCGACGTCGCCGCTTCCATTTTTGCTGCAAACGGAGAAAATCCGAATAAGGCGCGAAACGAAATTCGCCGAATCTATGAAGACACGACGGTCAATCGAAAGAACAAAAAATTTGTCGCTGAAACCTTCATTACGGTAAGTATATCTAACGAAAATATCGAGCTGGGGTACCGAAAGTTCAGGTGATGAGCGACATGATCAACAATCTCTCTGCCTATCGATTCTGTCAAAATGCGGTTAATAATGAATCGAATGTATACTTCTACACTTTCCATCACTTCAACCCTGACAGCTCCCGCTTTTGAATGGTGGAATTGAGCAGATCGACGAAATCGTCGACGAAATTGCTCATACGCCAGCTGTGGACAAAAAAAAACAGGGAAATGTATTTGGCAAACGATTCAGGATTAGAAATTTAATAAACAGTTATAATTATAGTTAAAAGACATTAGTTATAAAAACAATAATTAGAAAGAAGAGGCATCCTCTCCCCTAGGGGATTAGATGCCGTTTACTCTTCATTCAGCGTTGCATGCATCGTTAATCTTGATCCAATGGAACACTAAGGTCGACGACGACTGAATGTTGCAATTGCGTTTCACGTGTAAAGTTGGCGATCTTACTAGAAATTTGTGACATGCTAAAACAATTCATTGAAAACAGAACCGTTGTATCAACACTTACATCTACAAATGTTAGTGAAACCATTCCACGATGTGTTCCAAGAGGTGAGTGACGTGTAGAACGAGACCATGGTCTCGACGTCGAGTATCACAGTGGAGTACTGCAATAGAAGAGTAAATTATTTCCATCTAATCAAACCACTCACATCAAGCTGCTGATCTGAAGAAATTCGAGAAGGCTTGCGCATAATGTATCCGTTGAGAGTGGACAAAAATTGGCTTTGTCCTATGCTCCCAAACCATTTCCTGCGGATGGCACTGAGCACCGGATTTGATGCATCAAGAAGCTTAACATTGCGACCCATGGCACTAACCAACGGGAAGAAGTCGTATATGCTCGTTGTAGGGTCGAGTACCAGCTGCTTCTTGAAGCTCTCCAGTATTGGCCCGAATGAAGCCCCTTTGCCATTAAGGTAGACGAGGCAAATCGACGATTTCCAGTTGGTGCAGGAGGCCAAAACTTTTTCAATGTCATCCATCGTTATCAGGAGAGGATTGGCGCTTCTGGCGACCACTTCCAAAGCTCTTCCAAATGCATATCCTTGCCGGAAGCTTTTCGTGTTCAGCGAGTCCATGTCGATATTGAAGAAAGTAGCCATCTTTTGAAACATGTTTAGCTTGCGCCCTCGAGTGGTGGTAAAGAGTGGCTCGTTTTTCTTTTCTTCCTGATGAACGGGACTCCGTCCACTACGTCTACGGCTAGGCGGAGACGTAGCACCAACAAAGTCCAGGTTACAACGCAGTATTTATGTTGCCGTTGGTTAACGGTGTGGGCGATTTCGGTTAGTTCCTTCTTGTTGAACCCTTTCATAAAGTTGACTGTCATAGTCATTCGTAGTCCTTTTTCCGTCCTGCAATTAAGGTTGTTACAGGTTCACCGTTGTTAGTGGTATGCTTACTTTGCAAACGACAAATTTCGCAATTTGATGCCTTCCCCCAGGAACTTCTTTTGCCTCGCTATTGTTGTGTTTCCCGCTTCACCAGTCAATGACGATTGACGCCAGCCAGTTTCAACTGCCACTAACAAAAACAATAGGTCTGCAAATGTTGCCAGTCAATTAGAATGTGCGGTTTGCGGTCGCTTACCCAGGTTGCAGGTCGACGTGTCGCTTCCAAATGCTGCACATGGGTGAAGCACCTGTTCGTCAAGGAATCTGTAGAGATCCTCACGTAGAAGAGGTCTGAATGCTGTTATCGTCACGTCGTTGTCCTTAGGTCGTGGCAATTGCAGATTCCACTGAGGGAACAGAAACGATAGCTAAAGATACGCTCAGTACATGGAATACACACCGTTCGCTTACTCCACTATGGACTATAAAGCATTGTCTTGATATCGTACTGTTTGATAGAGACATTGCGCACATGATGGCATCGTCATCTTCAACATTTTGTCGATGATCAGCCGCCAGTCTGCGCCGAGCTCCGAAGGTTCGAATCCGCGATGATTCCAAGAATTTGTTGTGTCGCAGAATCAGCTCTTCCACGGCATCCTTCTCCACAGGGAGTTGGATGCCCTTTGCGATCATGTGCGATAGGAAGTACAGCCAGGCTTCATTGAAGTATTGTGGCGGCTGCAATTAGTACGATTAATTTACGAGTTTGCACGTGAATAGTACCATTGTATGGAATCCCTCGTTTAAATCAAATCTCTTACACACCAATGTGGCAATCGTAGTGATTAGTTGATCTGCGCGTAAGCGAACATCGTCATCCGATGGTTGATCCAATTCGGCGTTGTGGCAGAGAGTATGGACATCAATGTGACATTTTAGCAAGAACGATGCCAGCGGAGTGATCGTTGTGATCAACTCTTTTTTCACTTTCTCTCGCTTCATTGCGTTCAGGTGACTTTTCGCCTGAGCCGTCAAAGCATCACCTGCAGTGCCCACCTTTTTGAGAACTAAAGTCAACATTTGGGTAATGTAATCGAGATGGGAAAAATTACGTCGCGCCGTTTCGTTCTTTACTGCTGTAGATGTAAGCAGTTGTGCGCTCATTATGGCGTTGTGTGCTTCCACTGCCTCGGATTCTTCGAGCGCTTTGCTCAGTTCCGCCATGTTCGCAAAGAGCCGTTTGTACTCTGGGAGACATCGTTTCGCATCATCGGGAATGCCGCTGTTTGCGAGATCTTCCATAATCTCATCCTAAAATCCACATTCAGATCTTAAAGTTAGTGTTGTTTGCGTACAATCGACTTTGTTCCAATGTCGTACGTGGTCTCGGTGGTCACGTCCTCCGGCGTTGCCTCCACTGCGTCACCTCCAGAGGTTGACGCAGTGTCTTCCTTCTCGCCAATTTGCACATCTCCAGTGATGTACGGCAACTCGCTTGGATGCGGGTTTGCAGGAAGTACCGGGATCGCATTTCTGATTGGTGCTTCACATGGCAGATATGCATCAAATTGTAGGTGGTCCGGATTGGCGCAGAACTGGAATTTGCACATGTTACGTATTCAACCTGCCGGCGTGATTTGTACCTGGTCAGCTGTGCACAGCTGCGTGATCGTTTGGTTCACCTTCAACTTTGGGTACCCAGTCAGATGCGCGAGGTACTTTTGAAGCTCTGGGCGAGTTGCTCGCCGGATGTATTCGGGACTGAAAAAGCGAAATACGTGCGCGAGTCCGTCGGTCACAGCATCCAGATAACGACTACCAGTGAAACACGGTCCTGTGCAACCACTGACGGTTTCCATAGTGGTCTCCGCCGGTTTGTTCTTCCAATAGTCCTACGTACTGTTGCATCAGCTGGACTTCATACCACGCTTGTCCGTGATTCCTCTTGCTCTCTTCGATTTGTACATTGAGAAGCGCGAGAATCCCAGCTGAAAGCTGTATGCTGCACGGTTTCCACGCCTGTACAAAAGAACAATGGTATAAAGGTGAGAGGAAAGCCAACCTACCGGCGGTGACTTGGACTCCATAACTCGGGTAAAATCTGGCGCGAGGTTGACAAGATTTTCGGAGTTGTCCAGCTTCAGATGCGACAAAAGACGATACTTTTCATCAGAATACTGGGACTTTGCATCGGCCAGTTCACGACATTTATCTTTTATGGGCGATACATGCATCGGGTTAACACACGTTCCCCTTTTGTCGCATGCATTGCCCGCAAAGTATCGGTATTGGTCACCGCGTTTGCAACCGGCATACTTTGACAAAATCGCATTTGCCTCTCTACTAGACGTGCAGCGATACAGTTCGCCGAGTAAGGAGAACAGCATTCGTCGGTGTATCGCAAGGACGACTGGACTGAGAACGTAACAGTCCTCCAACTGACCATTCTGGAAGAAGGCAAGCAGAGCGTTGCTGATCTCTTCGTTCGTTGGATTGAACCCTTGAGTGAACATATCAATCATGGCGGTTGTGGCACCGTTCCCGATAGCGGGTTCGGTGCTTGCATTGTGACTTGAACTGCTTGAAAATTTCGATGCCTGGAAGTTTCAAGTCATGAAATTTGTAAAGTTCAACTTGTTTGGCTTACTAGTTGATCAAGACAGCACTGCAGTATCTTTTGGAACACGTGTTGTTCCCGGACCTTGGGCGTTCGCGTGTAATGCTTCACGTTCCAGCAATTGCATTTCGAAGTTAATGTATCGAAGCGAATTTGTTTCCACGACTGCTCTCCCTTTGTCACACAGTTGTAGAGATGGATCATAACTCGTGTCTGGGATTTCACCTCTTTGCTGTCCGAGCCCCAAATGCAGTCCTCAATATCGACTTGTGTTGCCTCGTAGATCTCATCTAGCTTTTGGAGCATCGCCATCGGAAAGTCATTGAAAAACCTGTTATGATCTATTGTCTGTAATAGAACGCAATGCATCGATGCACAATTGTTGTCGCTACTTACAAATTCCAATTTCTGTGCGAAATCGTCAAACGCAGGACGGTAGTACTGTTTGCGGACACGTCCACTTCCTTTCATCGGCGATACGTACTTTTCGGGCATGTGCTCGGCGAGGCTATCACCTTCTGCAATGTTGCAAACTTTAATTCAAATTCAAAGCGTGCTTGTGACATACCAACTCCTTCCCCGATAGCGGGTCCAGAGTCCTTCTTCTTTTCCGTTATTTCTCGGTCGGCTGAGGCGCAGGTGAGTTTGCGCTTCTTCACAGGAGCGACGGTTTTCACGTTGTCCGATTCGTCGTCAAACCGCTGCTGGCTGGTGATTGGCATGGTGGGGGCTTGCCAGACATCCGCTTCCCACTAGTGAGTGACGGATCCATCTTCTTCCGTTTAGGTTTCCGTGCGGGGGTGGAGTGGTTGCTGGAGACAAAATCGCTGCTGTCATCATCATTGCTTGTAGGTGGCATTGCTTTAAGTAAACTGGAACAATGTCATACATTCTTGCGGTGAAAAAACGAACAAACAACCACGTTCAGTAAAAAAATATTCATATTCAATATTCAATCAACAAATTGCATACAGCAGGAACGAGAATCACCCTCAAGAGCTGTGACATTTGACAAGTGAGACAAATTAATGCACAGCAGTGGCGAACTTGGGTCGCAGCGACAACATTACTGTATCCTGAGTATCATTTCATGTGACGTGGTCTGTCTGGTCTCGACACGGCATGAATGTCGTAAGACATTTGCCGTACGGTAACGGCGAACTCTTACTCTGTGCGATATTTGGTTCGGTTTGCTAGGTTAAAGGGACACGGACATCGCTCCAAAAAAGTCTCAGATTTCTCTGAAATTTTGTCTATCCCCCCATTTTCGACCCTCCCGATCACGATGGTGAAGTCAGAATTTTCATATCTTGCTTGCCGCCTAAGTTACAGAAAATAGGCGGCGCCCTATTTTTACTAATTTCCAGTCAGGAACCTTGTGACCAATTTTATTGTTTTTGGAACAATAAAACGACTATCGTGGCACTGCACCCATCCCCAAGATGCAAGAATCTGACCAAAAAGGAAAGGACAAGGCGCAGCAACGCCACCAATAAGTTGCACATTGTTTCTATACATTATGTTTGCTGATACCGTGTCTGCGGCTCCAGAGCCAACGACACGGTGATTTGTTGTTATAAAAAGTTGTTGTTCATTTGTCTTCATTTCACGTTCCGCACCATCCACGAACGTTGTTTGAATTACGCGTCACAATGATAATTTTGTCAATGACTCCGGTCTGAGCAAAAACATGATTTGACATGGAAGAATCATTCATGGCCATGCCACGGTCATTTTGTCGGTTTCATTCATTTGCGCGAATGAATGGTATCGGCACGCCTATTAGCGGGCCGATACCATTCATTCGCGCATTTCCGCGAACTTCCTAATCCCTTTTAAGGGCGCTACGCACTGCACAGAGCTGCAATACCTGTTCGATGTAAACCTATTCATGTGCCCCTACCGAAGAACGAGAAAAGATCGAAAAGTACTAAAAGATGTGACAAGAATGTGGACAAATTTTGTGAAATTCGGGTAAGCGGAGTGTCTTTTGGTTTCAGTTCAAAATCTGTTTGCAGAAACCCGAACGGAGACGATTCCTTCGACTTTGGCTACCAGTGGTTGCCTGTAGAGTCGCAGCATCCCGAACGGCATCTTAAGATTCGTGAGATGAGTGCAATGAGTGACACCTTTGAACACGGACGCATTGAAAAACTCGCAAAAATCTTCGAGGGGATCTCACTGCACGTCTAATTTAAACGATGCGCCTCGTTTCCAAACGGGTCTTTCGCGTTCTGCGACCATTCGGACTTCCTGTTAGACGAAGGAGAAGAAAGCCGAACCGCCCTTGATCTCACAAGCTCAGAACATAAATTAATTCATCAGCGGATGACTCTTGTGCTTCACTCACAAACGTCGGGGGAATTACAATTCGGAATTGTGATCACCACGATGCCGCGCATCAAAAGAAGACAAAAACTTGTTTGGACTGTGCTTAATGCTGAGTTTTGGATTAAACGTTCTTTGCGTCCAAAAACACCCGACAGCAACCGTACTCCGCCCTTTGATCTCAATTTCCATCTTGTATAAGGATTTTATTTCTTTCGCGAAAACCCTCTTTTGTTTTCAAGGTGAAATGATTGTTTTTCATCATTTCTACCCCACGGACACTGGAAAACAGTAATTTTAACGAACGTCTTTTAATTACCGTGATTACCTTCATTTGACGCGACAGCGTTTCCAACCAAACTGTTTGTATTAACATCGACTTCTAAACACATTTTAAAACTACAACCAATTTGTAAAGGATTACCCGTCAGCTCTCTCACTCACTCATAAAGAAGTGGTTGTTGTTGACGTGTTACAACAGCACATTCGCGTGAAATGAAATGCAAGTTATCGAAGTTTTTGAGATTACTGTAAAGTCTGAATATTCAACAACAAAAACCAATAGTAAAGATTTGAAGTAAAGTCTTTCTCGAATTTGTTTCAAAAGTTACGTAAAATTCTGCCATTGATCGGTCACTGTTCCCGTCACGTTGTTGGTACTATTGGCAACCAGCGATGCCAGGTCCAGGTGCGATATGTCTGGTGACATGTCTGCGCGTCAATTTATCAAAAAATACATGGTGAATGTACAAAGTAAATTTGGTGTTCACTTAAGAAGCTTCTCTTCCGCCACGGCTTCGCCTTTTGACAAATCGTTCAACGATTTTGGAGAGGAAGATCGACAGCAGATGAAGTAGGCGACCAGCATGCTGACGAGAAGGATCAAACAAATTGTAGCAGCGATGATTATAGTATTGGGTAGAGAAGCAGCCCATGCTGAAGAAAGTGGCGATGAAGAGAAAGCTAAAGGGCCCTACGTGGACGAGTGTTTCGGTCGTAGAGGGCCGCCGTCCCTTGAAATCCATAATTTTGTGGAAATCCGTCACCGGAAACAAAGCGAACTGTCACGTACTGGCTGTTGCTTCTGAACCTGCAAATATGACCTTCGGAGCAACTGAAACGAAGGATTACGCTGGGCGCGGAGTGCTTCTCACTTGCCTGTGAGTTGCATTGAGACCGTCTAAATCCATCTTGAACAAACCATCGTAGAAATAGATAAAGTCTTCGTTTGCTCGAAGATCCATGTTATCTGTGAAGAAGTGAATCAGCGACGAGTTGTCCGGAGCCACCAGGCGCCATGTGCAGTCTAAATTCGGATGAATACTTGCGACAATTAATTTGTCTGCATTTTCGAGGCAGCACGCTGCCGGGGGCTATTTATATACCAGAAACGACTGTATACTGGCAGACCAGGAACACTGACGCGAATATGCACAATTGCACCAAATTTGGGACCCACAAACACCATAAATACCTAAATCCGGACAGTAGTATCGAGGGTAGTCCGGAGACGACAGAACCCTAAAGATCTCATTTGTCATTCACACACACATCAGTTTCCTACTAACCTGTAGTCTTTTTCCTTCATGAGCATGACGATGCGGTTCATACATTCGCATCGTGCGTCGGTCCCTGAAAACATGAAGTAAAAATGAGATTCTCTCCCCCGTCGTAAATTTCCACTCCAGTTGAGGGAAAGAACCACAATGCGCAATTAACACTGGCACGAGATTTCCGAGTTCCCTATTAGATTATAGAGAAAAAGAGCGAATAGTGTCGAAACGCGCCCACGGGATGGCCGGCTTCTGACGAACATATTCGGTCAAACCAACTGTAAACTGAAACCGCTTGATAACCCAGATCATACATTCTTGGTCGACCTCTTCAATTTCCTCGACTCGAAGCCGACAGAGTCAACAAAACACTCATGAACAAACACTGCGTCGCGCAGATATTGCTTCCTTCCTACAGCGCTTCACCTCGACGATTAACACAACGCCGAGTAACCTAAAGCAAACTCGCGAAGAATTCAGACGTGCCAGCTGCCACTTTAGACCGCCGAGGGCGCGCTATTTTGTGCGACGCCGTAGCCACAGGGGAAACGATTACGTGAGACTTGATGTCGGGTTCGAGGTTTAATTTCCCTTATTAAAGCGTCGTTCCTTTTCGCAACAATGTCCACTTCAAAGTGCTTTTCTGCCCGCGAAAACTGTACATCGCAGCGAGCATGCTGGTATTATTGTGAACGGACGCCGTTCGCAACAGATTTAATACCTTGCGGAACGAGATCGCGCTCTCCAAATCGAGGGCGCCACAATTGGGGGCGCGAATTACACACGAGTGATTTCCCCGTTTCGATGAGCTGGAATTGATTGTATCCAAAACACTTACCGTAGTTTGCAGATATGAGGAACACCAGAAGGAACGAACTGAGCAGCCGAAGAGAACTCATCGTGCCGATGATGATGTTTGCACCGTTGTTCGAACGAATGTCTCCAAAGAGCGCTATCCCTTCAACACTTCGCAGTCACACAGACGGCGACTGCGCTCCGCCCTCATTTGATAGCGGGCCAAGCACGCATGAATTCACTCCCTTCCACGCGCAATCTGCAGTGTAGTGTCACTATAATTGTTCTCCGGATAGAACAATTACTCTAATACGTTGTCCGCAAAAATGTTGCGGTGCAGGAACGCAATCGTTTCTCTACCTCAGAACGTTCGACACTTCGAAACAATCGCATGCTTCCTCGCGCAGAACTTCTTTTGAATAATGTTCGCTGATTGATGAATTAGGTGTTCCCTCGTGAATCGATCAAAACGTTGAACATCGATGTCGAAATTCGTTAGCGTTCGACTAAAACAAGAATTGATGAAAGGACAAAACATAAGCCCATGATTTGGTTGCTGTTACGTGCGAAGGCGGCGATAAAATCAACGAGGGACTATTACTGAAAATAAAAACTAAACAGCGAAACATTAGCTCTTGCACCATGCAATAAAAACAGTTTTCGGGGGTAGAACGCACTTGTCGACATAGAAAAATTGTTTATTTTCAGTGAGTTCTAACATTTTAAATATTAGTTGGAATAGCTGGTCAGCTGATTAAAATACAACAATAATAAATTAAATAAATACTACACTATATTACAATAAATTAATGTCCTTATGTTATTCGTCTTCAAGTGGAGGTGTTTTATCCAACTCGGGGTTGGTTGATTCGTTATCATCTACAAATGACGTTACGGAAGAACCTCGACTATCGCCATGGCGTTTTTCGTTTTTGCGTTCTTCACTATTGCGACCAATCCGAGCGCTCAAAGATTTTATAAAGGCCGTGATTTCAACAACGAGTTGCACGTCTGCGGAGCTCAACTCACTTCGACAGCCTTGGCCCAAAGTCCTAAATTTTAAAATAGAAAAGGGATGAAAACATACAAAGAAACTAACTGAGCCATTTGCGTAGACAACATCTTTCCAAGTGCACAGAGAAGATTGTCATCATCAATGTCAGAAACAAATCGCATCAATAGCACCTTCACAAACGGCCATTCGCGATCTGTAAGTTCCATCCGTCCGCTACAAAATGAATTTAAAACCAAGCGAAACCCATTGACAACAGCGGATTGAACCTAGATAAGAACGGTTATCCACAATGAGCATACACATTTACCGTTAATCTGTGGGAGAACATCGTCGCTAATTCGATAATCTTCCGACGGATTCTGTCCACCTTCCCAATTTGATTGCTGTCAGTAACCCACGGCTTGCTGGGAAAAACAACGACGCGAAAATAGTTGTCGACGGCGGATACGACCGTATTCTTCAATGTTTTGATATCATTGACCCTGTAACTGATAATGCCAAATTCATCATGTAACAAACGTACGTCCCGCTCAAATACTCATCAACGTTCCTCTCAACAAAATCAAAATCCAACGTCGCAGTGGACTTTCGAGGTCGCCCCTTACTAACTTCACGTCTGGCTTTCGTTTCAACGGGTACCGGTGCCGTTGAGCGACGTGGACGCAGATAACGTGGCATATGTACCTGAAAGAAAAGTTTGAAACAATTATAACAAAAGAATTACAACATAAATTTGGCGACAACACGAAACAAAAACCACAGAAAGATCAACAGACATCCATCACATTTCAAGCCGGGTGCATGGGTACTGTAGAAGCACGCCAGACTGTTCGTTGGAAGACCGAAACGTAATCGGGCGGACTAATGTGAATCGGCTAAAAATAATCTATATATACTGAAGATGTGCTGCAACGTGCTTGGGCTGAGCTTAAGTTAGGGCACTACACTTTGCTGATATTTTGCATGAGTGATCGCTTGTAGATTACCTACTGTGCGCCGGTATATATGTATTGCGCGATTTGTCTTGAATTTGTCGCCTCTTTTGTGTTTTGTACCCCATAATATTCTCGAATCGCTCCGTGTGGTCGAAAAACAAACATGATATTTAGCTCACAACAGGACCTTAGAGTGATCGCTTGTAGAGTGTGAAGTTTTCGCTGTTTATCTTTGGCATCGCATAATCGAGGTTTCATCATATAATCGTTGCTGTTTTGATTTGGAACAATGTACAAGGTTCTTCATCTATGCCTTCACGGCACTTGTTCCGAATATGTGTGTTGGCAATCGGTTGCCTTCACTAATCGCAAGAGTGAACTTAGCTTTTTTAAATTAATTTTTTAATGTCGAAGATGAGAGGCAGTTTGGGAACATTTCATGTTTTGCCTTAGCAGAGCGCCTAAAACAAGCCCGCGAAGTCCGCTCACATAGTGACCGAGAGTGTGAAGTTTACTGTTGTCGAAGAGCGCGGGGTGGTGTAGTGTTTCTGCCGACTGATTTTGAACAGGTTTAGAACGCCTCAGTAATAGCTTTGGAGATTTAGAACGCTGAAATTAGACGTCGGAAATATGCTATAGAACATTTTTTTCTCCGTTTTCTACTATTTTTGGATTCAGATGATTTTTTATTGTCTTCTGCTCTTTAATCGTTCAAAATCAGTCGAAACAAGCGTTGAAGTCGTTTTATTCCTCTATTGTATTGTTTATTTCATGTGCTTGCTTGTAGATATTCTCACCATGTCGTCACAGGATTATGAAATGATGCGAAAAGTTTGGGAACTGAGAATTCCAGTACAGTTTCGACTCGACCATGACGTTGGCCATCACACGGAACCGTACTTCGTAAGTTCAACGTTCGTGGCATTGTACATTCAAGTGGATTTGCAGACGATGCTGTCGAGATCGACATATTTTCCATTAGTGATGAGAGAAATCATGGCATATTTTGGCACTAAGGTCAACGAACTGGACACTTCAAATGCTTGGCTTGAATGCGATGGGACACCCTTGAAGTGGACTTATCCAATTGGTGTTCTCTACGACATGCTTGCTGTTCAAGAGCATACACCTCACTTGCCATGGACAGTAACACTGAAACTTTCGGTACATGTGTCTGTACGGCGAGTTTTAAACTGAAAATTTAGAATCCGCCATCGGGGTTAACCGTGAAAGTTAGCGCAAACACCGTTGAAGCTAATTTCATGCACTCTATAAAGGAAGCTGATTACATGAAGCACGACCGGATGATGATGAAAGAAATGAAAATGCAGGAACATAAACAAATGTGGGAAGGCCTGGTAAACGGTAAAAAAATTGTTTTAATAACTATTTATCCGTGTCTTTATTCTCAGACCGATTCGATCAATTCTGGGAGGTTAACAAGATGCTTGTCGGTGGAGATATGAAGTATTTACCGATGCGTTTTTACGAGGTTTGCGGCTGAGAGAGGCTATAATTTTTTAACTGTTTCCATTTTTCAGAAAGATGTTCCGTTTAAGCAGATACTTATTAGCCCGTTTGATGATAACGGTTCCAAAAGAACGCTGGGCGACTGTTTTCATTTACTAAAGGGAATAGAAGCGGATCTCTCTTGCTGGAATCTGGTATCGTATGGTGTTGTGCTTCCTCCGGAAGCATCTGCATTCTGGCTGGTGCGCAATTATATCTATCCAGATAACTTTGCTCACATCGCCGTGGTAAAAAAGAAACCGTCTCAGCTCGTATCTTATTGACGAAAATCAAATTTTTGTAAACAAAGTGTATATATATTGTGTAAATATGAATAAATTTATGTACAATAATTCACAATTTATAATTCACTTTACGCAGGTCAGGGGAAGGAAGGACAATGAGGAGAAAAAAAGCAGTGAATGCTTGCAGCTGCGCCTTTTTATGTCTTTTCAGCGATACATTTGCCGGTGTCGGTTGCACGACGGGAAGGAGAACCATATGCGATCAGCATCATCTCGACTTTGAAATGGTAGTTTGATCGATCTCGTTTTTCCACCTTCTGCAACGACAGCTTTGAGCCTCTTGAAAACATCTGTTGTTTTGTTTGCCCGATGCGCCATGTGTGACCGCGGACAGTCTTCAAGCGTCTCTTTCGACCGCCTTTCGATCTCCTCGTGTTCGCCCAGTCGGTCAGCGACATCGTTCGGGTAGAGTTTCTAAACGAATTCGCCATTGAGCAGAGCTGCAACCATGATGACACATGCTTGATCATCTGCTCCAATCATTACAACCGGTGGGAGGCGGCGAGATCGGCACTGTCGACGCGAGCCGCACTTCTTTGCAATGTACTAATCTTTTCCTTTGCGCTCGTCTAGTGATTAATCGAACGTCCACTGTTAGGGCGAAATTTTGCCCGACAGGTGTCATTCCTCTGCCAATTACTCATATCGCAAGCCGTGGACCTATTTACCCTTTAAATCATCTCTTATCTTCTAATCACATTTAACGTTGTAGTGGTGATCGATGACGAACGCTTTCCTCTTCGGAGCGTTCGCGGTCGGTGTTATCTTTGGAGGACTCGCCGAGGGCCAAGAACTTCACTCAAATCAACGCTGCAATCACAACCCCGATCGCGGCACTTGTAAAGAACATTTCACAGTGGTCTACCACTACGATCGTTGGGCGCACAAATGTCGTCCTTTTTACTTTAGTGGCTGTGGAGGAAACGAAAACCGCTTCGTGACAGAGCAAGGTAAGCTTAACTTTTGGCGTCCTTTTTTCGAACAACTGACACTTTTCAGAGTGTACGACCACCTGTCCGTACCAGGAACCCGTAGAAAATACTGCTCGTCACCGCTGCTTTCAACCTCACGATCCTGGTAACTGTTACGCGGACATCGAACGATGGTAAGTTTAGTGAGTGGGTGTCAGCTCAACCATATCATTCAGGTATTTTGATCCGGTGAGAAATCGATGCGTTTGTAGGTAAGTGGACTTGGATCTTTAAGCTTTGATTAATAAAAGAATTCAGTTGGTGGAGCGGCTGTGGCGGAAACTCGAACAGATTCTATTCACAAGTTCACTGTTTGGAGATATGCGGCCAGTTCGCCGTTGATGCCCCCGAAGGGACGATCGAGGCAGATGCTGAGCTCGAAAGGCAAAAGAAGGACCAAGTGAAGTCACACCAACGACAACAACGACTCGCCGTCGCGGAAAACGAGAGAGAACGCTTCGCTCAGCATGCACCAGAGTCCACTCATGTAATATGCCATGATTCCACCCTTACTTATCTTCCAATCATTAAGTTTCGTCAGATCCGTCTCCTTCCTGGCGATGTGGTTCCCGTTTTGCGTGGAGGAATCGCTGGGCCACGTCAATACATAGTGCAACAACCCATATACACAGCACCTAGGAGGGTTAGTCCTCGACCCTTTAATGCCGGCGAGTACGCAAGGTATTATGTGCTTAGTATATTACCTGTAATATGGAATTTAGAAAGAAGAAACTGTGGAAAAAGGAAATGGCTCGGAGACTGAAAGCGGAAAGGGATCGCGAGCACCCTCTGATCCCGACGCGCAACGCTTACCAACAACAAGTCGATGAAAGGCAAAACGGAAAGCACATCGTCACATTCTCGCAACAGAAGCACATCGTGAGCCATCTTCCTTCAAGAGGTCATTACTTTGTAATGACACAAAAGAAGCTCGACAACATTAACCGTGAAAGGAGTCCCGACCACAAAGTTGAGCCGGTCGATGTGTTCCTGAAACCTCCAAACTTTGCTAATCATCGCGTCTTTGGGGGCTGGGTGCGCACCGGTCCAGAGTCTGCTGAAAGTGACACAAACTTGGTGATTCCCGCGACTGCGCAGCCAGAAAGTCGACACGCGAAGAAAATAACAAAAAGCGCTGAGCTGCTCATAGAAGAACGCGTCGTCTCCACAACTCAGAGCATTTCAGCCGAACAAAACCTGAGCATGTTCCGACCAGTCACCCAGATTCTCAATTTTGAAGACTACGAGTACGCTGACGACGATGAGGAGAGCGGAGAGACTGCGCCAGATGTGCACGTCGTTGAACCGTCAAATACCGAAAAAGAAAAGGAAAGCGACGTCACTGAAGCGCCAAATGCAGCCAACGAAGTTGTTAACAGCGAAACGATGGAATCGGCGTTGGAGGAACAACTAAATCTTGAAAGAAGTTCGCGCCAGCGCGAAGAATTGTGGAAGCAGCGGCAGCGGATGCACGAGCTTTACAAACAGCAGCAAAGAGATGAGTACAAGAGAAAGGTCGAAGAGGAGAAGAGAAACCAAGGAACGACGACTACAACAACAACTGCCGCCCCAACAACGTCTCCGACAACCACAACCACACCTACGTCCGCTACAGAGGCAACAACTACCGTAGTGCATTTACCGTCTTCCACTACAACCACTACTCGGAAACCCGCGTCTCCCGAAGAGGAAGATTACGAGGAAGATGAGGAAGAAGAAGATGACGAGGAAGATTTCCTCTTTTGGAAACCCGGATACGACAGGCGCCAGGCGCTCAGTAAAGTCGTTCCGGAAAAAGTTATCGGTACAAAAGAATTCAATCATCTTTAAAAACGTATTTTCTCATTTAGATAAAATTGCGGATGGTATCATAATCACTACTCATAATACGGCCCAACGCCGTCGACGCTAGATCCGGCTGCTCGGAGGAGTTTTAAACCATTTTGACGACAACTGCCACGCCGTCTTCGATATCCAATTCGTATCTATAAATCGGTTTGAGAGATTAAATGCCGGTAAACGCTTTTCACCCTTTCCCGTTCGCAATTCTGGCTATGTGGAATGAAGCTACTTCTGTCTTCACTGCATTGACAGTAACAGCGCTCAACCCGCGCTGGAAAATCAAAATAAGATTTTAGAAAAATCGCAAACGGAAAACCTGTTGGAAGACAATTGTTTCGCCATCGCTCGCTTCTATCGAGTGTTTTCCTCTTCCGAACAACAAAACTTGAGTTGAGTACTTGACAGGATCGTACACGTGCACAGGTCCTTTTCTGAAACGTCCTCAGATTACAGTAGGTTGTTGAGTTTCGAGTGCCTCACTCAAGCTCGGAAAGATGATCATCAATGAATTTCTCCAAGTTGATCGGTTTTTCGAGAGAGCGAATGATTGGCTCGTATGGAGCCGTCGTGATAAACGAAGTTGCGTCGGGTTTACCGGTTTTGCCCGCTTCGCTGTTGTGATAGTCCTTGATGAGTGGCGGAAGATCCTTCACCACATCAGTCAGGTGAACCCAACGTTCCCACAAACGCTCTTTTGACGAATCACCGAAGTATCTCAAACAGTCCATCTCTGTGGGTTTGCGGGTTCTCTCCACCACGCAGCCCATAGTTCCCTCAAACCGTTGAGGCGAGTGTTCGATGCGTGCCGGGAGGAGAAACATGTCTCCTTGTTTGATGGGAACGTCTTTGAAGGCTCCCTTCTCCACAACCTTCAAATTCATGTCGCCGTCAAACTGATAGAACAACTAAACAACGGTGTAATCACTCGGATCACGACGCCCACCTCCTCTCCTTCTTCTAAATGGTAATCTTTCCTGCTGTTCGGTCCACCGACAAAGAAAACTTTCAATTGATCATCGTACCTGGAAACAACGCGAGATACGGTAGCTTAGCTCCACACTTTCAGCTCGCTCTTACATGCATTTATTGCAAACAGGAGGTTCAAAGTCCTTCTGGTTCTTCTCAATCCAACTAACGATTCCGTTGACAATAACAGAAGAGCTCGACATTACTGTTTGGGCGCCTAAGTGGAAGTGACGCTCCAAGCGACCATGAACGGAACTGACAGGCGGAGAGTTCGGTGGGCGGTTGTAAATTGTTGCGCGTTTCCGCGATGACAAATCTGTTGATGGCGTTCTTGAACTCCATTTTTGCTCGCCTCGCTCTAAAAGCGACCAAGACAAACGTAACGGGGGCTAATTATCGAACGTTAGAGATCGGAGTTTTCCGAGCATTCTATGTAAGGATTCGAGAATCGGTCATCATGATCAGATTTCTGATTAGATAAATGTGACTCTTACGGCCGTTTCTCTGGACAAAAAGCAAGTAAGAATTCTGGTACAACCACAGAACAGGGCAAAATGTAGTTGGCAAAGATACCGTATTTTCTTGCATTACTTAAAACAGCAACATTGGGCTTCAAGTCTGTTGGAAAGGATCGATTTATTTTGAAATGTTCATATCTGGCAACCGCGGTGCCAAATCTCTGACCCGGTGCCCCTAAAAGCTGATTCCAATTCTTACAAACTTGAATTCGGAAAGAACGGCACCCAGCAAAATACCTCGAAGCGATGTCCCTGAGCGCAATAGTACGGTTTGCCGGGCAAATGTTACAAATGTAATAATGAACGCGCGCGTGGAGTATCTTGAGCAGAAATTCCTGACAGAGTAAGTGTGCGCGAATACAAATCTATTATATTTTAACCAATCTATAATACGTTTTCATATGCCAGTCTTCATAAGTAACTTATGTGTATAGCTCTGTTTGTCTTTCTGTAATAACGAAAACCTGCAGGTATTCAGAATCGTGATGCCCGTTGACGACAACTCTGGTCCTGCCCATGGCGAAGCTGGAGCGGCATCGGCGGGAGCTATGCAACCGTTTCAAGGTCAAGAATCTGCTGGAACGTCCGGTGGACTCACGCAAAGTCCCAAAAATGTTCCAGTTCAAGTTGTGAAACCGATTCAGTTTCACATGGAAGGTGGAAGCGGTGGTCCGTCGTCGCCTGTGCAAGCGGGTGCTTTTGATGGCGAATTTTCACAAGCTATGGGAGTCGACGATGACGACGACACGATTATGAACTTGCAAAGACAGCAAGAGGAAATTGACAGAGAGCAGAAGGAGCAGCCGTTGGTGACAGAAAAGTTACCGTTGCGTGATCTTGTAATGAGATATGAGGACGGGTCGCTGTTCTTCCAAAAAGCCCTGGTAAGTTGTCATCAATCGTTATGTGGTTGCTTAATAATGCCTCACATACAGGAATTGGCTGAAAAGTACAAACACGTGCAGTTCATCCGACGCGACGGAAACTGCTTCTACAGAGCCGTGCTTTCTGCCGCCCTTGACGTCATGCAAAGCGATCCTGCCACCTTCAATAGATTTTGTGATCACTGCAATGGCTGGCTGGATCGCATCATTGCTCTAGGTTATACCGAGTTCACTGCTTCTGACATTTGTGAGTATGTAAGTGAAGATATTTTCTTTCTATAGTCAATGTTTTGCAATGTAGTTCACAGATGCAATCAACGCAGTGAAGGTTGGGAAGAGAGAGTACTCCTCTCTTATGGATGATTTGACAAATGACGGGTCCTCGAACTACTACGTCTCGTTTCTGAGGTTAATTTCTGCTTCATTTCTGCGTGAGAAAGAAGAAGATTACAATCCGTTTTTGACCGAATACGCAACGATGAAGGAGTTTTGCGAACATGAAGTGGAGCCCATGTGGAAGGAAGCAGATCACTTGGCTATTGTTGGACTCGCCCATGCCCTGCGTAAGCTGTGCTCAAATTATATGTACATCTGTTGGTATTTGAATGTTTAGGCATCCCCATAAGAGTTGAATATCTTGATCAGAACGCAGCACCAAATGGTCAATCATTCTACGACTTCACTGTAGACGGTATCGACGATGAACAGGCGCCTTCGGTCACGGTGCTCTTTACCCCCGGTCATTATGACGTTTTGTACAAAAACTGAACTTATGTTATGCTTATCGAATGATTCTCAAGCTAGATAGTTGTTTGAGTTTACGGTTACTTGATTCATTGTTATTTGCAGTATTGGACATAATTGATTGTATAATTATAGGAATTGTGTGTAATTTATAAATTTGACTTCTTTTGCTGAAAAATAGTTGCAAGACGTCGTTGTTGATGGAGAAGGTGAATACAGATACAAACGACGGCGGTGGGTTGTTTGTGATACGGGGAGGCGACTTTGCGCACGACGGGTTTCTGGTTGTTTTGTGGTTCGCTTCGATCGTCCCGATATTTCTGCCACTTGCGAGTGCAAACGATGCGCATTTGAATGTGAACGGCCACAAAAATGGTGAAGAACGGACAGTCAGCGACAGTGCACAGAACTCTGCAACGCTGTCTGCATCTTGCTTTAATGCTAAAGCTTCTAAAAATTGCTTGAATTTTGTCTGGAATGATATCGAGATAACTCAACTACGCCAACTAACAGTACATCTGAATCTAAAACCCATTTCATCTCACATTTTTCAAACGCCTTTCTTTCATTCAAAAATTTCTCATCGCGTTGACTCAGATCGTTGGAGACGTGGGTCTCACACGGAGCATTCGCAAACGCAACCGTATTCTTAGTGGCAGTGACGCTCGTCGACACCATGGCAATGAGTTTGAACAAGGCCCAAAATGCGATTTATTCAAAAAATGTGTTCTGCTAATGGCTGTTTCTCTCTCAGATTTGATTTTGAACTCATTTTACATTTTCCCTTTCGATTTACTTGTTTGCTCGATTGATTTTGACGCCATTTGACGCATGATACTTGAACCATCCCGCGAAATCGAGTTAACCATGTGCAAAGGTTTATTACTCTTACTTGCAGGTATGCCGCGCCAAATTCACGAGATCAAGGAGTTCCTTGTAACTGCCCGTAGAAAGGACGCCAAGTCAGTAAAGATCCAGAAGAACAAGGAGAATGTTAAGTTCAAGGTTCGCTGCAGCAAATACTTGTACACCCTTGTTATCCAGGTAAGATTTAAAGCTCTCGTCTCTGAACCGACTGGTGTGTCGATCTGGCGCACATGCACTGCGATTCAAGCAGATCATGATGCGAAATGCTAACTTTTGATTCTTTTCAGGACAAAGGAAAGGCTGAGAAGCTGAAGCAGTCCCTTCCCCCAGGACTTCAGGTTAAGGAGAGCAAATAAGCGACTTCGTCTAACTTGTTTACATTGTTGTTATTGTTGCTCGTGACCCGTTCAACCGTATAAAGTCATTGAGTCTAATAGTGATACTGGGAATTCTCGTGCATGCAAGAAAACACAGATTGTATAGTAGGAAGCTTACATTATTCAACGTACGTTCAACGAGAGAAGTTAAGAACACCGCTTCCGGTAAAGCGTCAATCCGTGCACCTGAGTTGGCTGCCGCAATTGTGATGAAAAAACTGATTTGTTTGTTGTTATTTTTTTTTAAATATTGTAGCGGCAAGGCCAAGCGCACTTGTCTGAATATACTATCATACGAAGAGGGCGTGGCTTAAGTGAGGCAGTAAAGCGAGGAATGGCGCAGTCAGCAGCAAAGGATCCGATATGGTTAAACGACTCTTCTTTCCTTCTTTGCTTTCAGAAATGTTCTTCCGAAAACGTTCTCACTGAACTCTTTGGAACCTGATGCGTCGGCGTCGTCGTTCACTTCTGAGCAACTCTCAATTCACCTCTCGTTTCTCACGCATGTGAATTACAGAGGGCGCAACATGTTTTTTCTCGTTCCTCAACCGGCGTGCCTTCCGTTCTGCTCCGACGTCGTGATCCACTCAGTGCTCAAACTCCGTATTGGTCTCACCCGCTCAAATGTCGCCCTTCTCCTTTTCCTCCTCATCTTCTCTCTTCGTTGCTCTTCGGTCAGCGCGGAAGAAT
Organism: Steinernema feltiae; assembly: GCA_007213375.1. Taxonomy (NCBI): domain Eukaryota; kingdom Metazoa; phylum Nematoda; class Chromadorea; order Rhabditida; family Steinernematidae; genus Steinernema; species Steinernema feltiae. The sequence goes on along the minus strand of MQUG01003172.1, from coordinate 5,513 downwards.
CGGTTGAAATCTCCTTGAAACGTGACGAGGAAGATTCTGCAGCGTCTCGAGAACGTCGCGCCTTCGGCAACAGCGACTATCTTTTGCCGGAAAACTTCCGCACTCTCAAACGAAAGGACATTCCGGTGACATACAGATTGCACGATGACTTACTACGGTACTATCGCAAAGGAACTCGACCGGTAACACATCCAAACAAGATCGTCAGTGTTTCCATGAGCGTCTTCTTGTACCAGATTATCAAGCTTGTAAGTTTCTTTAGCAATTCTCTGTTCTCAAGCAGTAGTAACTTTCTCCACACGCTCCGATTAGGCTTATTATACTTTTGCGTGACGGCATTGCGGTTAGCGAAAAGGAAAACAAACCTCGTTTCCGCCAATTTCTTTCTTAACGACCGCGTTTTTCATTTTGCACTCTTCCGTCCCCGACTCTTTGTCTCACCAGAATCCCTAATTTGCAGCAAATGATCCTTGTCTTCTTTCAGGATGCCGTCAAGAACACTATCAGCCTGTCGGGGAGCTTCGAACTGGTACGTATTCATGTCGTTTTCTTATCTTTCCTGGGCGCTTATTTAATCACGATGTGTTCTTAGCGAGCATATTTCTTTTCTTAGACGACCGACGGCGATTTTCTGCGCGCCACATTGATCGCTTAGCGCCTTTCGTGTTAGTGCGCTTCAAACTTTTGACAAGTTTTGGGGTCCTAAACCCAACAACGTCCCCGAGGAATTCCCGACTTCACAAGACGCGCAGCTATTAGACAAACAGTGCTTTATTATACGAGAGAAGAGAACGCTCAGAGATTGCTCGCGCATTAGCCTGCAGGTGCACTCAGAAGTCTTTCAAGTAGTCGAACGTCTTGCGATATCGCTTCAGCCATTTGCGTCGTTGACCAAATGCGTCTTCCACGACCACACGCTCCTCGAGAACGTCTTCTGCGAGCAGTCTAAATGTCCTTTTTGCCTAAAAGGGTTAATTTTGAGAAGATAAATATTGGCGCACTTTGCAGAGGCTCACCGATCGAAAAACGGTTGCGTGCGATGGGCCGAAAAATGATTTCTTGTAGCTCACTACGAAGTGTATTTCGGTTCCTTTGAGTGTTCCTTCTTCGATTGTAATCAGTCCTGCAATATCGTGTTTTTCGGGATGAACAAATTTGCGCGCTTTAATTAAGTTTTCATTTTTCATTACACATGTGGAACCTCTTCCGATTGATTAAAACTTGTCTGTTTGGTTTCCTCGAAGTGGGATAACTCACCCGTGTTACTGTTCATCTCAATGGCCACCAGGTCGTCGCCCTGGAGAGGCCTATCGAACTCAGCGAATCCAGTGTCTTCGTGAAACGGCTTCACCGTCATAAATCCAACTTCGCGGTGTTCGTCGTCTTGCGCCTTTGTGGTTGCGAAGACACTAAACATTTGCATAGTCAGCCACGTCATTAGCGTCTCTGTGTCCCTCAATTGGTTCCTCGACCCGTTTGCTCCGGGTGTGCATATCGTATTCATCGGCGCTTCCATCTATCAACGCGCTTCACACCCCGCTTTTCTCGTTCGTTCGTTAGCGCCGCCGCCCGAGAAGGAGAAACAATAACAACAAGATATCCAACTAGTCTCGGGCACCCGACGGCGACCCTTACTTGAACTGCCTCAGCACATCGGAATCCGAGGCACCGCCAGATTGATATCGCCGCTCCGCGCTGCCCCATTTTGCATGCAAATCAATCTCGCGCGGGAATGCATTTTAATTGATTTCCCGACAACAAAGCGAAGTGATACTCTGTTGTCTTCCCACCACTTGCTCTTCTCCTTCTTAGCCCGGCTGTGAGTCTCCTCTCGAGAAAATGGACAGTGGTCTTTAGGGATGCGCCCGAAAGCCTAGTAGCGGGCGGCGAAACAGGGCCACTTTGCATAATTTTATGACAAAATCCAATCGGTATACGATCCTTCGGTGAAAACAAACAACAAGGAAGGATTACTTCTGATTGCTTGGGCCTTCTTGGGGACAACCGAGACCTTTGAGGATTTTAAATTCCAATTATCATAAATAAACGGAATCTCCGATTGCCGTGCGGAAGAAGTTGAGAAACTCGGTTGACGCGATTCGGCATCAAATTTGCATAATTAAAGAAGAGTGCACAGGGAAAGCGCCCGATTTGTCCACATTCGTTCCCCAGGGAGCAGCTGGGAGTCAGAACAATCTCTTTTGTTATTACTTTTTCGAACGTTCATAAGTTTGGGGGGGATGAGAAAGCAATAGGGGTCCGTCCCAGTTCAATGACGTCATTTTCAAAAGACGTTTATAACTCACCTCACGTTCAAAGGAGGTCGATCGAAACTAGGAACGTCAGATATTTGAATCTCCAAAGTCTCCCTGTAGGGCCCGCTCATAGAGACAGGGAACCTGTCTCCCGTGGTCGTCTCCGTTGTCCAACGCCCTATGAACCAGGAAAGGAATTCGAGGATTGGCGGAAGCGCGAGCGTCAATGCTGAAAGTGTTCTCAATAGATCGAAAAGCGAAAAAACGGCGAACTTCTTCCGTTGCTCACACATCTTCCACACGAAAGTGCGCAGTTGTCTTCAAAAAACGGAGAGATCGGTCGAGTCCACACACAGCGTCGTTCCTCGTGCCATCTCTCACAAGACCGATATACGTCCTGGCAGGGACCTGGAGGAAAACGCTTAAACATGAAACCTCTGGGAAGCTCACGTTTGCAGCCTCTTCCCATCCAGCCGTCCGGACATTTGCATCGGTTGCCAGAATCCTTCTGCACGCAAACCCCACTAGCGCCACAAGATCCCGGAACTCCGGTTTCGCAGAAGTGAATCACTACAAAAGAGGCGTTTTTGAAGTTCTCGAGAAATCAAACGGATCGAGAAGCGTCGATTACTTAGAAACGGCAGTCGCCGCCGATAACGCATAAATTTATTTGCGAACAGTGGTTTTATGACATTCGAGTGATGAATGAGCGAAGGAACAGCGGAGAAGTCGCTCGACGAGGAAGAAAAGGATTAGTTGCGAGATAATCACTCGGAGCGAACGTCGTTCAACGACGGTCGTCGATGATGCCAAATGCAAAAAGCGACTTTGTTTTCTAACCCAAATGTTCCTCTAACTGAGAAGCCGAGGGGTCGCTGTCGACGATCTTGGGAAACTCATCCCAATTCAATGGTAGTTGAATGTTTCCCTCATTGTCCCACACACGTGCTCAATCCATTTGTGGAAGTCAGTGTTCCGCACGTGCGACCGGTCGAATTTGAAGCAAAATAAGCGTTTTCGCAAATGTTTCACTGCGCACGCAACCGGTTTCATCTCCCAAACAAACCATTGGCACTTGAACCAACCTGATTTAGTGGCTACGGGCGCTGATCTGTGATTTTTCCTTGCAGTCGCAATGGCTGCCAATACAGCAAGCAGCAGAAATAGCCTTAAAATCATAATGTCTTTTCCTGAAACTTAAACATTAGCAATCGGTTCGGCATTTGGGGGTATCACGACATGCAAGAGCCGATTTCGAAGTGCGAGCACGCAAAAGACGCTCGAGAGAACCTGATTGTTACGTCGTGGAGGCGCGAGGGCGGGGGTTCCACCGTTGTCACGAACCCGATCGCCTGAGGGGAAAACTTGAAGACGAACGGGTGACGAAAGGATTTGGAGACGAAAAGCAGGAAGACATTCAAAGTGTCCTTCATTGAATGTCATTCGTCAATTCCAAATGTTCTTATGCGTTCATGTGCAGCGAAAACAATAAAAAATGGGAAACGTTGTGGACGCGGACATACTACCGTAGTTGCCGGCGGCTTTAGAACACAATAAATGCTAACTGATCTCTCATTTCAGTACTGGCAAGATGAATTTCTGCGATGGAATCCCGAAAACTACGAGGGCGCAAGCGAGATCTTTCTTTCCTCAAGTGACATCTGGATTCCGGAGTTTTCGCTCTACTACAGCGTAAGATCCTTTTCAATCACAACAGCTACAATCCGACGTTTCAGCACAACTTCAACGATGCCGTAAAACTACTAAGCAACAACGACGTGCGGGTCAATTACACGGGTCACATTCGCTACTATTTGCCTTTCTCGACCGAGTCTCTCTGCAAACTTGACGTCAAATTCTTTCCGTTCGACATGTAAGTTGTGCGAGGAAGCAACGATGCAGATTCTCGGTTTCAGCCAACAGTGCACTCTTCTCTTCGGTTCGTGGGCGCACTCGAACGATTCGATAAAGTGATTTGTTTCTTCTGTTGTCCCAATTTAAAGATCTCTTCAGATATTCGCTATACTCGAAGAATCTATCATTGATCGACTTCTACGACAATCAGGAGTGGCAGCTGGACTTGACCCACACTCACATCATGTCCGACGGATTTCTCTACGACTACTTGGATCCTCCACTCTTCTGGGAAATGGTCATTATGGATTTGGTTGTAGTGCGTCAGAGCTTCTACTACGGTATGCTTGCCTTCAAGGCTAATGAGGAACGCCGTTTTCGAGAATTCGAATTAGAACTTTAGAATTTGGTAAAGGAAGGGGAAAGAGGAAAAGAAAGCTGTTCAGTTCGACTAGAGACCATCTCATCGACTGGGAAACTACTATCGAAAGTCGATAGGGTTGACTATTCAGTTGGTGTAAAGCTGTACGTGAGTGAGAGGAACGCGTGGATAAGAAAGGGAGAGGAAAACGAAACATAAACATTACTTATTTCCGCCGGCTCTCGCTTGCGCGGGTTGGAAGATCGAACTTGAAGCCATCAAATTGGGAATGTACTGTCTGAGCACCTGGTTTCCGAGAAAATTGGTCACATGCCTGCGCTGAACAAAAAAAAACCAAGGAACTGTATTTGGTTGCGAACGATTCTTCAGAAACAGAAATTTATTATTGAAACTTGACGTCAAATTCGTTTTATATTCACAAGTTGAGTCTTAAGCTGTCTTAGGGCTAAGAACTAGCCTAAGTGAAAAGTGTCGGAATCGCTCCGAATTTTTTTGCAGTGTTCAACCTCGTAATTCCGAGCACAATCATCACTTTGGTCGCCGTCATCGGATTTCACACCCCCAGCACAAGCGGTCGAGTGAGGTATCCAGGACCAATCAGAACCGTGGATTCAAGATGTGGTTTCAGAGACGCGAAATTTCGCCTAGGCATCATGACATTGATGAGCATGTCCGTCATTTTATTGGCCATTGTGGAGGACATGCCCAAGTTCAGCATGTCAAGTCGAAGAGGGAGAGGATCATTTTCGGGAATTCCACTAATTGGTTTGTGCATCTGCAACCGCACGGAGAGCTCGTTTTTTAGGCCTCTACTACTTCATTCTTCTCGCCATAATCGGTCTGTCCACAGTAACGACATCAATGTTTGTATTCTTGGAACGAGACGTTCGCATCAAGCATCAGATTCCCTGGTATCTCAGATGGCTCGCTTTCGACATCACGAAAAATCGTCTCACTAGGTAATGCTCGGGAGCGTTCTGTGGTCTCATCGCTTTCCTTCAGGACATTCAGCTATCATCGCG
>MQUG01003171.1:0-106526 GCA_007213375.1 Steinernema feltiae | reverse complement strand
GATTCTCTCTTCTCCTTCGCTGCCAATTCGTTGTCCACCGGGAGTGTTGCAGGTCGGCGCACTGGTCTGACCTGAGGCATGCGTTGTTTCTCAGAGATCACCTGCTTCTGCGCATCTTTTGGGCGCTCAGGAGCTTTGGTTGTTGGGTGGACAACTTCCGGGATGGGGGAAGCCACCTGGTCAGGTTGAGGCTTACTTGGAGCAGGCTGGGCTGCTCGATGGGTTCTGGCTGAGGCTGCTCAACGGGTTCTGGTTGTGGCACCGGCTGCTGTTCGGGAATGACGTTCTGGACGTGGTAAACGTGTTCTTGAGTCACGGGAGCGAATTGCGGGACGAATCCGTTTCCGAAGGGCTGCGGCTGGTGCCAGTAGCTTTGCTCAATCCACTGCTGATGTGTGAACTGATGCGGCTGCATTTGGTAGCTCCACACGGGATTCTGGTGCATCTGCGCCTGGGGAGCGATCTGCGGGACGAAGTCGCAGGGCATCTGCTTCTGCTTCTTTGACTCCACTCTGGTCGTGAGTGCCTTTCGCTTCCGCTCTTCCTTGGAGGCTAGCAGCGCCACCTGCAGCTGCACTGGAAGAGGCTCTCCGTTGGCTCCGGAAGGGCCCCATCCGCCGCTGAGGATGCTCTGGACTCGCCCGAGGTCGTGCGTCTGCATGATGTAGAGCAGATCGGCGTGGTAGACGCCGCCGGGAAAGCAGCTTTGGACTTCGCTCAGGAAATGGCCCACTTTGTCCTCAAGGAGGTACCACTTGGTCGGGTTCTTGATGGAGGGGATTCCGTCTTCCAGACGCGCGAAGCTCTTGGAGACGCAGGTGCGGATGTTCTTCTCGACGCACATCTTCCGCTCGTAGGCGCATTTCTGCCCCGAAAGGCCCGGGAAGTGCGAGAGCACGAAGGGGTAGAGGAGCGCGATCTCCAGCGGCTTTCCTCCCATGTTCTTGAAGGCGATGAAGGCGATCACGTTCAGAGGAACTTTCTTGTATTTCTGGCCGTAGATGGTCATGTTTGTTGATTGATTTGTCGTTGTTTGACAGTTTCAGGTGTCCCCTACCGCCACAGTGGCTCCTTATACGCACTCCTCCATCCCTTCGAGCATTGGTTTTGAGCATTGGTTTCCGCCCGAGGGCATTACTTTCCACGAGTACCCGCTAGTAAGCATTGGTTTTTGATAACCGCGTTGTCGCGCGTTGTCGAGTGTTTTCTCGATCACTTCCGAGCCCAAGAAAGGTGCCTAAACTCTATAATAATCAATATCAAGGTTGGTTTCAGCGATTTGGTGCAACGCATGGATGGGATTTGGTGTGCGTTTCAGCACCAAGCAACTCGATTTTCTCAACGAGGAGAATACGACATTGATCACCGAATACGAAGAAAACCAGACCCAACTGAAGAATATGGTGCTCGAAATTGCTTGTGGCTATCTGCCTGCTTTTGAAGCCTTGACCGACGTTGTTTCTGTGATTGACGTCCTGGTCGCGTTTGCAACGCTCGCCGCAACAAGTTGCTCAACTTATGTGCGTCCCCGCTTAGAGTCGGGCGATTCCAAAGCGTTCATAAACGTGGTTGGTTGTCGTCATCCTGTAGTCGAACAATCTGAGCATGTCCATTACATTCCGAACGATTTGATGAATCGTAGGTTTCGATGGTTCCTAGTATAAGTAATGAGTTGATGCTTTAGGTGAGGGGTGCGAAGACAAATTTATCATATTGACAGGCGCAAACATGGGTGGAAAAAGCACATATCTGAGGAGCATAGCTATAACGGTGCTCATGGCTCAGATTGGCTCATTCGTTCCATGTGAAGAGGCACACTTTTCCCTATTTGATGGCATCTACACTCGCATTGGCGCAGGTGACTTCCAGTGCGAGGGAATATCAACGTTTATGGCGGAAATGGTTGACTCCGCGAATATCCTACGCTCAGCAACTGCGAAATCACTTGTCATCATCGATGAATTAGGAAGAGGCACGAGCACCTTTGATGGGTTTGGACTTGCCTGGGCAATCGCCGAGTAAGCCGCTAAAGGTCAGCAAGGCTATTTAACATAATATTGCAGATATATCGTTAAAACAAAACGGTGTTTCACTATGTTTGCGACTCACTTCCATGAAATCACAGAACTTGAAAAAGCGCACAAGGGAATACGGAATATGAAAGTTGAAACTCACCTGAGCGAGGACGGCAAGATCAGTCTACTGTACAAAGTGGTCGATGGAGTCTCTAATCGTTCGTTCGGCATCAATGTGGCCCAAACGGTTGGTTTCCCCAAGGAGATCGTAACTGTAGGTTTATTTTTTCTCTTCAAAATTGAAATATCACGTTATAGGACGCGTCAACTATTTTTGCCAAGTTGGAGGCAACAGCAAAGCGAGAAGAAGTCGCTGATGTTGTTGAAGAATTGCGCAAGTTGGCAAATCGTAAGGAGCACCTCAGCGAGTCGGAGTTCAGAAAAGAAATTTTGCGCCTGATTCCCCAGTAGTATTCTGTGCCTTTCGGAATCGAAACGGGTATTGCAGTTTTCATTTTTACATCATATCATGCAGAGAAATAAAATTATGAGGAACGTGACGTGTTGACTACGTGACAAACGTGAAAATTGATAAACAGACAGTGCTCAAACGCAGGTCTAGACAGACTCGCACAGAAAGTAACCTTCGGATTTGCAACCAATCGCGATCAGTTGTTCTCCGAGAGAGACGCCGAGTCGACGTGTTGATTCATCGGCATTCGGTTTCGCGTGTCCAAAGGCCTTCGACAATGCTTTCGGTGCTCAACGCTGTGATGGGAGTACTCGGTTCGGGGATCGTAATCGCTCTGCTTCTCCTCCCGTTTTCGTTGCCGGCATGCGGCACCGCGAAGTCAAAGCACAAGTCGCGTGCTCGACAATCTCAGCCGTCGTCGCAGCCTTCGAAGCCGCAGAAAGCGACGCTGTCCGGAAAGAAGTCAGATCGCTTGCCGGAAGGTCAGCAGACGAATACGGAAGGCAAACGGTCGCCGGGAAGCAATGAGAAGGTGCGATTTTCTCGTTTTCGTTGGGTTTTTCACTTTGCTACTTTCAGGTAAAGCTGGAGAGAACGCAGAGCAACCGGTCGAGGTCGAATAAGTCGAAGGAGAAGATGAATTCCGACCCTGTGAAGCCGCGAGCGGAGAAGAAGGAAACCAAGCAGAAGGAGAGCAAAGTGGACGAGTCCAGCGACCAGAAGAAGGACGAGAAGACCGATCTGGAGGACAAGAAGACCACGCCCAACACGAATCTCTCCACGGATGTGGACACCACGAAGGACAAGGGCGAATCGAAGCCCGAAAAGGAAGATAGACCGGTCGAGAAGAAGTCGCCGCCGCCGATCGTCAATGAGGATCTCGTGAAGAAAGAGTTCCTCGACAATTCGGTAAGAACGCATCGCTGCTTCCAGTTCATTCACACGTTGTTTCATTCAGGCGAGGAGGAAGCGCCAAGAGAAGGACATCGAGGACATGGGCTCCGCACACGAAATGGACGAGGAAAAGTCCAGCGAGATCGACGCGAACAAGCAGCTTGTTTTCAAGGAGACCGAGTGCAAGATGTACTACACGAATGCGAAATCGGTGGATTGGATGGACAAGGTGGCGAAGGGCATCCCGGTGGAGAAGAAGCAGCCGAAGAAGAAGGTCGTGTTGAAGGAGGAAGACGAAGAGGACGAGAACAACAACAATATCATTTGATTGTGTGTTTGTAATGAAAGATGGTTGTCGACTGGTTCTCTCTGTTTGTGCCCTCAGTGGCTATTTACCCGCTCCATGACGTGTGTTGTTGAACTGTGCGTTGTCGGAAGATCGTGCGTGTGGAAACAAGAAGTAAAGTAGAATGGATTTTCAGATTTTATTGAATTTGGAAGCTGGCGCTTAACGGGCTGCAGCTGTGCATCTCGCCCACGTCACTCGCGCTCTGTCATCCTGGTGGCGGCTTCTCTGGTTGAATGCGCGGCGGTCTGAATCGCGGTTAGCGACGTTCCAGTTGTGCGCCGCGTGGCGGAAGATTCTCTTCGCGTTCGGCTGCTTGAAGTCCGATTGGATTCTCCGCTTGTGGGAGAGGCGCGTCACCGGCTCTCCTGCTGTCGGCTTCAAGTCCCAGGAAATCGTCATCGTCTTATTCGGCTTTTCAGCCTCTGGCTTCACTTCTGGCTTGATTGTCGCCTGCGATTCCGCGGCGTCTTTGCGCTTCTTGGCCGCCAAGATCGACTGCAACGCGATGTTGCGGAGCTGCTGTTCTTCGTTTTCCTGCCGGATCGAGTCGACTTGCGCTTCGTTCTGGAACGCGCTATCCGCGGCGGGCTCCTGGCAGTGGTCGCAGACGCCGCCGCACTCCGCGTCTTCCAAGTAGTAGCCGATGCAGATGGCACAGAAGACGGCCCGGCAGCAGACGACCATCCAGTTGCTCTCTCCCTGGTAGCTCTCGGCGCTGCAGTTGACGCACGGGAGGTTGATCGCGATCGTCGAAGTCATCGTTGCTGTTTGTCGCTGAGTACTTTCTCATCTTTCAGGGGTGCGCATGGAGCATATATGGATGCTTGGGCACCCCGAGTGCGTTGGTTTCGAGTTGCACGCGCATTGCTTTGCGGTCAGTGGAAGAAAGATTCACAAGTGCTGTAGCCTGTTAGAGCGTGAACCGAGGCTGCATCGTTGTTGTTGTTGTGCGACCCCGTGGAAACAAAAGTCGAAGACAAAAGTCGAACAATGGTAGATTTCGCCGATTGCGAGCCGATCTTCGCAAGGGACATCAAATGTCGCCGTAATGTGTGATTTCCTTATCGTTGCTCAGAACGGTGGTGCAGCGAAAGTGTTCCTAATAGCACGCGCCGCGTCCTGTTTTCGACGACAAAAGCGGACCGCGGATCATCTGACTGGCGGTGCTCGTCAACAACGCAACGGCCGCAAGAACAAAGTCGTAAATACACATTTTGTGCTTGTTCGGCATTTCCGCCGACATCTAATTGATTCAAATTCACTTTTGTGCTGAAACCTTGTAGCGTAGATCAGTTCCTGCTGTCGCGGCGTGTCTTCTCTTCTGTTTGTCCACGTGAAGAGCGATAAGAGAGCGAACGCAACTGCGTTCTTTGTTGAAAAAAGCGGCTCAGCCGAGGATTTATTTGTGAGTAGCGAGTATTTACAGGTATGTACAGCGAAGGAATACAAGGGATTACTACTTCTTGCCCTGCGACATTCCGATGGACGCGGCGGTGATGAGGAGAATCAGAAGGAGAACGAAAATGCTCAACTCGAGCGTCGTTTTGAGGCACCGACTCCGGTGCGCACGTTCGTCGCACTCGCCATAGCAGGCCGATTCCATCTCGCTCGCTGAAATTCATCCGTTGAAGGCCGAATCAATGGCACAGGCGACCTACCATTGCTGAAATAGCGCACATAGCGGCCGTGGGTGAGCGGAACCTGGATCAGTTGCTTCTCGAGGGGAATCTTGACTTCCATCGGCGACTGCGAAGTCGTGGGAATCGGTTGGGGAGCGTTCATTTCCGAGAGGGAGGACTGGTGACTGCGACGCTCATTGAAAGCCTTAAAGTGGCCGACGGCGTCGTCGTTATCAAATTGATGACGTAGGAGTTTTCGGTTCCCAAAGTCGCTCGATTTGACTCATTTTTGCGGCTTTTTCATTCAGTGGGTAATTGAAGTTCTGCGAATGAGTAATGCGTCTGGAGAGATGGCAAATTGACTGTTTTTGTTGTCAAAACGCCTGTGACTTGGCAGTGGCAGTGGCGAAGAGCTGACCGATCGCTGCCTCTACGTCAACAATTCGAGTCGACAGCATAGTCAATGACGACAGTCGGTTTGTCAACGTCGTTTTGATGGAGATCCACGACTCTACTCGAGAGCGCGGAGATGAGCGCCAGTACCGGTTTGAGATAGAGTGCAAATTGTGGAGGGAATTAGCGTTTTTTGTTAGGCTGTTCGAGGTCATCGTGTTGGGTGCCTTTTGCGGGCGTTGACCAGATCATTCGGATCGACTGTCGCGAAAAATAGAATCAAAGAGCACAATTGCAGATGTTCTTTTGCGTTTGTAGAACATTTGACAGGGGGAACTGTCACAATGAGCGCAAAGTTGACGACTATTGGTGACAGCAAACATGAAACATCAATGAACTGATCGCTGTGTGGTCTCTAATGTGTTCATGCTGCTGATTCTTTCATTTGAATATCTGAATGACCATCGCGACCACGATAGAGCGGTACAGTCCTCGAATTGTTTGATATTGAAACACAGTGGCAGTTTCAAGCTCAAATAAAAGTTTAAAAAAAAACTCGTTTTTCCGACGCGCTCCGCAACTTCTAAGTGGAAGTCGACCGGAAATTCGAGAATTTCCATCAATTCTCGACCAAACAGTCACAATTCTGTGTTTTCATGGCCATTCTAAACTAAGATGTCGCAAGGAACGCTCATTTAGGATTAGAACAAATGAAGCTAGCTATAAAAAAGGTTTATTTTTGCAAAATGCAACTCAACAGAAAGCCTAAAGCGATCACTTGGTTTATGAATTACAGGTGATCGTAGAGGAGAGGAATTGTGTATCTGTCTTTTCACTCTGCGAATTGTAAACTTATAGCGAACGAGGATGGTAATTCCACATCCAGTTTTCGTGTCAATTCCGATTGACATCAGTACACAACAGGACACAAACATCCAACAATCGAGTGCTCTCGGCGATGATAACAACACGCCGATCTACTCGCCTTCGTCTTACCTAAATCGATTGATTGCGGCGAGATGCCTTCTTTGGAAATTGAAGACGATTCTCCCTCGTACGACCTTCTCGACGAACCGCCGCGCTATGAGGACATTATGCAAGAGAAAATGTCGCCCTGGGTTAGGAGAATCCCTAGTTTAGGTATGCTTTCCGATGCTCCCGCTTCAGATTGATTTTAAGCCTTCAGATTTCTCTCGTCCGGACAGGAAACGAGGAAGACTAGCGACGGTGTTGGCTGTTCTCCTGCTGATGTTGCTGACCGTCAGCGTTTTCCTTCTTCTAGGCTTCGTGATGCGCAGTCAGTTCAATAAATGAAGAAAAGCTTTATTATTGTGGCGAAAATCAGCTCATTTGAACGTCAAAGTGCCTCCAGCCGTCGCGTTGGATGCTCACACTGGAATTGCGTAGTTTTGGGTGATTTTTGAAGTAGCATTTGCCGTTGTAGAGGAAGGAGTTCAAGAGGACGATGTCGACACGCCCGACACTTCTTCTTCTCGACAAGGAGCGTCTCCGTCATCGTCTGAGACGTCGAAGTGCGGCGTTCCGTCGCTCTGCGAAAATGCTGTCATGTGACCAAATTGGCTGAGGAATTCTTCCTCGAATGCCTGTTAGTTTTCAAAGAATTGAACTTGAATACACAGATGTCCAGACCTCAAAAGGGCTTGGACGCGATGGTTTGCTACAAGATCTTTATCCAGGACAGGGAGGTCGAGCAACCGCCTGTGGCGGCTGCTTCGGCACAATAGGATGTGTAATGCAAGCAACCCAGAGGACCGCTTGCACTAATGTACGTAGTCGCCAAGGGCGGGACACAGATCATTTTATGAGTATTTTAGTTGAAATGCGGCAGCACCAGCACCCTTTCATCGGTCGTAGGCAACATTAGGAGATATCATCATCATCATCTCCGTAGTAATGGTCAAAGTAGTCATCTTCATCATCGGATTCATCAACAGAGTCGTCACTAGGGTAACCGATAAAAATCGTTTACAGGCAAACTTAATCCATGGGTGTTTCAAGCACTCAGCAGCTGTTGCGCGTTCGTTCGGGTCGTATTTGAGCATAGAAGTGAGGAAATCGGCGAATTGTTCCGCTTCCCAATCAGTCAAGCAGTCTTCCTCAGTTAAAAATTCACGTACCGACAGAGGTTCTAGTCCTTCTTCTGGTGGATGAAGGAGGCTTCCTGACTTTAGTGGAACAGTTAAAAGTCCGTTAAGACATGCGTCATACCTCGTGGAATAGATCCCTCCATTCGGAACCTTTTTTAAAAATATGTGGCGGGACCGGACCCAATCGCTCGACGATGCGCGCCAGTTCCAAAGAATTCCCGGGTTCATTCGGCCCGAACAGGTGTTTACCCGTTGCCAGCTCGAACGCCAGACACGCGGTGCTCCAGATGTCGGTGGGAGGACCGAATTCGGCACCGATGATGAGCTCAAGACTGCGATATTGGCGACTCTGAACGTCTTCGATGTGGCGGTCATGCGCCCAGCACGCGCTTCCCAGATCGGCGATCTTGGTTTCCCATATCTGATTCCTCCATGCCCAATATTCCTTTTCCACGGCAGCGATCCACGCTGAAAACAAGTGTTTGAACTTTGCTACCGAATGAAACGAACCTTTGGTCGTACGCGGTCGCTGGAAATGCAATCCACTGCCAGGCAAGATGTCCAACTTGGGTGGATTGTTTACTTTGTCCCAACGGTCTCTAGAGGAAGCGAAATGTTCGGCTGCCTTCTGTTTGATGTCAACTTGCGACGTCAGCACATTGCCGGGTTTGATATCCGTGTGGACGATGTTGTTGCCGTGCAAGTGACACAAACCTTCCAGGACGTCCCTCACGATGGGGCCAGCCACCATAGTATTCAACCCTCTGCGTTCATACGCTAAAATTGCTTTGAGCAAATCGTCCCCGAAAACCTGGAAATGAGATGTGAAGGCGCCACTTTGGCGTTGATGTACTCACCTCCAAAACCAAGCAAACGTGAGTGCCGTTGGGTCCTTCGAGCGTGAAATTGTCGAACAACTGCACGACGCGTTTCAAATTTCGCCGTTCTTATCCTCTTTGCATGCAAGTAACATCTGTAAGGAATATCGTCGAGTCCATTGAAAACACACATTTGGAAATTTCATTCAGTTTGAGAAAAACGCGGATTTCAGAGCAGTACGAAGAAAAACTCAACCATCCATTGCTCCTTACCTTCACTTCTTCCGTAGCGGCGTCTGTATGAAATTTCGCGGACTTGACGATTTTGAGAGCGACTAATCGTTGGTCCGCCGCGTCACAGCACAACCAAACGGTGGAGGAAGATCCCCAGCCGAGTTTACGAATGACGCGGTATCGTTCATGAATGACGTCGCCAATGCTCACTGGATGATATCCACCTGGTCCGTAGTCTTCTGGGTCTTCCGGAGGTTCGTCATCATCGCCAGACGAACCGGGCCATCGACGATCGTGTGATGACATCGGATAGTCGAATGGGGAACCATTTCCGCCAAGTGCACGAGCGATTTCAAAGAAATTTTCATCACCTGAAAAATGCGAATACAAGAATCACACGAGTAGAGTTACGCGGCAAGGAACGCTGAATTGCCAGCCACGCACCGACCTTTGACAGAGCAGGAGAGAATTCCTTCGTTCCGCTTCGAGAGCTCCTCATTCCACAATCGGAGTTCTTTCATCTCGCCTTTCTTGAAATTCTCCTTCCACGCGTCGCTTTTCAGCGCCAAACTCTTCTCATTCCTCCTCTCGTTGCGCTGCGCAAGGATCCAATTCCCCACCGTGCCTGAAAACAACAAAAAACGTCACACAATTCTCACTCCTGTTCTATTTACATCTGAAGGTTGCTTTGCTCAATGGTACTGAACCCAAGCCAGGCGTGCGACAGGCGAGTGCACTCCACATTCAATTGCTGCCATTGAGCACTTACCAGGTCGTATGATTCTCCATATTTCATCTCCGAACTCGCTGCGAATCAGCGACGCGTAGGTTCCCGCGAGAATTCGAGTGAAATTCGCGATTCGGATCTTGGGAAATGGTGACGTGAGCATCCCAGACAACATCGCGTCTGAAATGACGCGTCAAAGATGTTACACGTGGCGTTCGTAAGCCAGCGATGAATGCACGTCTTCTGGTGTGGTGTGAATCAACCGCATTGCTGTTATGATTTCAAATGCGTAGGGATCTAACGCTTTTTCCAATCGGCGAAGTCCACTAGCCAGAATGTGACGATCAAAAGATTTAATAAAATCGAGGCATTCACGAGATCAGCGTTTTCAGCCGTGAACCGACTCATTTCATTGGAGGCAATTATGCTGTTGGACTGATTCGAGCGCAGCATGGAATAGCGGCAGTGCTCTCGCTGACCGCCAGCGTTTTCCTTCTTCTGGGCTTCGTGGTGCGCAGTCAGTTCAATAAATGAAGAAAAACTTTATTATTGTGGCGAAAATCAGCTCATTTGAACGTCAAAGTGCCTCCAGCCGTCGCGTTGGATGCTCACACTGGAATTGCGTAGTTTTGGGTGATTTTTGAAGTAGCATTTGCCGTTGTAGAGGAAGGAGTTCAAGAGGACGATGTCTTCATGACCCGAAATCACCAAGTCGATCGAGAAAGTTCTGGGTCTTCCGGCGCCCTTCTGCACCCACCATTCGATCAATTTCTCGAGGAACGAAATGTCGAACGAAGGTCCAACCACTTTGCTCAGTTCCACATAGCGCCATCGGCCCTTCTGGAGCCATTTCCACAGAACTTTCGAGAATTCCTTGGACAGCGAGCACGTGGCAATCATCAGATGCTCGAGGGTGCCTTTCGCCATCGCGCGTTTCACCAGAGAAGTCAGTTCGTGATCGCAAAATACGTTGTACGCGTTGAATTTGATCAGCGCGGGATTTAGGCAATTCAGGAGGCTCTTCGTAAACTCGTGGCTTCGTTTCTGCAGGTCAACGTAGCGAATAGTTAGCGTGTTTATCGGCAGCTTCGAGATGCTCTTGATTTTGGCGATAAATCGTTGTCGATTCGTCTCCGAATTCGACCATTGACCGCGGGCGATCAGAGTCGTCGGATTCTGGCATAGCTCGAAATCTTCAATGTAGCCATAGTGACTGATGTCGCATTTGATGTCCGGACGCTGCGGATCGGTGACTTGGAAGAAGGCGTTGTCGGGGTCGCATTGAGGAAGGATCAGCGAAGCGTTGAAGGGAAGCGATTGCTGGAGGCGCTCATCGCGGGAAGCGGAAGACAGTGAGCAGGAGAAGAATAGATTCGACATCTTACTTTCTGGTCACGAGCGAGCGACGGCGGTGAACGCAAACATGAACAGAGAAGAAAAGTGCCAAGAGATGTGCGAATAATCAATCGGTTCGAGGATTATCGTGTTTGCTCGATTACTCAATCCTTGTTTCCCCGAAAGAGAACATTTCGCAACATTCGCGAGAGGAACAGAGGAATGAGGCGACATCGAGTGCCGATATGCACGAGCGCGGTATTTAGATCAATCCAAGTGCAGTTTCGAATTATCACTGGCATTGAAATTGTCGAACTCTTCCGATCTTCGCTTCAGTGCACTCGATGAGGAACGAGGCGAACGAGACCCAGCAAGCACGTAGATGAGATCTACTCGGCATTCTGCTACTGGGCGACACAAAACATCCTGGCGATGAATTGTCCGCTTGTGGTTTTGCAAAGGTTGGAAATTGCAATGCGCGGAGGTTCATATTGCGAACGGCCTGACTACAGTAAGCTCGCACGATTTTGAACTCGCGCACGAGGCAGATGCATTGACAGACCAGTTCAGATCGGTTTCACTTTCACTCGCAATGTCGCTTTCACTCATACGAGCGTCGATTTCAACTATTTTTATTCACTTCAGAATCGTGAGATGACGTTGACCGGTGCGCCCGCGGCGACCGAGCAGCTCTCCTCCGCCGAGTTGGCCGCGTTCGACTGCGAGAACAGCGCTTCTGTTGCTGAGTTCGGCACCTTCTGGAAGAACGAAGTATCAGATGGTAATCCGAAAAGCGATGAAGTGTCAGCGGAGAATCCGGAGTCGCCGGCGACCTCTGAAAGCGCGACGACGTCCAGTGAAGAACTGTTTTTCTTCATTCCTAGCGAACTCACAGGTTTGAATCGCGTTCTTATTCTTTTTAGAATTGATTTTTCCAGATCTGAAGAAGGTCCTCCAGAAAGCCAGCGCTGATCCATCGCTCTCCAAAGAATTCTCGCAGGAGTACCGTTTCCTGTGGATGTATGGAGCTGCCACAGTCCAGCGTCCCGATCTAATCGTAACGAATCTGCAGCATCTTGTGAAGTACGTGGACGAGGAAAATGAGGAAATCTTCTGGAAAATTATCGCTCGAATTGTTGAAGCGGTGAGATATATTGCATCGTTGTTTGCAATCTTTTATGAAAATTTTAGAAACCATTGCTCGTACTCCTAGCATCAGTGCTTCCGAAAATTGTCGATAACGCACCATTTGACTTGGGCAACAAGGCGCTTGATGTCTTCGAGAATCTCGTGAACTCTGTGGACTTGACAGCTACATCTCTAACTGAAAGTTTGGCCGACCTGTACAATGTATTTTTTATCTCTTTTTCCACGAGCTATTTAATGAATTTAGGCATTGAGATGCGAAGACGATTGCCGTCGTCTTGTAGAATTGACCAGGAAGCTCTACACATCGCTGTTCCCTTTGCCGTGGCGTCTTCGGGGAGTGATCATCTTTCAGCTGATCAAACTCACGCGGTCGGTCACAAACGTCTGGGATGCAATTAGATTTTTTGAATTTGGAATGTGGTCCATTGGAATCGGTAAGTAGGGAGTATTTTGTTGCTGGTGTAATGTGAATTTTCAGAATCGAATGCTTCGAATCGAACGAAGACCGAGAGTCTCCTATGTTTTGCCTTGGTTCGAATTTCCGAGCAACGACCGTTTTATACCGCACGTCTATCGTCGAAACTCATCGTAGATCTCGGCTCGTCAACAAGATCACGCCATCGTCTCAGGCATGTAATTTCTGCTTTACTCCCTTTTATGTTCATGTAATTTTAGTTTTGCTTGCATTTGTCACAAACTTCTGGTAGACGAAATGATTTCTGATGAGAGGTTTGACAACCTTTTCGGTGACTTCTTTTTCTTCTATTTCCCCCATGACCGTATGACATCATCTGAAAGAATGAAACCAAACTAGTAATTTAGAGACGCCTAATGTACGCGGGAAGTTTGTCAGCGCTTTTGATCGCCCGATGAAGGAGAAACTGTTTGATGTGCCGCATAAAGAAGGGATTCTCCGTCGGATTCTCCGTCCTCTCGCGGAAATTGACGAGTCGGAGACTGTTCGCGTATCCGCCAAGAGGGTGCTGCGTCAATTTGCCAGCCAAGAACTGCAAGTCAAGGTGGTCAAGCCTGCTGAACCCGCGACGGAGTACTTCGAATGGAAGGGACCACAATTTAGTGCAGCCGAATCAAGTGACGCATCGGCGAACAAACCCATGGATCTGGTTCCAGAATTCGAAAACGATTTCGGCAACTCCTTCTTCAAGTACGACGGCGACAATTCGTTTCTCGGTGTCAATTTTCTGCTTGAAAACTCGAAGCCTTGGTTTTCCGCAGATGGTTCACCCGATTCCTTTGAGAATCCAATCGACATCGATGAAACGATGACTGAACCATTGGGTGGTGCTAGGCGATTCGGAACAGTGGGACTCCGACAAACCAGTGATGACGAAGTTGTAGACATAATGGATCAATTCGAGAAAATGCGTGTGTCGGTTCCCGATGAAGAATGTGAAATGGATCTCAACACTTCGTTCATCGATTTCGACGACTTGTTAGCGAGGACGAGTTCTGATGCCTGGATTCCGGACGAAACTGATCTCCTCTCGTTTATGATTGATAGCAACGAAGCAGACGTCGAACCGGAAGACAACTTTGATCCCGAGGACTTAACCGGAGAAAAATTCGAGTCCTCCGAAGATGGTTCTGATGAGGAATATTGACTGAAATGTAAATAAATGCCTTGGTTATCATATTGCATCCATTGCGAGGAAGGGAACGATGTCTGACATGTTGTGTTCGAGTCAATTGAGGTGAATTATCTCCGCGGTCATAAGTTTTGCAGTGCGATGGTAGGAGAATGGGGCCGATGTCACCCCAGATACTTTAATGTGGCTTCAATAACTTTGTTGTTATTGGCAACTTCCGGAAGCGTTTAAAACTGGCCTTGCTTTTACGATATACTCTGATGGCTTGCCCTGTCATCAGGTTCAAATGAATTCTCGAATTGGGTGCTCCGTGAAGAACAATCCCGAGTCTTCAAGTCAAGAAGGTCTAGACTGAAATTTGCACTCGTTTGCGCCATTTGTCCTGTGCACGGTCATCTTGCAAACATTTGACGATTCGTGCGGTCGGATTCTGAATTCGATGGAAGAGATCAACGTCGCGGTTGCCGTGTTTCTCAGCGCTTCTTTGGTTCTGACGATTATTGGCTGCTCGAAGGTATTCTTGATTATTCTACTCTTCCCGATCAACATTCCGCTTTTCAGAGACGCACGAAGGACGACTTACACTTGGCGCGTGAGCTTCCGACCAATCAGTCGGCACGGCACGTCGTTGGAAGTCAAACGCCGTCGACGAATCCGAACAAATACGTCAGCAAGGAGTGCAATAACAGGTCCGGTCTTCTCCCCGATGACCCCGACCTTCGAAGCTCCGAGCCGATGCAGAAGAACGTCCCCAAAACTTTTGCTTATTCGTAGGTCCTCAATCTTCGTGTTTTTCCATATATTCTTGCTTCTAGACCAGACTACAAGTCGACTTCCAACGAGTCGGCGGAGTTCGGAGAAGCGCACGCTCATGGAGTTCCTCATTGTGAAGTTAAAAGTCATTTTCTTGCGCAATGAATTGATTTCTTTGTATTAAATTTGGACTTTGCGCCAGACAGGAATGTTCTCGACTGAAAATCGTACAAAACAAACCTTGGAGGGAGATTCAAACGCACAAAAACATGAATCAGCTTCAATAAAGAGTCAATAAGCAGCGGTTTTACGCTCAAAACAGATAAGAGATAAATATTCGCTTCCCAGTCGCTCTCGATGGCTCTCCCGTCAACTCCGGACTTTGATGCGCTCCCTCCGGACTACCATTCTCTCTTCATGGCTACTCAACCAGGTATCCGCTTTTCTTTCCACGCTAATCAATGAGTTTTCTGCGCTTTAGAGCCGACCTTTCTCCAAAGGCTCTTGCAAGATCGCGAGTTGCAGCGGAAGATCGCCTTTGGAGTGTTCATTTCCTGCCTGATTCTCCTCTTTCTGTGCACCCTAACTGTGATGGTTGTCGTCATTATTCACAGCGGGAAGGTTCGAGAGGACGTTAGTACTCTGCAAAAGGAATTCAAAAGTGCACATGGCTGACTATCGCGTTACTCGCATGCTAATCTGCCAAAGATAAAACTCTCTCTTTCTCATTGTAGTACGATTTTTGCAAGACAAAGGCAATTGTGAGTCAGTCTGAGCAGTGAGAGTCCAAGAAACCAACTCTGTCGGTCGAAATGACCGCTGTTTGCTCAGTGGTCATTCAAAATAAACACCGACTTCCAATCCGCCCTCCCTACAGACGCCGGTCGCGTCATTTCCGTCCGCTACAATCATCTTTTATTCCGGCACACGTTCGTTCCTCCTCTCGTCGACGGCGCTCCCATCGCGGCTGATAACGCGGCGCGCGACCCGACTGATTGTTCATTTCGTTCCCATCGCTCGCTTCTCTCCAATGGAGCCGAGTTCGCAACTCCCTTCCACTTCCGCTCAGCCTCAGGCCACTACCATTCAAATCGAAATCATTGCAAAAGGTGGGATTCTCTGGATTAAAGCACGTCTACGGTAATTCTCTTTGTAGATAACGATCCCCGATACGATTGTCTCCAAAGATTCCAGCCGAAACATCCTGTTCGGCCAAACCACATCGCCCTTACCGTATTCGTTGTTGTTCTAGGCGTGGTAGCCGCGGCAGGGGTGATTCTACTGATAGTTCTCATGTCAAAAGCAGGAAAGAATAGTTTTGGTCAGTACGGGCATCGCGTGATCGTTAAAAGTTGATGTTTCACGTGTAGAAATGGGTTTTGTTCAATAAATGCGTCAGTTCACGAGTTTCTGATGGATTCTGCAGACTGCAATGTTCTCAACACGCGCGTTGTGCAAGTCAAATCGGTTTCAGCGCGCTGCACGCGTCAGTAAACATATCTTCAGGTATATTTATCTCGGCGCGGTCAGCCGTGTGCTTCCTAGAATCACATCGCCGCAGCGCTCTCCGCAAACTGAAGATCCGACTGAAGCGGCCTGCCATCGCCTTCCACTGCTCGAGTGGGATTGCACTGACAAGTTCCCGCATTGAGTTGATAGCGTTATTTGTAGTGGTCGTAAATTCCATTTCGAAGTCACAAGTTGGCGTTCCGGCAATGAAAGCGACGCGTTTTACTGACGTTTACACACGTTTCCCTCCGTTGCGAAACAAACAGATCGGCGGGATTCTCCCAAAATGTCACAAAAATAATTGTGAGCAATCGTGCTTTAGGGATGCAGAGCAGTTCAATCTGTTTCTTATCAACAACCCGTCACGTCATTCACATTGAACACTGTACTCTGATCGCAAGAGCCCCAAAAAAGCGTTTTATGTCCTAAATGGGATTTGATTCCCAGGAGAAATCGCGAATTTCCTTTGCACAAAAGCGAATGTTTACATTGAAGGTTTATTGCGGCCGCGATAATCGCGTGACGCAACAGCGAGCGTTTGATTTGTGATTTCAGGGGTGGAGCGGAAGTGCGTGCCACGTGCGCACGAGATCTTTGTGCTCCGGATTCGGATCTACGATCAGGAATTAATCGCGTCAGATCAGAATGGTTTGTTCTTGATATAAACGCGTACTGACGCACGAATGGACGAATGAAATAGTGAAATCGGAGGTTGTTTGCTCCGCATGTGATAAGAAGAGAGCAGAAAACACAATTGACGTGAATATTCGTAAATTAAACGGATTCCGAGTGGATGGATGCGCAAAGCTTCTTGATTTCAATCAATTTGTGAATTGTCTTGAAGACAACTGTACTGAAATGATTTTTTAATTCGCTTAGAGCCGCAATACGTATGTTGTTTATCAGTGCGAAACGTCATTTGTATTATCGGAATGGAAGCTGTCGCCGTGGGGGTGAAGATCGCGGCCGTTTTTGCGTATTTTTTTGTCGGACAATCGAAGCGGCGATTGAAAATGAAGACAGCAATGAATGGTTTGATTTATGCAGCTCTGAATTCTTGGGGGCGACATGCGAAGGCTCTTGGCGAAGGCGCTGTGGTCAACCCGCACAGCTTCTGCACATATCACGTACGATCCAGTTTTCGGGCGAAACGAAAACGAAGTGCTGCGTTATCTTGTGCGGTACTGCAGCGCGTTCATGTCGACTCCGCCGACGCGTCAGCCGTGTGCTGCGCAGGAGCCAGAGCACCTTCTGCAGATCTTTCTCGGAGCTCCGTCCGAGGAGTTCCGCCGCCTCGCGAGCTTCTTCTTCCTTCTGCCCGATTCATCATCGCGCGTTGCTCTTCCGAGAAAACACATCGCCCGCATTTGCTCAAAACTGCAGATATAAAATTGAGTTTCAGATGGAGCAGACAAATGCCGAAGCGTTGGCATCTGCTTGCAGATTCAAAGTCTGCAAACGTGCCATGGAAATCGAAACGACGCGGTCGTCTGATCCGTCATTCGGTTGATTTTTCCGCTGAAGTTTAGCCGCATCCCGATGTTTGCGATGGATGCCGCTCACAGAGCACTTATGGCAAGTATATTCGAAGCTGATGATTCCACAGATCCGTGAGTTTTTCCATTTCCGACCAAATTGATTTCTTTATTTAGGTTCAGAACAACAAGATGGGAGCAGAATCAGTTGATCGACCAACTTGCTGATGAGTACCGCGCTCTGAAGCTGCACATGGCGATTGAGCGAAAGGAGCCGGATTGCGACCACATGGAGATGAACCTCGTTTTGGACTTGAATCGCAACGCTCTTCGGAATTTGTGCGCTCAGATTGGAAGATCCTTTGAGGCGCTCAATTTGGATGGTCGACAACATAAGCAATTGTGGAACGGAGAGGAAGCGAGGGCAGATTCTTCTTGCAAGCAGGCAGAGAAGATGATGCGGGAGATTATTGTTGAAGAGATGGGCGCCGCTTTGAAGGCGAAGAAATGAAATTGTTGTGTTCAGTGTTTACTTTCTTAATCATTCTCTTGCTTTCCGCTCACAAATATCACCTTCGCAAGTTTTTCCGTCTCTCACATGTTTGCAGAATTTCCATGATGCCGGGAAACCGAAGGCGAAAACCGCACAACTGATGTTTCACCGCCCTCTCGCTTCTCGTCCTCTTTGCTCTGCTCGTTTTTGTGCTTGAGAAACTTGCATGATTGCTTTAATCGGTGCTCCGGATTACGAAATAAACGAATACAACGAAAGCGAGCATGAAAATGGTCATGAGAATACTGTAGTAGCCGCAAGTCCGCAGTTTTCTAAACTGAAATTCTCGACAGCGGAGCCTCTGGAGGAATCTAGCCTTGAGTGTAGGCTCTAAATCTCGCTTTTAGGAGCCGTGCAAACGGAAAGCGATTACCTGAATCAGTGCAGAGATTCTGACAGCTCGTGGCGTTGACAGGGACTTCAGGATCGACCGATTCCATCGCTGAGAGGAGGAAGATACCGAATGGTCTGACAAACAACGCGGCTGTTTTCAGTTTAAAGTCGTCGGTCGTGTGGTTCGATAAATTTTTCGATTTGAATCATCGGTAATTCAGAGATGTTTTGATTTGTGAATGAATTCAAGTTCAAATCAAACAAATCCTGGAAATTCCAGCTCTTCTCGAGGATTCACTAACGCATCAGAAAAAGGGCGAAATTCCCAAAAAGCACAACTGGTAAAGAATGCTCGGTCTGAGCCGTTTGGACCTTTCAGTACAAAGACACAAACGCCGAAAGCCTCTCGCAGATGGTCATTGGCCGTGATTAACAAAATAAGATCTGTTTTCACGTGCTGTGACACACCTCTGTTTACCTTTCTCCTTCCGCGCCACTCTCTAAAAGACCAAAATCTCATCCAATTCACGTCTCCTCTGTGTTTCATTTAAATTCGTCCGCTGACTCACGCTCCTCTCAAACATTTCAGCTCCGTCCTACGTGTCGCCGCCACGCGATTCTTTTCTCGTTGTTAGCGCATGAAGGATGCGATCGATTTATTGGAATTTTGAATTTTAGCCAAATATTGTCATGTTTGCGTGTTTGCAGATCAGCAGCACTGCGAGCGCGGTTGCTTCCCCGGGAAATCAGATGACCGAGTCGGAGATAAGTGGAAGAATGCATGCGATGGAGGAGGACGTCGAGCGAGGCGAAGTGGAAGCCGAGACTACGAAGAATGGATTGCCGAGCTATCAGGCAGCGATGCATTGTCAGCCGGGACAAGCGCAGCCGTGCAACTACAACTTTTATGGTAAGCGTTAGGCTTAAAGCGGTCGATTTGGACGATTTTCAACGCTTTGCTTTTAACGGTAATTGAAAAGGCGTTCAATTTAAGGCATTTGAGAAGCTTGAATGCAGAGGAGTGCGGATTATGGAGCGTAAATGCGGTATGTGCGCTCATGCATACCGTAATTTCCTGCGATTCGAAAACCGTCAACTTGTTGGCATTTCTGATGAATTTCACGAGGTTTTCTTGTTTTCTGCGTTGTTTGGTGGTTTGATTTTTGCAATCGAAAACGCTTCATCAGGCCTACCGTATCTGATCAGTTTTTCTACGCAAATCTCTCACTCAAGACATAACAGATCAAACTTTACGATTTGAATCTAAGCTTTCCTAGTCCATTCATGCATCATCGTTGCGTCTTGACCTTGCGCCCTTTGTCAACAACAACATCTCCTCCATCTATCCTCCGTGTATTTATGTAGCTGCCAGTTGTTCTGCGCTCATCGATCACAATTTTCAAATTGCACCGCATTTCAGAGTATCCGCTTCCTTCCGTGCGACCGCCAACGTACTCCGTGAATCCGCCTTCGCTCGACGAACAGCAGCGGCAGCGGGAGGACACCTCGGTGCGCTACAACGTCCAGAAGCTCCTCTGCGGCATCCTCTGCGCCCTGCTGTTTGTGTGGTTTGCAGTCATGGCCTATATGATTCTCGTCCATCAGTTTACGAGTGGAAGAGGAGATGGAGGCGGCAAGATACCTTGAGAATAAAATTCTGACTTTTGACCGCCAATTTCATCTGAGAAATCATGCTTCGAATTTTCGAGCGTCTTGATCGGTGAATTACAACAGTCAACAACACGCGATGACCCCCAAACCGGAATTCGCGCTAAAAATAGCGCCACATGCGTCCCAACTCTAACGTGAAACGGAAATTTCGCTGTTTTCCCACCTCCATAAATCGTGTTTTCTCGTTTATTGCACTCCGTTTCAGACATAAAACAGCCACAGAAGAACGGCTCCAGCGAGGAGCGCGGCGACGGAGAGGAGCGCAGCACAGATGAGGTTGTTTGTGGAGTTGGCGATAAACTTTTCAGAGTCGAGGACGGAGGGCGGAAGGGAGAAGAAGAGCGACGGCCGCTCGGACTCTTCTGAAATGTGTTTAACTTGGGTCAGATGACATTCAGGAAAGACAATTAGGATGGCAAACCTGTTACGCTGCTAGCGGAGGGCTGGAAGACACCAAAAGAGACGGGCGACCTCTCCCCTGATGCTAATTTCCCCAGTTTTCGCGCAAAAATCGAAAAAATGATATTTGGCTTTTTCTTTCAAGCTGATTGCCAACAGCCAGAACAAAGCACAAAGGAATTTCTCGCCTTTCTCGCCGGACGAATCACATTAAAGCTCCGTTGCGTGCGAACGCACAAAGAACGATCATTTCGTTGTCTCGGAAATCCCGTTTCTCCTCAAACCGGCGCTAGAATCGTTCCCACTATCGCCGCCTACAATTGACTGCCGACACTAATCACAGCCATTACAGGAAGTTCAGCGTTTGAACTTTGATTTTCAAAGATTCCCCTCAATTTCCAGTTCACCGCCGGAAACAACGGAAAACCGATCTTCGATCAGCGAAACGCACCTGCGGAGATCTTTTTCTTGTAAAGGTCGCCGGCGGAGTCCATTTTCGGGCGGCGCGGAGAAGAGATTCGAGCGATCGGTAAACTGCGGACGTGCGGGAGGAGAGAGTGAGGGGATCGATAAAGCCAGGATCTTGAGCAAATTGAGGATTGAGCAAAGTTTGGAAGGTCGGCGAACGGTGCGTTAGTCTCTGTGAGGAGTGTTGAGTTTGTCAGCAAAGTGGATGAGCACCAAGCAGCCGATGATCGCCAGAACGAAAAGCACATTGTAGGCGACCAGTTTGCACACTCTTCCCGATTTGTTCGCTGCAAAATCGCGACATAAAAAGTGATTTGTGGATTCGAGACTTACGGGAAGACGCGGCGACTTTCGAGTGAACGGGAAGCAGCGGCGCTGGCATGCCTGAAACGAGATGAGTTGAGAGCGCTGATCAACGCGATATTTGCATAACGAGGCGAACGATCGATAGGAACGTGCGCGAGTGCTTTCGCGCAACAAAAACGTTCTCCGAGGAGAGTGGAGCGCGGAGAAGACCGCCCCTCAGGGGTCCCCAGTGGACGTGGAGATGCGCAGGTTGACGTGATCGGCCGACCGCGGGTGAGTCAAGTGGGTGCAGCGGGCAGAAGTTGTGGTGAATGGGGAGGTGACAGACGCGTCTGATGCGTTTTCGGTTCGCGTAAACACGTGTTTTCAATTTACGATCCTTTGTGCCCTGATTAGTCATAGAACACGAGTTGTTCCCGAAAGGTTACATTCGCTATAAAAAGACGCCGGAAGCGAGTGAACACCAAAACAAAGTTGACGATTTGCAGATGAAATCGAACGTGAGACAAACAACGCGACTACGCGTTGATCAAAGTCGGTTTTTGGAAGACAAATCTGGATGCAGCGCACTTGAGGAAGTTTCTGGAAAAGAGGTAATCTACTTCCGGAGCTGAAATGCCTCAAATAGGGCACCATTTGAAAGGTTTGATTCTGATTTCTGGGCACTTCTGGAGGATTAACCAAATATCAAGCAATTAGCGCTGCCAACAGAGCGCTCGAGAAAGATAGAGATATATCGTGCTGTTTATAGTTTAGGCTTGTTTTCTGAGCACTTCGGTCAGCGAGCCTACAGTGATCGTCGTGATATTTAGCGCCACACGCACTAATTGTAGGCACCGCTTCTGATGTGTGAATGTCCTCGGCTTAGTCGAACCCGTGAAAAACAAAAACAGACAAGAAATGAAGGGAAATACAGCTCACAACGCACGCAATAAGCTTTCTCTACGCGCTTAATGGCATTGCGCACGGTCCTGGGGTGAAAACAGAGGTTGAGTCATCGTGATGAATAAACCACTGCTACTAAAAGGAGTAAGTTGTCACCGATTGGTCATCGAATTGAGCATTCCATGTATTTTTAAAACTATGCGGTTTAGCAAAGCTCGCCAGACGTCAAAACAAGACGTCAAACGCAAAAATGTTAAGCGGATTAGAGCGCAGAACCACGAATGAGCTTCATGAAAACCAAATATACCGCTACGATAACGCTGTTTCGTGTGAAAACGGAGCGTTCGTCATCGCTAAGCCAAAACAAATGTAATTAACGACAAAAACGTTCACTTTCGGGTGGAATTCATCTCGCAGGGCAAAGCTGCTGCTGTCAACAGGCCGGCCGACGTCGACCGACGAGGACGTCTGGATAAACAAGCGGCGGAACTGTTTATCGTGCGCGAATTGAGGAATCGAAGGATGTTTTGGCGAACGTGTGATGCTTTGAAAACAGGCGCATTGGGGGATTATTCATCTGTACAACGCCCCGTTGATCAAAGTCTTGATAGCTCAAGCGATCGGAATCCACTTCGCAGGTCATTTCCTTCCAATTCCACTCTTCTGATCGCCCTCTTCACACCTCAGATCATCCTAACCGCCGGTGGATCTGTCACACCTATCGGCCAACCTTGATTTATAAGAACGCGAACTTAACGCCGAGCGGCTGGTTCTGATCCAGTTTGCGAATCGCAAAAACACTCGTTTCGATGCTAATAATCAGCCTTTCACTCCCATTCATCAGCTGTTATCTTGATTTTTAGCCTGACCTACAGTACTCCTCCTACGATATTGCGCCATGCCTTTAGAGACCAAAAATGATCGGCTTTCGCTTGTAATAAGCAAAGCAAATAGAAAACAACGTTCTTCGACGTTTCTCGACTCGCATTTACCGTCGAAATCACCTCCCATGCAGGCAGTTGACTACGATGCGATCGCTGGAGACGAGGCGCCGCCACCGTACTCCGTGAAAGTGACCCAGGCGTCAAGGGCTGGTCAGCGAGGTTTATTTGCTGCTTTTAATCCTGTTTTTTAGACTATTCGACAGTCATCCCGCCTGCTTACACTCGAAAAGAGCAGAAAACGTGCTATCGGATCAGCAATGGCATGAAGATTGGCGTCATTCTCCTCCTGATGCTGCTGCTCTTCATGGTTCCCTTTGTTCCGGTCTTCATTGCCCTCTATCACCAGAACTATCAGATATAAACGCCTTCCGTCTTCCTTAAACGTTGTTGACATGTCCGTTGACGTATGGGGTTTTCCGAGTCAAAACATCGTTTAATCGTCGTCCGCGTCACACAAACAAGCAGTAGAACGTGGAAAACACGACGAACGACAGAAGCGTTAGGCCGACAAGATTGTTCAGGCCCTCGAGGAGCGGATCTTCTTCGTCTCTGTCTTCCAACGAGAGAATCGTCCTGTAGATTTCGATTTGAGCGAAAACTAAAGAAGGAGAACGGTTAGGAAGTATGAACTAAAACGCACCTGGGATGTCGCTGTTCGATTCCATCGTGTCAGAGTGGCGGTGATCAATCGAAAACTGAATCGCTTGTGTGGATGGAACTGGTCTGGAAAAACAACGAAAACGGAAGCCTTAATGTGGGTGATTCCCAGCCCATTGCGATGCTCCAATCCAGAAAGTTCGCATTGCGCAAGGACGTTTTCGGAAAATAGGTTTTCATTATAATCGCCGACGTTGTTTTTGTCGTTTGATGTGAAACGGAAGATGAGGGGTCAACTCTGCATGACTGTGTCCGCAGTTGAAGGAGATGGCGGGCCGATTCAGTCGGATCTTCAGTTTGCAGAGAGCGCTGCGGCGATGTGTTTCTCGGAAGAACAACGCGCGATGATGAAACGAGCAGAAGAAGTGAAGAAAGAAGCTCGCGAGGCGGCGGAACTCCTCGGACGGACCTCCGAGGAAGATCTGCAGAAGGTGCTCCGGCTTCTGCGCCAGCACACGGCTGACCGCGTCGGCGGAGTCGACATGAACGCGCTGCAGTATCACGCGAAGGCGCTGAAGAAGACGGAGGAAGTATTTCGTTTCGTCCGAAGAGTGAAAATCGTCGAGAAGAAGAAAATCGAATTGATACGAACACCCGAAACCGTTTTGCATTGGTGAAGACTCAGACCCCATCGTGTTTTCCAATCGAATCATTCCTTGCTGGTTTCCTCCTCGTCGATAACTTATTAGGTTGGTTGCGGATCGATTAATTTGTAAGATGTGATCCTCGCTTAGAGAGAGAAAGAACTTGATCTGCAGTGCTGATCGAGTGGGATTCAAATCGAATGTTTTTGCATTTTTTCTAAATTACATACCGACGTGGAATGCGCAGCGACGTTTAAATCCTTTCGCATGTTTTATTCATTCGTTGAACAGATGACACAAAACAAACAGTAGCAACGTGGTTGTGATGAGAAGAAAGGTGTTGCTCTCGAAAAATAGTCTATCGCTGTGATGAAAACACCTCGGGAGCAGCGCTTCCTCTTCATCGTCTTCTAAAAAACACTACATTGCGGGTATTTGAGGTTATTCCTACCTGAGAGATTCACGTAAACGAGAGAATCATCGAGTTTCAAAGGAGCGATCGAGACACGACGGAATCCTGAAGGAGTCATCTGACAGTTTGAAGGGCGCAAACACGAAAGAAAGAAAAGACGGCGACAACCGGTTTCGGCCTGGTTTGTTTACTCTTCCGCTTCGTTTTTTTTTCGCAAAAAACATTCAAGTGCGGATGACCGCGGATAAGTGTGACTTGATGACAAGCGCGGATATCGCTAGTTTATAATAATTTCCACCAGTTGTATGAGAGCTCGTCTTATTTTCTAAATGTTGAATTCTGTGGGGGAATCTTCTCCGTGAAACGGTAGTATCAAGCAAAAGCGCTTTCAAACACATCCACTCACAAAGCACTGGAACTGCGCGCATTCGACTTCCGAGAATCATGAAAATCCCATCCGACTGGAAAATAAACTCATTTATCATAATTGAACAAAACACTTTCAAACAACACAGAGTTAGTACAAACACAGTTCAAGCATTCGAACGATTCTTCGTTGGGGCGCTTCTGTAAACTGACTTCTTCTCGGCCACAGATTCCACCGACGACGAATTCGCAGGCGATGCATCTTCCTTGCCGAGTTCCGGTGTTCGTATCAATTCGATTTTCTTCTTCTCGACGATTTTCACTCTTCGGACGAAACGAAATACTTCCTCCGTCTTCTTCAGCGCCTTCGCGTGATACTGCAGCGCGTTCATGTCGACTCCGCCGACGCGGTCAGCCGTGTGCTGGCGCAGAAGCCGGAGCACCTTCTGCAGATCTTCCTCGGAGGTCCGTCCGAGGAGTTCCGCCGCCTCGCGAGCTTCTTTCTTCACTTCTTCTGCTCGTTTCATCATCGCGCGTTGTTCATCCGAGAAACACATCGCCGCAGCGCCTCTGCAAACTGAAGATCCGACTGAATTGGACCGCCATCGCCTTCGATTGCGGACACGCGGTAAGACAGACAGAAACTGTCCAACGTGACAAGTTAGCGAGATAGTCAGACAGACGTGCCACGCATGAGGAGCCGACTCCAACTCCAACTTGTCATTGGATTCAATGCAGAAGATTTTACGTGAATCACAAAACGATTTTCCTGTCAAAATTCTACAATTTACGGTACTTGAACTTTACGTTAGAAAGTTGTCGACAAATGTAAAATTAAGTTTTTATATTCCCGAACCGAATTGAACATATTTGTTTATTTACAGTGAGAGATGCCTCCTGGACGAGGAAATTTTCCCAGAAAACGCCAAGCTGACGATTCGTACGGTCAAACCGACGGAAAACGAAATTTCCAAGGCAGAAACAGTAACAACAAAGGCTACGGCGCGAATGAAGGCGGCAATAGCTTCAATGAGCGTTATGGATACCAGAAAACGCGAAGGAGGGCAGTAGCTTCAAGAGCGTTATGGATACCAGAAAACGCCGAAGGAGGAAGGCAGTAGTCAACGACCGTTATGGAT
The DNA here is from genome assembly GCA_007213375.1 of Steinernema feltiae. NCBI lineage: Eukaryota > Metazoa > Nematoda > Chromadorea > Rhabditida > Steinernematidae > Steinernema > Steinernema feltiae. Next base: position 80,352 of record MQUG01003171.1, on the reverse strand, counting down.
ACCAGAAAACACCGAACGATGGCGGTCACAATAACTACGGAAAAGTGGAGACCTTCGGAGAAGATCACGCCGGCGTGCAGCCGGAGGAAGGCGAATTCGGAAAGAGCTCAATTCGGGGAGAATTTCCAAGGGAGCTGGTCACATACATGAAGGAGATGAAAAATCTGATCAAGAACGACGCTGATGTTGGTTAGTCATGTAATTTGCGAGTTAAAAGTATTCAAATGCGATGCTTCAGATGCGAATTTGTTGATGACGCAGATCAAGAACAACATAAACGAAGAAGAGCACAAGCTATGCCTGTTCCAGGAGAGCAGTCGGCTGTTAGAAGAGCTGTTCGCTAAGCCAGAAGACGCGATTCATCTGCTTTCTCAGATTTTGCGGCGTAAGAAGCATGTTCTTGCCGAGATTCTGTTTGATGGATGCGGATCTCATGTTCTTCAGACTATGTTTACTAGGATTGTTGGAAACCCGGAGGAAAGCATTGAGGTAGTGTGCGGTTATTCTGATTTAAAAAAACGAAAGATAGGGCAACACGAAATTGAAATCTAACATTGAAATGCGGTTATTCTGTTTCGCTAAACTAAATGGTCAATGTTTAGGTTATCTCACGCTTTGTCGACCTGATTGCTGATAACTTCAATGATACAGTCGTATCGCGGACAGCTAGTTTCGTGCTCCGCACTCTGGGAAGTACATGCGTAAATCTGCCATTTGAACCTCGTAGGAACTATCGCAGTTGCCTTACGCTCAAAACAACAAAAAGTCCAAAACTCGATGTATCGTTGAGGCAACAGTTCGAACGCCTCGCTTACCTTGTTTTTGACTATTCATCAATGAAAGGTATTATTCTGCTTTGTTCCATAATTTATGGTTTTCTAGATTATATGGACAATAACTGCGTCTCTCTTGTAATGCAAGATTTTGCTTATTATGATACCATCGCGAAAACCAGTACATCGAACCAATACGTTATGGACTTTCTTCAAAAATCAGAGGAAGAATTCACTACCTCACTGAAGTCATCGAACGCTTCTCGTGTTTGGGATGTTTTGATGGCGACCATCAAAGACGACCTTAGGGGAAACATCTTTGATCTTGTTCTAAGTAATAACCTGTACAACATCGCCAAGGATGATAGAGCGCGCTTCTGCATTGAGGTTTTTATCAGTTCCGCTAAGGAACAGGAGCTTGTAAGCTAAAAGTTGATTTAGATAATCTAAGATTATTCTTTAGATAGAAAACATTGTTGATGAACTAGCTGACAACATCGATCAGCTTCTAAGTCACAGGAGAGAAGTGATTGTTTCGGCGATGGTGAACGCTGTTTCCAGGCACAGTGAATCAGAGATTCAACAGCGAGTTTTCGAACCTATGTGGACGTTTTATGGTGAAGATATCAAACACGTTCTTTCTGGAAAACCCGGTAGCGACACTACTAAACTTGGTCCAGAATCTTGGAATTTGACCGGAATCATTCTTGCTGAGAATGTCCTAAAAATCCCTTCCACTCCCCTACAGAAGCAGCTTGAAGCTATGTCAGCAGACGAATTGATTGTCATGGCCGATCACGTCAAAGCGCGCTTTGTACTGGACATATACTTTGCTCAGAAGCACATAGAAGAGAAGGACAAGGTGGCTTTGATGCAGAAATTCCAGGTATACCAATCTCTAAGGCTACGGTAATTATGAACGATTTATAGGGGCGTTTGGTTGACTTATTGTCTCTTCGTAACACAGGTGCTGTGTTCCGGTCGTTCTGGAAACTGCCCATGACTTCTAAAGAAACGTACGACTTTAAGTACTCTGTACTGAAGGAACTGGTTAATAACTTTGGTTTGGTAAGTTTCAGAAATCTAAGAAATCTCAATTATGTAATATTTTTTAGTGCCACACAAAGAGCTGGCGATCAGTGATGGAAGAACTGGACGTGTTAGCGTTCAGGAACAACGAACTTGAATGGTTGAAGAAAAACAATTTCCCGAAGGAGTTTTATAAAAAAGATGGCCCCGGAAAGCATGGGAAGGGGAAGAATCAATTTAAGCGAAAGTGAAGCGATTTTATCTTGTTGTTATTTGTTACTGTTATGTTATTGTTATCCATTGTTAAAGATTTACATCAATCATTTATTTGCTTGGATAATGGTTTCAATCTGATTCTGAGTATTTTTGAGTATTCTTTGCGTTTCCTGCACATTGATTTCAGGTACAATGGCTGAGGTTAGCTCGAGCTTGATGCTCCGTACCGACGACGATGCAGAGAAGCAGAGGGAACTGCCGGATTTCGCTGCCTTCACTAAGAAAATCTTTGATACGTGGAGGAAGAACCACAGCTCTTCATATCCCTCGCTGGTCGAGGATCTCGAGCACCTCTTCAATCGTTCCGTCTTACCGTCGCTTATCCTTGTAGAGCTCTGTGAGAAAGCAATCTTGATGCAGAACATAGCTAAACCGTCGTCTCTCTTCGCGTTGATCGTGAAATTCTACTCGCGATGGGTTGGCGCTAACGCGGCTAACACGGAAGCTCATAGCATTTATTTAGATACAGAAATTCAGGTAAATGAGAATTAAATGAATTAAATAAATGAACAAGCGTTTTTATTTATAGGATAGAGCACTTCAACTAATGTTCAAGTATATGCCGACATTGATACCGCAATTTGAGAAGCTCTTCGTATTTGACAAGCTGTCGGTGCCAATGGAATGCCACATTTCCGTAGGGTGCACTTACTTCGATAATTCTATGATTTGATTGCTTCAGAGTTTTCTTTCGAATGGCGAGTATGTAAATGCGGCAACGTTGATTATTCACTACAAACTTTTTGATAAGTTTGTTGTGAAAGAAATTCTTCCGCCTTTGCTTATCCTGCGCCAAACAACACTTATTGACGATTACTTGGAAGAACAGCCAGCACTTCAAAAGGAGTTCGTTCTTTGGCTCGACTCGTTAGTTAGTCAGAAGTACGCTTATCTCAACGCGGTCGTGCAACAGTACAACCGCATGCCTACCGCTGGTGTTGATGCTATTTCGGGGAAAGTTTTGGAGAAGCAGGTGTGGCGCAACGTGCATCGCTATGGTATGTCTATTGAAGACGTTCCTCGGAGCAAGAGGAGTCGATGCGAGGCTTCCCTTCGACATATTCACTTTATGCTTTGCTCTATGAATCAGTTGGAATATGTGCAATATCTGGATCACATTGAGGTAAGAATATTATACATATCTAACCGCCAATCAGACTGCTGTTTGTTTCTAGTACGCATTGAGGAGCAGCAAATCGCTACAGGTGTTCTACGTTTCCTATCTTGTCCGAGCTAGAGACAACACCGAAGCATCGCGGTGGGCTCGTTTCTGCAACTTTGGTAATCGCTTGGCTCGTACCAGTCCACTCTGGAGAAGTCTAGACTTAAACTCACACGATGCCGAGCAGTTTGTAGAGTACATGAATGAGTATGTGTCTCTGATCTTTTAGCTGAATTCTTAAATCTAACAATTTAAGCCGGGAACATGCAATCATGCGGACTTCCCCTGTTCGTCCTTACCAATACGAAGGTTTCGAAATCGAGTTTGTGAAATCAATGGAAAAACTGGCCTTTCTTACGGATCTCTTAAAGGCTACTACGAATTCAGTTATCGCTATCGATTCTGAGTTTAGGCCCATGTACATTACATGCGTTGAAAAGTACGATTTCGCATCCAGTCTATGCTCTCACAATTGCATATGTTCAGAGTCGCTTTACTACAACTCGCTGTGAATGGTCGTGTTTTTCTTGTTGACACCATTTCTGTGGAGGACACCAACCCAGAAATACAACGTTTGTGGAAAGATTTCTTTGAAGCACTTTTCACCACAGACGACAACTTAAAAATTGGTTTTGCCTTCTCGGGCGATATGAAAGTCATCATGGCTTCTTCACCGCAACTTTCCAATCTTTATCAGAACATGAAAAAAGTTAGCTGCATTGTGAAGTTGGTGCAGGCGATGCATGAGAAGAATCCGGAATCAATTACAGGCCTACCGGCGAATGGTACTACGGTCTCATATTTCAAAACAAAACGTTTTGTTTAGAGGAGGGAAGACTACAGTTTAAACTCTCTGAACTGACCTTCGCGATAACAGGACGGGAGATGTGTAAAAAAGAGCAACTGAGCAACTGGGACAGACGTCCTCTCAGAAAGGAGCAGATGGAGTACGCTGCTATGGATGTGATATCTGTGATCGAAATTTATGAGAAGTTGCAGAATTTGGCTGATGAGTGAGTGCTGTTGAAGCTCTGCTTCTGTTCATCGTTGATTATAGATTCAAGCTGAATTTTGCTGATTGCGTCCAAGAGTCAATCTTACACGCCGAACCCGTTCAAAAGAAGCCTCCCACAAGGCAAAAACGCAAGGGAAAGGTCGGTGAAGACGAGCTTCAGAATATGATTGAGGTTGGTAATATCTAATTCATTTTATTCGAAGTCACATTTAGAGGTTGAATTTGGGTGGCTCTGATGGACAACAGAAGAATGTACATGATTTCAAGTTCATTTGTGACGCCATGTTGTTGGGTATGGGAAAAGATCTTAGAAAGTGTGGAATCGACGCGTTACTGTGCACCAGTCATTTGGAGATTACTGAAGCTGTCAGGGAAGATTCATCTAGAATCATCATTACATGCGGAAAGGCCTATCAGAAGGTATGTTTATCTTGCTGCTGAAAATCTTAACTTTAAAACAAAAACTTTTAAGCTGTCGAATATGTACCCTAGGAACGTTCTGAACATTGAAGCTCCGTCGAACTCCATGAGCGCTATGGAGAGTTTATTGAAAATGATGAACATTCGCGTTCTGCCGGAAGACATTTTCTCTCGGTGTCAAAAATGCAATTTCGACCATTTCACTTGTGTTCCCTTCCCTCTTATGGACGGCATGATGAAGCTGTCGGATAAGAGCTTATCTGACGACGAACGCATAGCTTTGATTCAGTCATTCCATCCAGTTGCAGCCTCTGAAGCAAACAACAACATTGAGGCCAAACTAATCTCTAAAACCACGTCCAGTGTCCTATTTGAACTGGAAACTGGATATGTTGACGTTGTGTAAGCTACCGTATAATGAAATCTTTCTAACCCTTGAATTTTAGCAAGATGGAGGTGTACATGGCACAAAGTGATGGCCCCAACCATCTTGACCCAATCCAGGTCAAGATGGGTGCATTGATTCCTGCGGTCATTACTGAAGATAAGAAGTTCTTCCGAATTTGCGGCAAATGTGGTAAAGTGTACTGGGACGGAAGCCACTTGCATAAAACTCACGAGCAAATGAACGGCAAAGGAATGTTTGCAGACGAAGCTGAAGATAACGATGTTCAGCACCCTATAATCTCATCTTAAAGCGGGTCTCTTGTACATACCGTGTTGTTATCTCTTCACTTTGTTATTTCATTAAACATTTTTTGAAGATGGTGCTCAGGTGCTACGTAATGGGGACGTCCGCTATTTACCTGAATCACCGATATAAGCAGCCTTTGACGGTGTTCTTTTTAGGGTTAAATCAGGGATTATGGCTGAATCGCGGTTGTTCAATGTGGAAACGAGGTAAGGCAAGAGAGCTGAGAATAGGTCATTGGGGCAGCCAAACATTGGTGGTTGACGGCCATGCAATTGCTTGTTTCAGATTCCACTTGGAGACCGTTCTTCAAGAAGACGAAGTCGTTACCGCCGTCAGTGGTTCTTCGACGGATTTCTTTTTTGGCACCAATGTTGGCAGGCTTTACCACTTGAGAATGGAAGGCGACGACGCTGTTCTCGTTAAAGAAATCTTGCTCGTTCAGGTTTGTTTAACTATTCGACCCGACTAGATAGTTGGTCGTTGGACGAGTTCAGTATATTGGCCGGTTTAGAAACCCCACCCAATTGTGAACATCCTCCCGGCATCCGCATTCGACCTTCTAATTGTGCAATGCGGTCATTGCTTACTGTACATGGATCTGGAATCCTTTGCACTTCGCAGCCGAAGCTCCACGAACCAAGCGTCTTGTGTGGCACTGAACGTCGACCCCGATTTGGATGATCCCTTCATTCTGTCTTTTGCCATCGGCACCATGAACAAACAGATTCACGTTTGTGAGCGAAAGAACGAATCTAGTAATGTTGTGATAAAGGTTTGAGATCTAATCAACTAGCTGACATTACCTCATTTTGTAGCTTTCCTTAGCTTCTCCAGCCGAAACGATCTGCTACAGCAAGAATTCCATCTGTTTCGCAACCAAAACTGAGTACTTTGTCCATGACCTGATCTCCGGAACGACGAATCCACTGTTTCCATATGAAAGCGGAGTCGTGAGGCCCTTGGTGATTTTCGTAGATCGGGTAGCGTGGCCAGTTAATACATAATGTGAACATAAAGTTTAGGATGAGTTTATTCTTAGCGGAATGCAGGGATTAGCCGTATTCGCCACTTCTGCTGGAGCTTCCAGTCGCCCGCCGTTGTTTTGTGGTGTCAAGAAGATAATGTCTTTCGTATTTCACCAACCCTTCATTCACATTCTCTCGGATGACTCTTTGATAGTCTTTAGGTATGTGCCCATTATGTTCTAGGTTCTTAGGTTGTTTCAGTGCTAACGACCAAAAAATAAAGCAGACGATCCAGTGCGACAAATCCGAGTTCATGTGCAACATTGACGGAAAGATTTTCATTTGCGGGCGGAGAGGAAAATTCTATGAGTTAATCCCGATTCAGTGGATGGACCAAGCTGAGGAGCTACTAGCTGAAAATGACGTGAAAGGGTGCTTGCAGCTGGCTGAACATCATGTAGAACTTTCGGAATACGATTCAAAGGAGTTGATGGTAAGGCGTTGTAGAAGATTACGATAGAAATTGAATTTTTTTAGAAATTAAATTTCCTTCAGCAGAAATCAGCATTTATCAAGTTGTTTGCTGGCGAATGGGACGAAGCTAAAAAGCTGTTGGTCGAATCAAAGACGAATCCTTTCGAAGTCATCAATTTGTTTAAAGAACTTCGTTTTGGGGACCTGGAAAAGTCGTCTATTCACAATAGAACTGAGGATCTCGTTTTCGCCGACTCAATGTCGCAGCTGATGGAATATCTGCTAGAAATTCGATGCCTAGAATGGGCTTCTTATGCGGAAACGGTAGCTCTAAAGAGATTTCCACGGAATGGTTGGTAACCTGCCCTGTTTAGACGGTGGACAAATCACTAGTGAAATTGTTTGTCTTATCCGGCAAGTACGAGGCGATCGGAGAAATCGAGTCAAAGCATTGGAACGACGAAGAAACACGCAGCTGGCTGCTGAACACAGAAAATTTTGCATTGGCTGCTGATTTGATGATATCTGCTGGTGATTACGGTAGAGCCTTTGAGATTTGGAGGAGATTAGGAACTGGTGAACTTCGAGATAGACGATTTGATCCGAGGGACGCAGTACAAGCTCTGAAATTGTAAGCTTACGGTAATCTGCCAGTGTCTAAGCTTTCTTTAGGCTCACAAACGTGTCCGTAATAGAAGAAGCTCTGAAATGGCTCTGTCGCTTGAATTCTAATGCAGTAGTTGCAATCATCGATCAACTGAAAGTGCAATTGGATTTTGAGTTTGTGTACGATCTTCTGAAGCACAGTCGAAGTGATCTGATCGAGTTCATTGGCAGGCAGATGGTGGACAACCGGGTGTTAAATTGAATTCTGTAAGGTCGGGTGATAACAGTATTTCCAGGACCCCAAAGTCTATCGAAAGTATCTGGAAGTCCTCATTGACGAAGTGAAAATTACCGACTCGAGAAAAGCGATAAGAAAACTTAGAAGAGCGATATTTGATGTCGAAGACATTGATTGGGCCGAATTGCGAAGAACTCTGGCTAGAGACGATCGGTTCACTGTAGAAGTAATATTGGTCGAAGCCAAATTGAAGCACCCTGAGAAGGCACTTGACAAGCTGCTCAAGCTCGACGTAGATGGGCAGGAAGCGGCGGAACTGTTGTGTTCACGAATGAACTCTGAACACCCAGAGTTGTTCAAGAAGTTGCTCAGCTATTACTTGAAGAAAGATCCACTGAATGAACAAGTGCGGCAGCGTATTCTGAGCTTGCTGCAGGGATTAGGCGGCGGTAGTGAAATGGAAGAAGTGTTGAAGAATGTGCCGGGAAGCTGGAACTTTTCGGATTTGTCTGCTTTCATGCTTCGTTCAACCGCACGCGTTACGGAAGATGCGATGTGTGCGAAAATGAGGTGAGTTTTTCAGATCGATTTCTAACTCTATGCTGAACAATTTGGTAGGCGCGATCTAACAAAGGCGACGTTACATCAGCTAAAGTCGTGCGATAAACTCCGGGGAAACTGCGACTTCATTCTGGTCAACGAAAAAACGACTTGTTCATTCTGCGGAGGTCCAATTGGCGACGAAGTGATTGTGAGGCATCCACAGACGAATGCCATCTTTCACCAAGCCTGTGATAACAGTTAACGGGTATCTGTGTAATCATTTTGTGTATCCTATTTACTCCCCATTTTGTAAAAATTTATAAATTATTTTAGCTTGAAAGGAAGATGGACAGAAACGAACCGTAGAGGACCAGAAGGAAAAGCATAAATAAAACTCTACATATTTACATACACACAACAATGGTTTTCGCTGCCAAATCATAGCATGTTCGATTGAACTGGAACAGGTACAATACAGTGCTGATAGGGAAGAAGAAGTTCATAATAAGATTCTTCAACAACGATCTAAGGAACGAGCTGAAACAGGATAACCATTAACTAGTCTATAAAGATATTCTTACTGCATGAAGGGAACGTTGCGATCGTTCACTACAGTAACCCGCACGGTTTCTGCGTTTCCCGGAATCGCTTCAACTTGAGAGCAACTGATGACTTGCAATCCAAATAGATATTTTCCAGGTGTGGTGCCCCGCTGTCCACATAAACCGTACGATATGCATAACGCCTATTTGTGTGCTTTATGTAGAAGTGCATCCCAAAAGAAACTAACCTCGACGACACTCGTCACAATTTTGCTGAGTATCTCCAAAGGAAAAAGTCCTTGTGTGATATCAATAAGCGACTGCAAGTCAGCCTCTGCGTCAATAATACGATCGTAAGAGTCGAAATCACTAAAATAAACGACAAAAATGGTTATAAATGCTGAACTTCAACTTACATGTACCCAGCAAGCTCCAACAAATAGGCGATAATCAGTTTAACAAGAAAAACAAGAACGCAATCTACACATTCAGCGAAGATCCTTCTCGAAAACGGCGGAATATGGTACTGATCAGATATGGTCGTAGTGGTTCGCGTGGTTACGCGAAGCGTGTAACCTCCCTGCACCATCGGAGGCCGAATCGTGATTCCACCATTTTGGGAGAATGCGACGTTAAGTTGAGGCCCAGGAGAACCAAAACGTTGCTGAAGGCAAGCCGTGCGAGCATGCTGTGCCAAGGTCCAAATTTGCGCCGCGTACATCCAATTGCGAACCTAAAACAAAATTCTTATTAAACGATGGCAACTATTCGTTTTTGAAGTTTGGCGCCGATTCATTATTTCTGTCGCGGATCCACGACACGATCCTCATCACGCAGTCAATCGAACTTTTTTGATTCGACAACTCGTCTCGGGTTTTCCGCAAACGGCAGAATGTCCACAATTTCGATCCCCCAAACATACAAAATCACGAATGATTACTTACTTCGTCAACATAGGCCTGCGCAGATCCGTAGTTCTTCTTCTGAGCCGGATCAATCGAGTCCAACGCCGATGGCGATCTTCGCTGTGGCTCTGGGTCAGTCATTTGCCTGAAAACAGAATAAAATAAATATAACATGAAACCCATCTGGCTTGACGCGCACGCGAAAACAAACCGTAAAAGTACACGAAAATAGATTTCGCAACGAAAACAACTCGCATATTCTTTGACAGCTCATTAGCGATAGACCTGGCAGCTGCCAAGGTGACAGGGCGCGAAACTGGGTTTCCACGCTGACGTGATCAACACACGTATACTCAAACGATGTGGGTGGGCGCCAATGACAGTAACACTGCACCGAAGACGACGGCGTTTGTGATGTATTTGCAGGAAGCAATGTGACACAAAAACTGAAATCAAAGATTTATTTCATTGTTCAAATTGCAAGCAGTATTTCGACATTTTCAGCTGATCGATGGTGCAACGTTGGTGTTCATCGATGGCAAGGGCGGATTCGACCACGTCCTCGGCGCTCTCATCAATTGATTTGATTTCGAGGAGCATCTGGGAGGGATTGTTGACCCAAGCGGCGAAGCCTGGGTCTTCTTCACAGGGAACTTGCCACGGAGCGGCGTCGGTCAGCATGTAGACGAGCATAATTCCAAGTGCCCAAATGTCGTCCTTCGTGGCCAACGTCTTCTTCTCGCGATACTTGGCGGCCGAGCTGTAACTCGACGTTCCTTGACAGAGTTGGGGGATTTCAAAACCACAAGGATCGGTCGCTATCCAGCGGGCCAAGCCGAAATCGCAGATCTTCGCCGTGTTGTCCTCATGCAGCAGCACATTCGACGGCTTCAGGTCACAGTGCGCGATGCCCTGGGAGTGCATGTAGTACACGGCGTCGACAAGCTGCGTGAACACCTCTTGGACCTCGTCGTAGTTCAGGTAATCGGCGTATTTCTGGAGAGTCGCTCCGAACGGGACGTATTCTTGAACGATAGCGCAATGGCTGTCGTCGGTCATCACGAAGCCGAAGATTGACACGATGTTGGCGTGCTTCAGGTTCATCATAATGACGACTTCGTGGGCTATTTCATGTTTTGCAACGGCATCCTTCGCATGCAAGATTTTGGCGGCGACTTGTTTTCCGCATTTGCTTCTCATTTCGACAACGTTGCCGAAGCTTCCAGTTCCAATTAGCTTTGCTTTTTTGTACTCGATGCCATCGCACACAAGAAGATTGACGGAATGAGCCATCGTCGTTTGAGATGTTTTAGGGACTTACGCATTGCCTTTATACATGTAGAAGCAATGCCATTATAGTGGATAATGTGGATCATCGCATTGGTTTTTTGATGCGCATTGGGTGTAAAGAAATGAAAGCGCGCACCTTGTTCGCTGAAGGCTTAAAAAACGAAAGGCAATGCATCATCTGAGTCAACAACGCTGACCGCCTACGGTCGTCTGTTTTGCAAAGCGAGACGTGGTTCCGACTTTTGCAGACGTCTGCCCGATCGGAAGAGCGCATAAAAGGAATTCGGTTGGCGTTCGAAGCATCACAGCTCGCTGTGTTCCTCACCAACCAATCCACCAACGATGGCCGCTCTCGCCGCTGATCCCCCTGCCGCCCAGGTCGCTGCTACTGGAGGAAACTCCGTTCACCAATTGGTGAACTCCGGTGGAGCTCGTCTCGCCTTCAAGGTGAAGTCCTCGAACAACAGCCACGTAAGCTCATTTTGCAATTCTTTTCTAACGTGTGCTATTTTAGTATCGTCTGAAGCCTGTCTTCGGATTCGTCGAGCCCGGAGCCGCCAGCCCTATCGAAATCACCCGCCTCGCTGGAGCTCCCAAGGACGACAAGATGGTAATCCAATACGCTGAAGTACCCGCTGACTGCGCCGATCCACAGGCTCCCTTCAAGGCCGGTGCTCAACAAGGAGAAGTCACAATCCCAATCCAGGCCCTCTAAATTATTCTGTAATTCCCGCTTATCGCAATAAAGGTGCACATGTTATTTGGTTGTTTCCTTCCCGTGTTGAGTTGTTGAATTGGTAGAGCTGACAACAAGCATAAGTCAGCAGGAGGAGTTCACATCAGTTGCAATTATGAGATTAAGCTTGGTACTTCTGCGGCTGTCTAGCAAATTCCGCCAAAGTTCGAAAACCCCAGACGCTAATATAAATCATAGATAGAAGAGAGAAAAACCATATAACACCTGTCCTGTTCGAACATAAAATAAAAAGACATCAAAGTACAACAAGATTTTTCGCACAAAACAATGACATGATTTCAATAATGGAAAGTAACAATAACTATGACAAATGAGTTTCTTGACTATTCCGTAGAGGACTTGTTAGTGTTGTTGTACGTCGCAACAGCTTTGGTTCCTTCGGCCTGGGCATGCTTGCTGAGTTCTCCAGGCAACAAGAGCCGAGTGGCGGTCTGGACGTCAACGCTGTTCACGGTGGTCCGTTTGCTGAAGAGTGTCAGCTTGGCAGTTTCTTCGCTAAGTCGATTCATAACGTCGTTGACCATCGAGTTCATGATCGACATTGCCTTGGTCGACATTCCCATCCCCGGATGTATTTGACGAAGAACACGATAGATGTACACGGAGAACTGGACCTGCGTCTTGTTCTTCGCCTGCTTCGGTTTCTTCTTCATTGACGAAATCCCGTGCGACTTCTTCAACATCGACGACGCCTTGGGCTTCTTCGGCATAACTCCACCCATACGGCGCACTGGAGTTTCCATTTGCGAAGTGTCCACCAGCGTTTGAGAAGTGTCCACATCCGTTTGCGAAGTGTCTACTTGCGTCTCATGAGACGATTCCATAGGCTCGTCCTTGTCGGGATTATCGGCGGATTCATGTTCCGGCGTCCGGAATGGAGATCTCATACGGCGAGGCATGACTCTTAAATAATGAACAAAATTCAATATAGAACAAAACCCATTTTCACGCAGTTACGATATCAATAAGATTGGCTACATCGTCAAAGCTAACGCAATAAAATTATCTCAGTTGTTTCCAAGACAGATCTAATAAAATCTAATAAACATTGCGCAACCGACTCAGTCGACACGCGGCAAACGGAAGACGACAAAACAAATAAATTGCTGAAAGCACCGACAACAACAGAAAATATTTAATAAACACACTACCGTATCCGCCAGAAATATTCGTAAGCATTCGTTGTGGGACCACACTAGTTTGCGCATTCGTAATCGTTTTGCGACAATCGGTGTATTTAGTTCTCTGGTCTATCACGCGAAGAGCTCGGTACAGTGGGTTGAGGGAGAGATGCCGCGATTCGTACACTGTTCATTCATTGTTGTGCATGACGCTGATAGAGGTGGAGGTGGATTTTGTGACAACTACCGGCAAACATGGTGAAATCGTGGCTCTGCACGTTTGAGACAAACGACCTCGTCCTGACTTCTTCCTTCACTTCCTCCGTCTCGACAAATCGGAATCGGTCGAGTGGATCGGAACTGGTGATGCTTCTTCAAAGATCGCTCTCTGGTGAGGGACTCAACAAGTCTGTAGCTTACATATTTTGCAGCGATCGTCCATGGCGCACTTCGACGAAAAACGACATCGTCGTGGAGTAAGTCGAAGGCCATCGAAGGACTGAAGAACGAACCCGAACCTCAAGAGCGAAAGGAGGCGAAAATCACACTGGGAGCGACGATTGATCCGTGCTGCGATCCGCAAAATCCCCAGAAGATTGATTTTGCTCTCATCTCCGCGGCTGCCTACAATATCCGGGACGGAATTGTGCGCACGGAGTGCCGGCGATCGCGGAATCTCTCCTTCAACCTTGGAATGGAGCTTTACCTCAAGATGGAAGTGAACCAGGTTACCGGAAGCTTCAAGGAGCGTGGAGGGCGATTTGCGCTTCTACGGCTTACTGAGGAGGAGCGAAGAGCTGGAGTGATCGCCGCTTCTGCTGGGAATCACGCGTTGGCGCTCTGCTATCACGGGAAGAAGCTGGGGATTCCCGTCAACGTCGTTATGCCTCGGCACGCTCCACTGATGAAGATCGACTCGTGCACGAAGTTGGGCGCGAACATTCGCGTTGAGGTAAGCGCACTTTTCCGTTTCTGTGTATTCGGTGTTTTAGGGAAAAGACATTACACGGGCCCGAGAGATCGCGCTCCAGATGGCGAAGGAGCGAGGCGCCAAGTACATTAATGGCTACGATCATGTGGATATCCTGGCCGGCACAGGAACGATCGCTCTCGAGATCTTCGATCAAGTGAAGGACGCCGACGCTGTTGTGATCCCCGTGGGTGGAGGAGGACTCATTGCCGGCATGGCAACGGCGATCAAAACATTGTATCCCAACGTTCAAGTGATCGGCGTGGAGTCCGAAAAGTGCACCGGGTTTACGGTACTGCAAAGATTTTCTTGTGACTTCTGATGGGTTACGGTAGGCATTTTCAGAGATCATTGGAGAAAGGAGAGCCCGTGATGACTAAGAGCCTTCCCACACTCGCCGATGGATTAGCAGTGCCGTTGGTCGGAGTCAACGCATTCCACAGCGCTAAGGACTACGTTGACAAGATGGTTACGGTAACTGAAGAGAGCATCGCGTTGGCGATCCTGCGCTTGGTCGAATGGGAGAAAGTCGTTGTCGAGGGAGCCGGAGCGGTCGGAATTGCGGCGCTCCTTGCAGGTAACGCAACGAATTTCCGTTGTAATTGGCGGGGAATTTTCAGGACAGCTGCCAGAACTGGAAGGAAAGCGCGTTGTGACCATTCTCTCGGGAGGAAACATTGATACGACCTGTTTGGGACGCTCGATCGAACGAGGAATGGTTTACGATAATCGCTTGACCAGGTCAGGACAATGCAGCAGCTTTTGCTGATTTCATCCTTGTAGATTCGACGTTGTGGTCTCGGACAGACCGGGTGGAATAGCTGAACTAGCTGCGATTATCGCTTCCTGTGGTGCGAGTATAAAGGACATGTTCCAGGTGTGCAAGTCGTAATTTACAGCACGGGTGTGACGAATGAGTTTCAGGAACGTGCGTGGATTCGTCAGGACATCTTTTCGGTCCGCGTGAAGGTCGTGGCGGAAACAAGAAATCAAGAACACGTTGAGGAGCTCGCGGCTACTCTTAGCAAGCGATATGAGGATGTCGTCTTTACGAACTCAGATTCACCGCCTTCTGCGAATTCGTGAACTGACTGATGCGATGAATAAATCACTTGAAGCAAACATCTCTGTTTACAACGACCACATTTGAATCATAATTGTTCTCCTGGACTCTTCATCTCTTCATTTGTTCGATTGAGCTTTTGAACCCTGTTTACATACACCGTCGTCTTCTTCCCCAATGTGTGCATTTGGACTGGCCTCTTCATCGTGTCCACTCTTTGCATCTATCGGAGTTTTCGTGTCCACACTTTGGGTGCAAATGTTGCGAACAGACGGAAAGAAGAGTAAAACTGCGTTTTTGGGTCCGAAAGTTCAAGATACAACGGATCGCGTGTTTCATACGCATCGCACGAAACACGAAAGACCGCTCGCGATTTAAACTTTGCTCTCCGCAATGTTCCTCCGATCTGTCGGGGCCAAGTCGCTCCATTTTCCCTGCTATGTTTGCATGCGCTTTTCACTTGCAAAAATGCGCAAAAATCGCGCGCACAGGCTTTCCAATCAAACTGATAACAATTCCGGATCGCTGTAGCGGAAAACAAACGTTCGCGGTGCGGCGTCGCGCTTTTGTTTGCGCAGCATCTTACCCAAGGCCGTCGCGCGCGCAAACCGGAGTCCATCGTCTGGCCCCAGGGCGACTATAAAGCCGCAGGCCGTTCAGCGATGAGGACACTCGCACTCAGCAGCTCCAACACCAACCCTCAATCATGAAGTTCGTCGCCATGTGAGTTCTCATTCGCTCGCAATCCTCGTCAATTCCATTTGTTTCAGCATCCTCGCCGTTGTCCTCGTCTCCGCGAACGCCCAATACCTCTACTCCTCCTACTATCCCTTCTACGACAACCGCTACTATGCCGTCGCTCCGACCTCGCCTATTATCGCGACTTCGCCGTACGTTGCTGCCGCACCGGCAATCGTTGCTCCTCCTACTCGGATTGTTGCCACCGCTCCGGCCGTTGTACCCGCGTACACTCCGTTCGCTCGCGCCGCGATCCTCTACGGAAGCAACAAGGGAAAGAAAGAAGAGTAGAAAGGGAATTGCGGATTCACCGAACTTTTGTATGTACAGTGAGAGTGAGATAAACGACACCTCGAAAGCAGCAGCAAGTGTGAGATCACGCATTGAGGTTTCCTACGAGGATTGCATGATCTTAAAATACCGCAGGGTGGACGTAATCATCCAAAAATTGCTCTTCGAAAGACGCCTGTGCAGCAGAAGTGAAGTAGTTTAGTCAGTCAACCACAGAATGGCATTTCCAGCCTTCCTCAGATCTCGAAGCGCTCCCAAAAACCCATCTTCCTGACGGATCTTGGCACGACAAGCGTCTTCTGCCGTTTTCCGGTCGTTGAAGCTTCACACGACTAAACCCACGACTCGCCTTCCATGCTGCGCCTCTTAACGTATCGCTTTCGCCGCATCCAGGAGTACAATCTGCGAACCGCATTGCTCATCACAGCAGTCACTTGTCGATGCTGTGCGCATCGCATTGCAAAACGCGAGTCAATTGCAGTGTATATGCGCCTCCGATGAGGACAAGTGAACACAGTTCCCCCTCTGCGCCATGAATCTCGAAAACTTCGCTCCTGTTACCATCGTCGGAGAATGCTTCTACGCCAGCCACCTACTCGGAAAAGGCACCTACGGAACTGTTTGCTGCATGCGGAGCCGCTCTGGAAACGCCATCGCCGCCAAGATGATCCTCAACACCAGCGACGTTCAGCGGACACTGAACGTTCGCGAAACCTCCATTATGAACAAACTGCAACACCCGAATATCACGACGTATCTGGGCGCCTGGGACATCAACAACGGACTTCAAACTGTAATCTACATGAACTTTGCCGCGAGAGGCACGTTGTGGTCGCGCTGCAGCGACCCGGCCTTCATGAACAAAGGAAGAGTGCGCAACTTCTTCCGGCAAATGGTGGACGCGGTCCGCTACATGCACGCCCGAGGAATCACGCACAACGACCTGAAACCCGATAATGTCCTCCTGCAAGACGACAACACGATTCAAATCGCGGATTTCGGAATGGCGCAGGAAATCGTCTACGAAAATGGATTTGAAAAGCCCGTGATCGCGATAGGAACCGATTGCTACAACTCGCCATTGAAAGCGGCGAATTTCCCTTCGCGCGGGACGAAGGATGACGTGTGGGCACTCGGTCTGACCCTCTGCTGCATCGTCAGTCGGCAGTTACCTTGGCAGAACGCCCGGAGCGACGATCTTCGATTTTCCTCCTGGCAGAGCGGCTTCGGTGTGTTTGAGCAGTTTCCACAGGTGATTCAACATGTACTTCAGCTCACTCTGACCATCAACGAGGCTTCCCGAGTTGATGCTGAAGGTCTGACGCACACCGCCTATTACCAGCCAGATCCTCCACAGGTGCCGATGGAGTACGTACAGTCTATTTATCCGGTACAGCCTCTCTACGTTGTCCCGCACATCTACGTCGAACCTGCAACGTTCTTCGCGATCTCCGACAAAGATTACTACAACCTCCAACAATATCAGAACGATGTTCCACTGGTTTTGATTCAGTAATAAACACTCGCAAACATGAATTTATTCATTCTCAACAATCAGCTATTGTGCTCTTCATTCGTCTTCACGGTAACCAAATCCGCGTCTCCATCAGTCTTAGTCAGATCTGTTGTTGAGTCGTTTGTTATCGTCATACTGCCCGTGTATCCCCTCGATCCCTCCTCCTGATCTTGCTCCGCCGATTTCTGAAATCTCGTTTACACGTGCAGTCATCAAAGTTAGTCATACCCTCATCTGCAGCTTCATCGTACCTAACTGACTCTCTTTCATGACCATGATGCACTCGTTGATCGAAGAGAGCTTCTGCGATTTGATCAGCAGCCGTTTGATGTAGTCAATGTCGATCGCTGATTCAAATTTCAGCTTGCTGATGTAGTCCCTGATGATAACGTACTGCTTCGGAACGGACTTCGCTAGTGAATTGCCGGTCATAAACTTTATTTTCGCGTCAATCATCTTCTGAAGGGTGTCAGCGTCACGCCATGTGAAGAGTTCCGGGTTAATGAACTCAGTGGACATGTACAACCAGCTTTCGAAATCGTCCCGACGACTCTGTTCCTTCTGATTGAGTCCCGTGATCGACGCGTAGTTTGGAGAGCCCACGAACTTCACACCTTTCCGCGGTAAACTAAAACGATGAATATGAATCACAGCTTGGAATTGGCAAAAATCCTTACATCATGGCTTTGTTCCTATCGATATAAGCCCGTGACGTTCCAAAGTCGAGCATGAAGATCGTCCGCGGGTTCGGGCCAAAGTTCACCGTAAAATTCTGCGGTTTCACGTCGCGGTGAACAAACCCAAAGAAGTGGAGGTTGTCAATTGCTTCGGCTGTTTGATAGGCGAGAAACGTCGCTGTCAGAAGACTGAAATATTAGATTAGCGGTATGGTTAAGCTGAGAATAACCAACTCAAACGTGCCGCTCTTCCTCGATTGTTGCAACGAAGATAAACTCTCGCCAACGAGCTCCATCACTATGAACTTGAAATCGGAAGTTTTCCCTCGATCGGCGATCTTCACGAAATGCCGCTTCCGAATCAACTCCTTCGATTCCGCGACCTTCTTCAGCACTGTCATCTCGATTTTCAGCCTGCTGTGTTTTCGCACCGAATCCGTCGATTTTTCGGTCTTCAGCGCAAAGTTCTGCTTCGTCTCCGTCTGTATAACCTTGTAGACGTCGCCGAATCCGCCCTGTCCCAGCAGCTCCAGCACATGATACCGATGGTTGTCCGTTTTCAGAAAGATCTTCTCTTTCGAATCGTGGCCGTCCAGCAGATGTTTCGGAACTTTCTGCTGAAATTAACGAGATTAACGATAAATAGGCGCCTAGCAAAACGCACTTTTTTCGTTTTTCGCCGGATGACTCTTTGAGCTCTGTCTACATCCGACATCTGCAGAAAGCGACCGATCGATGTAGCGTACAAAAAGAAATACTGAAAAAGTCGGGCGCGTCTCGAGTCGTGATGAACTCATGTCTGCCGAAACCCCCGTATTCAACGATGATTGCGGACATAATCTGAAAATAATGTTACTTACATGATGAGTGCCGCAGTTCGCATCATCACCGGCCGGTTCTCGACGTCGACCAGCAGCTCTGCACAATCACAGTAACCAAAGCAGATTTCCCTCGACAGAGGTCCTCAAAATGAGCTCAACTCAGATCTCCGCGGCGGCCGCAATTATCGCGAGAAATGAAAAGCATTTTCGTGTTTCCTGATTAGAGGCTACGCAAAGCCCCCTAAATCAACATTTTCACTTGATCAGCGAGTTGAAATCGACCAGATTAATTCACAAACAGCTCCATGAGCGCCGACATCATCTGAGCAGCCATTCGCGATGATTCTCTTTCCCCTGACGGTGCTTTTCCTCTTGGAAAGCGTCTCATCCAGCTGCCCTACAGGTTTTCTCAATCCCTAATCGCGCATTTATGATGAAGATTGCAGCTCTCTCGGAAAAATGTTGTCGAATCGGAAACTACGCCGCAAATCGCTGCATCATCGCTGAGAACGTCAACAAGCTGAATCGTTCCGCGGCGGAATCCGCGTGCAAAGAATTCCCCAACGGGCACCTCGCTGAATCCGCACACGTCGACTTCATACTCCTACGAACGCGGAATCTCATCATCGAGGATGTTGGCTATTTCTTGGCTTCAGAAGCCCATTTCGGACCGATGAAAGGCGTCGAGGAACGCTTCATCTGTGAGTACGAGGAATCGGAGAAGGCAGACTGCGATTGCACCAAGAAATTCGTCGTCAAATCGCTTACAAAATCGCGCGCCAAATTCAAGATTCACAGAAGCAAGAAGCCAACGCGTACAATGACTACTTCCACTGCTGTCACCACAACAACGTCTCCCTGCATTCCCAAATGGTCGGAGTGGACGAATTGGAGCAAATGCGATGGAGATTGCGGGTCTTGCCACATGAACAATCGAACGAGGACTTGTCTCACAGAGAAGTCTTGCCCGTGCAGGTATTTGGGGCTCCAATAGCTTACAGTAGTGACAATTCAGCGGAGCGCCAATCGAAGAAGACTACTGTGGAATAATGGTCTGCCTTTGGCCCAAGAAGCCCTGCTGTCAGCCTCACAAAGTCACGAAAGTGGCTAATCGACCCGCTTGCGGACCTCAGCCGCATGGAGACGCAATCGCCAAGCGCGAATATAAGCGTGCCGATTCACGACGTACTGTCAGTCACGGCTACAAGAGCAAGCACTTTCGAAAGCCTAATCACTGAATTCTGTTGACGTAATTACGGTATAAATATTGCGCCTCGTTGGGATTTCATCGATGCAGGGAACTCCACGATTTCGCTTCATTTCATAGATTCCGAATAGATTCATTTTTGTAAAATTTCGTGCTGTTTTACGACGGAAAAGACAATTTAAATAATTCGATTGCTCCGGTCGATTTCCATTCTGTCACAGGAATGACGTTGACACCAAAACCCAGACAGAGACAATTCGAATGACTGACTAGTTAAATCCCGCGCACAAATGGCGTCCGGACGTGTCTGCGAGCTCATTATTTCACTGACGTCGATCCCGGTTGGTCAGTTCGCTTGACAAGTGAAGAAAGGACAGTCCATCAACATGGGCACTCCGGTTGGACCTCTCAAGTTGGCCGTCGGCGACAAGATAAAAGACCAGTTCGTAGTGAAGAAGAAACTGGGCGAAGGGTCGTGCGGCACGGTGTTTCTGGTTGCTTCTGCGAAAGAACAGAGGGTAACTCGTTGTTCACGTCATCATCGGAAACGTTAATTCCGCGATTTCAGGTCCGAGCGGCGATGAAGGTGGAAGTCTTCATGAAGTGCAAGGACGACGAGATTCTGAAGATGGAGGTGTTTGTGCTGAAGAAGATGCAGAAGTCGAAGCACGTGTGTCGGCTTCTGGCAGCGGGAAAGCAGAACAATTTCTCCTACCTCGTGATGTCTCTCCTGGGAAAGGAGCTCAGCGACATCCGTCGACGTCTTCCCGACCGCAAGATGTCCATTGCGAGCGGTCTGAAAATCGGAATCCAGGCTTGTCAGGTTAGCGCTGGTCGAGCGAACGAATTTTCAGAGTGAAATATTGCAGGCGATTCAAGACATGCACATGGTTGGATTCGTCCACCGAGATGTGAAACCGACGAATTACTGCGCCGGCTACCAACACAAGAACATGATCTACATCTTCGACTTTGGCCTCGCGCGTCAGATCCTCATTCCCGACAGGGATGGGAAGATGAAACTTCGAGAAGCTCGCAATAAGGTAATTTCTGTGCGTTATCTTGACATTAATGTCGCTCGCTTGCAGGTCTCTTTCCGAGGAACAGTCCGCTACTGCTCCGTCAACGTTCACGACTACAAGGAACAAGGACGTCACGATGACTTGTGGAGTATGTTCTACATGCTGATTGAGTTGATTACGGCAACTCTCCCTTGGAAGGGAATGGCTCGTCGCGAAAGTGGACAGCTGAAGGCTACCGTTGCTGACTCAACCCTCACGGCGGTAGGATGCGCATGTCCATGCATTGGGTTTATTAACTGTTTACTCTGCAGAAGTGCCCGCCCTCGTTCGCCGAACTGAACACGATGCTGAAGAAACTGACGTACACCGATACCCCGAACTACGATGCGATAAGGGAAGTTTTCAAACGCGACTTGAAGGACACGAAAGTGAAATTGACGGATCCGTTCGAGTGGGACGCGATGAAGGAAGACCGCAAGAGCTCCGCCGAGAAGATCACCGCTGAGAGGGACGAAAAGGCCGAAATCGACAAAATGGAGGACACCGACACTCATCGCGACGTTGACGAGTCGGCGGAATCCGCAGCTTCGGACGACGAATCCGAGGTCAAGGGTCTGGCGAAGGAAGACACCCTCGAGAACGTCGCCGAGATGAATATGAAATAGAAGGACGACATTTGCCGAATTTGAACGGAATAAACGAGATCCTTCCATTTGAAAAGTTTGACACTTTTCGTCATAAGCGAGTGATGTGATCAGATCAAAACGGGTGTTTCGAATGTTAGGAGTTGGGTGTTGGGATTGACCTCGTTGATCTATTACTCGCGCGAGTAAGAGAATTGTCGCGAATTGTTGATATCACCGAGATCAAGCACAGCACAGTTCAGTCCGAATTTTACCATTGTGATGCGGCATTCTAATGCTGCGTTCTTGTTGTTCGCGTCGCGTCGCATTGATTGCCTCTATTTCAATTTCCTAAACTCAAAACGCTGAAAAATCACCGACATGTCGACTCCACCTGTCAGCCCTCCGCAGCCGCATCGCTTGGAACCTGAACAATTCTTTCTCGATGGAGAGAGATACTTCATGGACCACATGGTCGAATACGGATCCTACGGTACCGTGTACACCATTTCCAACCAAAGAAATCACGTGTTGGCTTTGAAACTGGTGATTCCCAACGATCATCGACATGCGCAGCGCATCAGTCGCGAGGTGTCAATCATGGAGAAGGTGATGGAGCATCCCAACATCGTGAGGTTCGTTCACGCGCGCAAGGCGATCCTAAGCGATGCGCGCTACATCATCATGGAGAACTGTCCCAACGGGGACTTGTACCACTTCGTCCTCAAGGACAAATGCACGCCAGAAATCACGAAGCGCTTCTTCCGCCAAACGACTGAAGCGCTGCGCTTCATGCATGAGAAGAGAATCGTGCACGGCGATGTGAAGGCCGAAAATCTCCTCGTTTTCAGTGACAATCTGGTGAAACTGTGCGATTTCGGCGCTGCCCAGCACTACCCGGTTGGGGCGATTATCCCTCATGAAAAGCGGTACAGATACCACCGAGGCACGCGAGTTCAAATGTCTCCAATGAAGTTTGCGGCGCAGAAGACGTACGGAACAAAGGACGACGTTTGGGCTCTGGGTTTGACGCTCTTCTTCATGGTCAGCAACGGAACAGACCTGTACGAATACCCGACAATGCAGGATAACGAGTTCAAGCAGTGGATCGAGCACAAAACAAAGCAGCCCGTCTTCCGGACGATCGCGCACGATGACGGCGAAGATGTTCTCGAAGTTTTCGAGAAAACGCTGGAGGAGAACGAAGAACTGAGATGGAACATTTCCCAGGTTCTAAAGTCCATCTACTGTCACAAAACCACTATCATGTAACCTGAAATCCCATTAATATCAGTCACATCATTGGTGACTAATTGTTCTATTCGAGCCTACAATCTGTTAGAATCATTCAAAATCAACAAAAAATCAACAATTAAGTCCTAAATTCAGCGTTTCTTCTTTCCTTTTTTGCTGTCGGCATTCGGATCGATCAATCCTTTGATTATTTGGTACTCTCTGATCACGGCCTGCTGTGCTTCGAAAGATGTGGGCGAGTATCTAGTGTATTCCATATTGAATTCTCCCTTTCCTTCGGTGAACGATCGCAGCTGTGACATGTACCCGAACATGTCACTTAACGGCGCTTCGCAGATAATCGTCGTGTATCCTTCGGTTGAGTCGGTCGTGGTGATCTGCGCGTTTCTTTGGGTTAAAGAGGTGACAACGTTTCCTTGGAACTCGGAAGGTGTAGTAACTTCGACCTTCATAATGGGTTCCAAGAGCATCCATTGCGCCTTTTCAAACGCTAAAACAAAGAGGTCGTTCAATTACGACAAAAATGAAATAGTTGTTTACCTTCGCGCATCATGTTCTGCATAGTGTTGATCATAGCAATTTCAGTAGAATCGACAGCATGAGTTTGGCCGTCCTGGACGCGGACGTGAATTCCAGCAATACGGGCTCCAATCAGAGGACCCTCTGCGACAATTATATCCAAACCTTTCTTCAACGCGGGGAACAAATTCTTGGGGATTCCGTTTCCGAAAGTCTCATCGGAGAACTCGACAACCGTGTTTTGCTCTACCGGAAGAGCCTCGATGACTCCCTCTATCTCACCAAACTGTCCTTGACCGCCGGTCTGCTTCTTGTGGCGATGGTGGAATCTAAAAGTTAAGTTAAACCTCTAACCGAAATTTTAAAAATTCTAACTTGTATGGAACAGACACGCATTCACGATAAGCTACGGACGGCTTTCCAAGTTCCACGGGACAGTTGAACTCATTCTTCATGCGCTGAGCGTAAATTTCCAAGTGCAATTCACCCATTCCGCTAACGATGGTCTCCTTGGCCTCGTTGTTGTACTCTTTACGGAAAGTGGGATCTTCTTTGGTGAATCGAGTCAGCGCCTTGATGAAGTTGTCGCCGTCCTTCCGGTTCAAAGGCTTGATCGACATGGAGATGACAGGCTCGGGAATGTGCATAGATTCCTATAGATGCTATGTTTTGTGCGTATTTGATTGTGATGACTTACACAGTGAAGGTTCAAGGAATCATCGGCACAGAATGTTTCTCCTGAATGGCAGTCAAGGCCAAACGTGGCACAGATATCTCCGGCGTATGCAGTTTGGATATCTTCCATAGCGTTGGCGTGCATTCTAACCAAGCGCTGAACTCGAACACGTCTACCATCGCGAGTAGCGTAGATCGAGTCACCCTTGTTCAGCTGGCCTTGGTAAACGCGGAAATAGGTTAGCTGACCGTATCTTCCGGCTTCCAATTTGAACGCAAGACCGACAAAGGGCTGTTCCTTTACTGCGGAGCGCACGGGAGAGAGAACAATGGTTTTCTCTTGTGAATCACTAAATTTTTGAACTTAACTTGAATTAGGTGTCTTATAAGCCTACACTTTGATGTTAGCTTTGTTTTCGACTTCCGACGGGTTAGGAAGGTACTTCACAACGTTATCAATCATCGTTTGCACTCCCTTGTTCTTCAGGGCTGTTCCCATCATAACAGGAACAAACGACCGCTTGATCACGCTTCTACGGATACCGGCATTGATCTCTGCGATGGTAGGGTTAATGTCGTTGAGGAATTGCTCTCCGATAACCTCGTCCGCATTGGCCAGATACTCTGAAGTTTGAAGATACAACTAGCACACAAGAATATGTAATACCAATCATCTCCTGGCGCAAGTCAGTCGCCTCTGCGCGGAGATCTTTTGGAATCTCATCCCTCCTAATAATAAGACCATCCTCGCCTTCGTAGTAGATCGCCTGCTCCTCAATAAGATCAATGACTCCCTTAAAGTTCGACTCGAGGCCGATAGGCATCTGGATGAGTGCGGCGTTATGCTTGAGCTTATTCCTTAATCCATCCAAGGCGCGCATCGGCGTCGCTCCGGTACGGTCCAGTTTGTTCACAAACGTCAAGAAAGGAACGCTGTAGCGATTAAGCTGTCGGTTGACAGTGAATGTTTGACTCTGCACTCCTCCGACACCACAAAGAACCAAAACGGCTCCATCCAGGACGCGGAGTGCTCGCTCGACCTCAACTGTGAAATCAACGTGACCCGGAGTGTCGATGATGTTGATATTCGTTCCGTGCCAATCAACGTAAGTCGCAGCGGACTGAATTGTAATTCCTCGCTGCTTCTCAAGCTCCATGAAATCCATCGTCGCGCCAACGTCATCTTTTCCTTTAACCTCGTGCATCGAATCTATTTTTCCGGCGTAAAAGAGGATTCGCTCGGTTACGGTAGTTTTTCCAGAGTCGATGTGTGCGGAAATACCTGTAAAACGACGCACAATTAACTAAAATAAGCGCTCAACTTACCGATATTTCTGATTTTCTCCACAGGACGGAGATTTCCACTTGACGGTAGGGGATTTGTGGCTGCGGAAGCATAGCGTTGGCTTGCACGTAGTCCCTAAAACAATTTTTCGCGTGACGGAGAGTGAATATCGATTTTACCTTCAGAATATTCGCAGCCACGGCTTGCCTAATTGTATAAACCATTCTGTGGGCCAAGTGAGGAGCACCCAACGTCCTGGAAAAGAACTAGCTATAGTACGGTGAATACGGTAAGTAAAAATGGCGAACGGACCAATTACGCGACAACG
This sequence comes from Steinernema feltiae, assembly GCA_007213375.1. Classification (NCBI taxonomy): domain Eukaryota; kingdom Metazoa; phylum Nematoda; class Chromadorea; order Rhabditida; family Steinernematidae; genus Steinernema; species Steinernema feltiae. The sequence continues at coordinate 54,553 of MQUG01003171.1, read as the reverse complement.
TTTATAGCAAGCTGTTTACCAGAGTCTTGATGGCTTTAAAGTGCACCTCTGTTTATTTGGAGAACGAGAATTCACTCATTGTTGCGTATGTACAGAGGACCAATGCTAAACTGGAGTATAATTTCACTGAACTTGATTTCTATCGTGCTCTACATAAATGATTGGAAATCACTTTCCCCCCAATTCACCCCGTTTCTTTAGTCGCGCGTGCATAATTTTTTGAAGGACTTGGAAAACGAAGACAGCTTTACCGTACTCGCCATAAATGAGCACTAAAATCAGCAAATATCCGGAGAAAATCGAAGTTCCAAAGTGCATATCTCTTCATGCAATCAGTCGCGTTTTTCAAAAAATCGTAAGCGTTTCTACACTTTCAAGGGCGATCGTTACGAGACCCTACGATTTTGAGGTGATATGTAAATGCCGGATATTCAGGAAAACATTGTAAAGCTTGGAAATTACTTCAAAAAGAGGTTGAAATTTTCATGGACATCATGACCTATTGACCGGAAGGGTATAGATATTGAAGAATGGACACCGGCGAATGTACCACACACAAAACTGCCGGAAATGGAAGGATTTACAGCTTGTGAGATCAAAATCAAATGCTTCATGTGAACGTTTCGGTTTCTAACACAACGAAGAAGACAAGCAGAAGCGATTTGGCGCTTTTGAGAAGGAAGATTAGAAGGTGTCCGAGCTTTATCATTTTCTGATTTCAAGTTGCCTGATTGTCATGCAGCGATTCGCCGCCACAGAGACAGACCGCTGCGCGCGTAGGAGGCGACGGCTGTTGGATGATGAGAGGGGACTACTGGCTGTTGGAGTTTTTGGCTTTCCGAGCACCTAACGACAGCGTCCGTCTTTTCTCGACGCTCCAATTCACATAAAGCGTCGATGAAGGCGCCGCGAAATGGCGTTATTTCCAGGGATTCCGTTCTATTCTGACGATGTTCTAAGCAAATAATCAATTCAAATCGATTTGGCGCTCGCTTTTTATCGCTTTATTCGCTCTATGCTATTCTAGCCGGTCTTTTCCATCATAATCGAGGCGCTTTTACGAATATTTCGGTCATGTTTGAGTCGATATTCCGGATTGTTTTCGCTATTTTCAAGTCGATATTCGCTTATTTCAGACGGGTAACTTTACCAACTTCTCTCCGAGAAGACCTCCAAAATATCACAAAATTGGAGAGTAAACGAGAGGAAATGGCAGCAGCGAGTCAGCCGGTCGTTGCAGCCCCGAATCCATCTTCATCGGCCGTACTTCCAAATCACTATCTAACTTCTCGTTTCGGATTGTCGCCTACACCATCGATGCAGTCAACGCCGAGTCCCACTGCTTTGCCAGCGATTAACACCGCTAGAAGTCTTCGATTTGACTCGGTACGTTTCTATCGGTTCTGAAATGGAATAACGTGTATTTAGGATGAGAAGTTGTCGAACAGGTAGAACGTCCCAAACAGAGGGAAACATTCGACTATTTATTGAGGAATTTGACTGATTTTTGATGTGCCGATGCTTGAATTTTGTTCTGTTCGATCTGAAAATTCGAATTCAGAATCAGTGATGCGATTTTTTCCTCGCATTCCAGAATTTGTTGGACCAAAAGGGGAGCTAACTAAGATTAGTTTTTACAATACGATTACGAATTTCCTCTTTTGTTTACAGTCATTTTGGCGTATAATGGAGCTAACTTGTGGCAGTCGACCATCGTAGAAAAGTTAACATATACTAAAGTGTTGCTCGTCTTAAATACATTAAGTTGTGGATTAATTTTTGCGTAATTTATGAGGCTTCTCTGGATTTTGCGGACCATTTTGTGCTGATTTTTGTGACTATCCCTCCGGCGAGTGCGCTAAACAGTGTTATCAGTTGAGGGTTGTGCCGTTTGTAATTACGAGTTCGTGATTTCAAAGCGCTCTTGTCATGTTAAATCCGTTTTTGTCGCATTGAATTCGTCTATCATTTCATTCCCAAACGTGACTGATACATCACCTAGCGTTTGCAACGTTTCATGTTCTGTTTTCAGATGATGAACGGGTCACGAAACGGGCAAAATCTGCCACATCCGCAGAAGAATTCGCCACCGCCATACTCATGGAATCAGTCGCCCCTACCACCTGGACATGCTCCACTTGTGACAACCCAAAAGACAGCGCCTATCATTCTGCGAACTCCGAAGGCATTGCGGACTCCGCGTACTACAACATCAACTCCGAAATCGTCATCACCATCGACCGATTCCGGAATGTCGCTAAACGAATCCACGCAAACAGCGGGACGTGCGACTCCCACCACTTCCAATGGCCATCATGCAAGAAGGAAGCTGGATCTGGATTTGGCAAACGTGAACAGCGAAGTGGACGTAGTGGGAATGTGTCATTCTCCGTCTTCCAACACCACACCGTCAACGGCAGCGCCATCTCCAGTTCCATCTTCAGGCATGTACAGTTTAACACTTAATTATCCGGTAATTGGCTGTTATCTCGATGAATCCTGTCGGGGGTTGAATTAGTTAATGAGGTAATTGCGGATCATCGAAATTGGACTATTAGGGTTTTCGGATGATGATCGCCTCTCCCTCGCTCGCTGCCTTAATGTGGATGCGTGCAGGCGAGCGCCGTTTCGTCCTCCGTTTTTCGAACCGGCTGTTTGGACGTCCGCCAAGCGCCGCCTCCTTTTCCAACCCTTTGTTGCTCTTTTCAGCTGCCGTGGTTTGCGCGAACGATGAGGTTTTTAAGGTCGTCTTTGTTATCACAGATCGTTTACGTTGTGCGGCAAATAGCGATGCTTGCAGAGGTAAAGGAATTTTCCAAAGTTCGTCGGAGTTGTAGGACCTTCGCTTCAACGACCTTGCGGCCGCTGTCTTTGTTGACACATCTTTATCGCTGCGCTTGATCGTTATCGAAACCCTTTCGCTGCATGTACTGCGAACATGGGCAGCAAGTTGCCATTTTATGTCATGTGCGCGGCGACCAGGAGCATTGATTCGTTTTTTGCTTGCGCAATCGTGGATTGACCTCGGCGACTTCTGCGCGTATGCGGTAAATAGAACCATTTGAAACTTGCGCGTTGTCCTCGTCGTCGTGCTGCGCCTCGCGATGGTATGCTGGTAGATAGATAGTGGCACAGCTGCGCACCAACGCCATCTCTCATTATCTAAGACGCCGACCATCGTCCACCGTCGGACGACGGACGGCTACGTCATATGACCCGCGCCCCTTCCTCCCTCTTATGCATACCCTAACCTGCCCCGACCGGCTGCTTCCGACAGTCAATTTGAATGCTCGCTCCGCCCGTTAGCTCGGCCGACGTCGTCGCAGTTGCATGTGCGAAAGGATTTCATGGGAGATTAGCACTTCTTTTTTGTCAACGACATTGTTCGCCGGTGACCTGAGACCTAATCGATGTTTCTATCGCAGTGCCATATGCGCGAAAAGAGTGCGTCATTGTTGGTTGTTCGCTGTTTTACGATTGTACGCGCATTGTAGCTTCGCTTTGTTTCAGTAGTTGACGCGTTGACTTGTTAACATGGAACTGTTACCGTCAAACAGCGTTAAAAAATCGCGTTACGTGATTCGCCAGCCGCTCGTGCTGAAGCGCAAGACGCCGCAAAGTGACCAGTCAGCGTTCTTGGGCACTTCGTTGAACGACATCACCAATGTTCCGCAGTACTACGAAGTGAAAGCCGAGAAACAGGAAGATGCTAATTACCCTCCTCCATTGCGCATGAAACAAGAAGATGCTCACTATCCTCCTCCATTGCGCATGAAGCAGAGATTCTCACTATCCTCCTCCATTGCGCATTCTGCGCGATGAGGATCTCCAGGAACTTCAACTCGATTCATATGATGCGTGGTGCTCAAACGCGAACGATCTGGAAGACGAGGAGCCTTCCTCCTCTCGTTCTATCGTTTCCAATAGCAATTATAACTGCGCTAAGCCTAAGAAGGAAAAGGGTACTTTAAATTAATCGTTCTCTGTTGTCCTCATCTCAATGTTTATATTTTTAGCTAACAGTCCTGGTCAATCGGGAACAGGCTCTGGCCGTATGGATAACTCCCTCCTGCGCCTAACAAAGAAGTTTATCGCTCTTAATAAGGACGACAACTCCGTAAGTGCCCATTGTTTAGAGTACTGTAAATCACACTTGCTCTATAGGTGGTAAACCTGAATGATGCCGCAGCAGATCTTGGAGTGCAAAAGCGCCGACTATACGACATCACGAACGTGCTTGAAGGAATTGACCTTATCGAGAAAATGGGAAAGAATAGCATTCGCTGGAAGTCTGCGAGTGACCCCAACACGGACAAGGAATTGCAGGAGCGCAAGGTTGAGCTCGACGAATTGGACGAGCACGAGGAAATGTTGGACATGCTCATTAACGATTTTGGCAATCTGATCAAGTTGGCCAGCGAAGATCCAACTGATAAGGCTTATAGGTACACGGATACCGTAAACAACATGCATAAACTAAATCTTTCTTCAGCTACATGCGGTTCAGCGACTTCCACACGCTTCCTGGGATGGAAGACCAATCTATCATCGCGGTGAAAGCACCACTTGATTCTCAATCAGTAATCGAAGTGCCGAATCCAAAGGAAGCCGGAAAATTTGAAATCGCCATCAGAAACGATCAACATGAGCCTCTTCATGCTTTTTTGTGTCCCGAGGACAGGCGATCTGCCCATCCTAAGGAGATCAACAATTCAGAGAAAATCAAGGTACCGTATCCCCAAGTGACAGCTGGTTTATCTGTCACACTTAGCCCGCTTTCATCGAAGACAACGGCTTCATCACACCGTCTCCTTCCACGTCTCGAGGCTTCACGAGCATCAACTACTCTCCTCTGAAGTTGGTGACGGAAGGCACCCCGATGCCGATGTCACTTTCGTCGAACGAGCTGATGAATAATGACATTTTTCTGCACTCGCAGGAGAGCTTCATCTCGCTCGATCCTCTGCCTGCCGATGAGCCGAACGATTACAACTTCATCTACGGACCGGAAGACACGATAAATTCACTTTTTGACAAGGATTTCGACAGATCATGGTAAAGAAGATTTCCAGAAATTCTATAGAGCTCATATTATACGTGTACAAATTTTCTTATATCGAATACGTCTTTACCACCACCCTGTGCAGCAAGACACGTTGTGCCGACTACGCTCCTTTCTCCCATTGTTTCGCTTATTTCGCATAAATAGTTGTCCTATCCTTCTCCGTTATCTCCGCTCAAACATTGCGTTTGCCGTTGTTTCTCTTTTTGTTTCATTTGAAGGCCCTCCGAATGTACTGGTACAGCATCACTCTCTCTTGTTATCCTTTTTATTATTTTTGTTCCTCTTCCTAGATTGGCCATCCCATCGCAAGCAGTTGTTGCATTACGTGTTGCCAATAATATAGAATTATCTAGCACCTTTGCATCAAGAGTAAACAACACGCAAATTCCACAGGCGCTGTGTCATTTCCTGTTTGTTCCCAGGGTCGTTTGATGATTGCGATGGTCGTTTCGCGAAACAGATGGTTGAGTTTTGGCGCCAAAACACACAAAGAGATGAGTACGGTACTGCGATGTGTAAATCAGGGATTACGTGCTGAGATCTAATGCGTGCGTGGTTGCAGTGAGAAAGTCTCATGTTCGGAACGTCGGATTTCGATGTGATGCGTTGGCAAGACATGATTCGAGTTGTTCGCACTAATCGGGATTTTGCTGTATTTCATCGGTGTTGCTCGAGCCTGCGACTCTGAGTCTCTATTGCCCAAAAACATCAAAACGGAAGCACCGGCACCTTCTCTACGCCTTCATAGTTTAGTTGGGAAACGCAAGCGCTGAATTCGAGCAAGCTATTGTACATCCTAAACCTTTAGTAGAGCGCAAAAGCTAGAGACGGAGCCGCATAACTACAACTGAAGCGATTTTTATATGAACAGGTGCATTTTTCTAGCTAATACGCGCAAATACGAGAGATTATCACTATTTTTTGGACAGATCACAACCCACACAGTTAAACTACTTGGCTTCTCTTCTCTTTGATTGATTTACCGTCGAAGTATTCTAAATTGGCGCAGTATATATTGTATCAACGATTTCAGTCTAAAAACGTGAGATCTGGAAACGCATTAGGGCTATGCGTTCCTAGAGTAACGGCGTCAGCTCAAGAAAGACAACAGTATAAACACACACTTAGGATACGCTACATACCTAACGCTTACTTAAATCGAACTGGAGTGGGCAAGTAAATTGCATGAATCACACTGGTCTTATGACCCCAAAACAGCCATATTCCATATTAAATCTTATTGTTGAACAGTTGAAAATCAGCGAGGAAATATCAGATATATTTGACGATTACTCTAAAGTCGAAAGAACTAACCTGAAGCGCGATTTCACGCATCCACAAGACGACGCGACTTCACCTTCCGATCCGCTTCCGAACACTGAATTGAGTCCTCTCCGTGGAGTGTAGCGAAGCGCGCCTCTTTTCGCGTTTTTGGCGCCATCGCTTTGAAATCACACAGTGCGAAAGTCCTTCGCGCCCTTTTCTTCCTTTCCGCAGCCGCTGCGCGTGTCGTTGTCGAAATCACTGAATCCGCGACGCGTTGCAGATGTCGGGGAAGAAACGCGGCGGAGGCCCCGGTCGACCGTCGTCATCATCGAAGGCGAAGCAGGACTTCGAGCGGGCAGCTGGGAGTGCTCGGTGTGCACCTTCAGAAACCGCTACGAATCGTTCAAATGCGAAATGTGCGACACGAGGAAGGGGACGTCGACGCGCAAGCCGCGTCTGAATCAGAATGTCGTCCACCAACAGACCCTCGTGCAGAATCTCGCGATGCAGCAGAGTCAGGCGGAGCAGAAGGCCATAAGGTAAACATTAATTTAGGTCCGCCGCCGCCGCCGCCTCGAAGTGATGAGTAGTTGTAACATGCAATAACCTTTCAGGAGAAAGCGAGCGAGTTCCGTGGCGCGCGGCTGCACTCCCGAGAGCGAATCTTCGTCCTCGATGGTCGCGTCCAGTCCGGCCAAACAGAGCAAAGCGATGTCGACTCTGTCGAAACGAGCGACTTCTGTGGTGCCGAGTCCGTCAACCCCGACGAGCGAGAACTCCGCTACGATGAAGCCGCTTCCGACTCTCAACGACGATCTCATCGACCGCTCGTCCGCGAAGAAAACGAGCATCTCGATAAGCGGAAAAACTATTGTATTTACGGAATTCAAAACTGCCAGGAAACGCAAATCCACCTGAAACTGTAAATAAATGTGATCGGAACGTTCCTCTCGCGCTATTTCCAAAGGTTGCACTGCCATATCGCTCTATCGATTGCGTGTTTCCCGCTTAATTGCGACTAAAACGAACTTTAGCGATGATCGAGACATGCTCGACGAAGCGAATCTTCAGTTTGGTCGTCAGTCTCCTCTTGTAGGTCGCCTTCTGTCCTAACGACACCCCTCCACTCGCAGCATTTCAGCTTAACTACCGTAATCTTCTTGTTGGAAGAGTACGTTGAGGAGAGCGAGGCGGACGCCTACGTCATGATGCGTCGAACGGATTGGGGGAAGAACGGAGCGCATGCGGAACGATCAAAAAACGAGGTGAGTCGCTGTTGTGGCGGTGGTGGTTGCTGTGGTAACTGGGGTTTCGCTGTCCGGCGACGCCGCCATTTTCCGTTTTTGTTCTCGCGGGCGCCTCTCCATCAGCTTTCTCTATCGCTTCTTCTCTTTCAGGATAGTTCATCTACACCCGTTCAGGTTCAGCCGCAGAAGGGCGTCCAACTGAATCGGGACCTCATCGACGGCGAGTGCTATCTCGTCGACGAGGTCACGCCGTTGGAGTTGTGCGTCGAATGCTCCGCGTTTGAGAAGAATGCGATCAAAGCAGGTATGCTTAGAAAACAGTTCTGTGTTGAATTCTACCGTACTCGGCAACACATATGGTATAGGATGCACGCCATTTGAAGCCTAATTGAATCCAAATAAACATCAGTTGGTTTTGCAGCGCGCAACACACGATGCGCAGGAAGCGGATGTTCATCCGGCCAGCTGGCAAAAAGAGAAAATGACATTCAACTGTCGCACTACCGTAATCCTGCCAATAACAATGACAAAGCGGACACGTTGACTCTTTTTTAAACGCTTTCAGACCACAAAATCTACCATAACCCTCATAATGTAAGAGGAAGTCAAAGACCACAATTATCGCTATTCAGCGCCGCGCACCGCGTGGGCTTTGATTAACAAGTACACTACCAATTCACATACCGTAATCCCTCCCATTAAATCTCCACATCAAGAATCAAATCGAGAAAGGCCACTTTTTTTTTAATTGCGAATTGCCGTCAACACGCGATGATTTTTGGTCGCGACTCAAATTAGCCACTCGAAGAGGAGCACTCGTATCACTACCGTAACCTACTCGTTCTAGCTCACTGTTTACAAACCGGATTCTACGACAAACTCAACTGCACCTCGAGCGGGAAGCTCGGTCTTCGGCCGTGTTTCTCCAAAGGCGCCTACGCCAAGTCCCGATTCAACATGTTCTTCGCCTGCATGGTGATCCTGGCGGGAGCGACGTACGTCTCAGTCGCGTGGCGCACGGGGGTCCTCGACGGTCACCACTACACCAAGATTCAGAATTTCCTCAACTGATTGTGAAAGCCTCAAGACCAAATCTGTTCTCCTCCCCTCTCCTCCTTTCTTTCATCTGGTTGTTGCTCCTCTTCGAAGCACACGCTGTGATATGTACAAACGCTTCCTCCGCATCTTCATTTGGTTTTTCTACAATTCATGTATATAGCGACACCCTCTGTATTTCGTAAGGTGATGAATCCAAGCCTTCCGATTTCCCGTTGGTCCTCGTAAAAGGAATTTCATTGGTATTAGGCATATTTATTAATAAACGGTAATGTCCCGCATGAGGCGCATCTGAACATCCGAAAGTAAATCTATAGCGTAACAACATAACAACAACGCCCTTCCTTCAATATCTCATTAAAAATTCGTCGAAAACGTGGAGTTCACATCTCCCCGCCTTCTCCGCGAACACTTTATCGCTCTCATGTAGAAAAATCGGTAGGGAAATGTACTCGGGGAGGCCCTCCACGTACTGAGCTCGTTTCACTCGTTTCAGAAACTCATGACGCGTCTTCAGCGTTGATTTCAAACACCGGAGCGCTAGTGGAAACTTCACAAGCTGATCATGGGAAATTCCCATCACGTCAACTAGGTACTTGTACGACATACTGATTTGTCGGTCATCTAAACGCGTTTATCATAACGTTCCATTAGGCCATTCAGTCCTACCTGACATCCACAATCTTGGATCTCTCATAAGCATGATCTTTAATTGATACGTAGAGAATCCAAATTCTTTGTTCAACAGCAGAGTTATTCTCTAAAACAACTATATGTTGTTCAAATCCAAAATTGATCAAATTTACCTGAAGAGGACCTAATCCGAACTGTACAATTCGTGGTTCTTTGACTAAAAGCGCGCGGACTTCTGTCGCGCGCATGGAAAACTGAGTTTGAAGCCAACCAAGTCGCGAATCTGTGGTTCTAACGTCGGTATTTAGCCAGTATCTAAAATGATCGAAGTAAACCACGAATTGGAATTATAGCAAACCTAAACTCTGTGCAAATCTTCGTGATTTCTTTCTTGTTAAATAGTTTCGTTTGTAGGTAGTTCACTCGAGTCTAAAATAATGATTTTGAAACGGATAGAAGGAGATTCTAGTCCAATACCTGCATATCCTTTAGATCCTGAATCAAGAAATACGGATTTCTGGTTAAATACGAGCCCATAACGTCCGGTTTCATTCCAACTTCCTTATTAAGCCACAGAAGCTTCGGCATAACGTCCTTGTCCCAATTCATGCGCACGAGGTGCCTTCCGAGATTCGTATTCGTATCCACATCGAGCAGATCAACACCCAAGTCGACCAAATTCTGCAGCGTTGGAAGGTGATTGACGTAGGCAGCAAGCGACATTCCGTGGGTGGGAGGAAGAGGGTGAGTTGCCGGATCGAAGGGATGCGGATTCTCGCGACTTGGTGGGAGGCTCAGGTCGGAATTATCGAGTTCTCCTTCGTTGTACACAATTTTCCGAAATCTGTTCACTGGTCGCACGGCTGTATCGTCATCCTCCGTCTCCATTTCGCTCAAATCAGTCTGGAATTTAGCCTTCCGTACTCAGGGAGCTTGAGGAGATTTTAACCTTGCGAGTCTTGTCACGGACATGGCCAGAGCTTGCCATCTCATTGATTATGTTGCCAAAATCACGTGAAATTTGATGTCGATTCTTTAGAATCGCGGAGATAACTTCCTTCTTCGTGTTCTCATCGACTTCCTTCACGATTTCGCTGGTTTTCGATACGACTGAAGTCGTCGCTTTTCCGCTCGACGGTGTCTACAGTAATTCATGCAAAATGTTCACAAATTGAGGTCCTACCTCAGCTAGCGTGCTACATAACCTCCTGCCAAATGAGCCGACTACCCTCCGCATGCTTAACACAGATGAACGTACTATTTAACAAAGAAATGATCAAGGCACAATATACGGTATCAAGCCATTTCTATCCTAAATCAAATAATCCAATCAAATTTCGCTGTTATCATCAAGAAAAACAACAATTAACAATGATGTAAATCTAAGCATAAATCTATTTGGTGGTGGCGAAAACAATGTAGCTTAGGCGATTTGCTTGTTGGCGTTGGCGACAGCGGCAGTGGGACCCAGAAGCATCTGACGTTGTTGCTGGACTTGTTGTTTTTCCATATCTGAGCGCTCCTTTTCGATAACATACGGTAACATCATAATCATGGCGGATGTCGAGATAGCCCAAGCTGACGATTTTGCCAGCCAAACCTTTAATTAATTAACAATAAGACAATGCGATACAATGGTTTCATTTCTTACTCCGTTGGTAGCGCTCCAGCATCCAAGGTTGATAGTACCGGTGACAAGACTGCGCAACCTTTTGGGGAACATCTCCCCAAGGCCCTCAAAGCGCTCCCACATGGTCTCTTCCAATTCATCATCAGGAATACGATCCCACTCGTCGCCGCCAATAACAACAACCTCGTTGGCCATGATATTCTGAAAACTGAGCTGATTCACACCAGTCAAACTCAGAATATACGTACAAGTAATTATCAATGAGCGAAGAACTCATGAAACATGAATAATACTTGCTGTACCGGATTTATCAATGATGATCATCTTTAGGAACTAACACGTAACGCAACATAACAACAATAACAAATTCAACAAACTGGAAAAAAATACAAACATTTCAAACTGAGGTATCCATTTTTTCTGCCTCTAAAAGCATTCTCGACGAGCTCTTCGCGTCATTAAACAACTTCGAGCATTCTTCGATGTCCTTGCTGGTGATCTCATCGCGGCCACACATTTGGGCAATAAGCTTGGCTGGAGTCAATAGTTGGACAACGTAGCGAAGAGAGCTCCTCGTACCAAGTTCAGCGAGATGTTCTAGAGATTCCGTCTGCAAGTTGACTCCTTCGGCCTCTGCGCGGATCTTTACTATCTTCTTGATTTCGTCTTCCTGATACTGTTTGGTGGATACGATGACCATACGGTCAAGAAGATCGGAAGGAATGCCGTGTGGTGAAATAATGTCAGTGCCGCGTATCTTGCTCTGGCCTCTGTTTGTGGCTAGGATGACGATAGGACTGAAGGGTTGCTCCAAGGCACGATGTAGGTAAGTGAAACATTCAATATCCATCATGTGAACTTCGTCAATAAACAACACACCCGGCATGAGATCAGCAATTCCCTAAAATAACGTTTCAATATTAGATGTGCTCACGTTCAAAGCTCTTGAAATTCTAATTTGCTTAGCATATGGACTCAGAGAGAAGATTAGTTTGCGTCATAAAATCGAGCAAAGCCACCGTTTGGCAATGCTGGACCGATTTTCGCAGTATACTTTTTATCGTCATCGTCCGCTTATAAAAGAATATTAAAGGTTTTAAAAATACGAACCTGTTCAATGTAGTCGTTAACTACAGTGTTAACTTCTTGACGAAGACGCTCGGTAATTTCAGTTTTCTTTGGCTTGACCATCTTTGTGAGCAACGACATCATGTCACCGCCTTGGCCCTGTGGTCTAGCATTGGCAATGTCCAGATCATGCAAGGTGACATCCTGGACAATTTCTTTAGTCTTGCGGACGTCACCTTTCGGCAAAGGTACGTATTCTTCTGCTTCAAGATCAAATTCTGTTGCGTAAACATCACAACGACCAAGTCTCTAAACATTGCAAACTTGGAACTAGATCAAATTGCCTTTTAATTACCTTCAGGGTTCCCGAATTCGATTCGATGTAAACTACGTCTCCGACCTCTACTTTCTGCTTGAGGATCATGTCGTAGATCGTCGGATCAAGCTTCAACTGTTTGACTCCCTTACTGGACTTCAAGCTCACTGTCACGCTGTCGATTGTTTTTCCATATCCGCCAGCTACATTCTGTGTTTCGTGTGGAGTAATTTCTACTACTTCTCCCTCGTAGACGTCCTTGCGCTCCTTCACACGAAGTCCGATTGCTCTGCGGAAGTTCTCCATCAAGACTTCCGTTTTCTTGACTTCGCTGGAGAATACTTCCGACCCAACCATCGGACAGAATGGCATCTTATCGCCAAGTTCTTGTGCCATAGCAAGTGCTATTGCCGTCTTAAAAGTTCACCAAGTGAGTACAAATAGCAAATGTTTAAGACACCAACCTTTCCAGTGCCTGGTGGTCCAGCTAGAAGCATGGCTCGTCCTGCCATCTTCTTCGTTTTGATGAGATCGACGACGATGCCAGCCGCCTCTCGTGCTTCTCGCTGCCCGATAAATCCATTTCCTTCGGCGTTAGCATTTCGTGTTGTGGGTTCAAGTCCGAGGCCTTTCACGTGAGAATGTGCAGCCACGCGTTGCTTCTTCACCGTCGACTGGACCTCCGACAACTGCACGAGCTTCGACGATGAGCTCTCCGTAGCTTGATCCATGTCCTATAACTATATTTTGGTTGATTGAAATAGGCCAAGATAAAGCGATAACAGCGCTGCTAAAATTAACACATGCAACGCATTCCAAAATTGCGCGAAAACCGAATATGCGAAAAATCACTTGGAGACCCAATTTAAATTTAGGCCATAGATATTTAGACCAGATTAATTAATACATAGCTTGCACAAGCTGAAATGAGCTAAAATGACGACAAGCAATGAATCTAAACTGAAATCAAAAGTGTTGCGAAATAAAGTAGAGCAAATGTACGTTGGATGTTCGTTTGGGGATAAGCACGATGGCCGCTGAACAACGTACCATTTCGCAATGCCCAGTTCAAGTGAATGAACGAAATGACTGAAGTGAAGAAAAAACAAATTAAAATTCGAGTATTATATACTTTGTATTCAGATGGCAATTTTCGGAAAATCGAAGTGAAAAGGCTTCCAGAAACTTTCAGAAATCACATGATGCACACGCAGTTTGAATTATAGGAAAATTCAAACTATTGAGAGTTCGGTCGAAAGTTGAATTGAATGGACGGCGTTTCTGGCATGTTTGTGTTTTTGGCCGCGCCACTGCCAGTTCTTATCACCCATTCAATATACAGTTGTCACGCCGTCCTACCGACGCAGTGGCATCAACAATGCAATCACATACTGCATCTCATTGTTTGTGGTAACTTTATTGTACTGAATGTTTTTGGAGTGAAAGTCTTATCGTCGAAATACAACTGAATACTCGAAATTGGCGCACATGAAAAGTCACGAGAATCAATCACTTCTTTATGTGCATTGGCAAGCGGCCGAAACGACTATCAGGGACGATGATGAATACTGTAGTTTCTTGAAGGCATCATCTCTGAGAGCGACTCCTGTAATCTCCAAAGTCAAAACCCTCGGGAAAATGGAGGGTTGCCAAGATGAAAAAGTTACAACACTTAGACAGGGCGATTCTGACTGACGCACGGATTGAACGACGGACGGATGTAACCTATGCTTGGCTGCAACGGACAAGAGATTCTGCAATGCAACGGCGTTGAAATCCCGGAAAGAATCCCGAATTTGCAAAATCTCCCCGACCACGTTTACATACCAGACAAACGACACTGGAGGAGCATCCCAATGATTGCCACGTTGCACTTACAGTATGCCTAGCCTAAGGAGACATTGTCTCGTTTCTCAAGCGTTTCGTGTTTCTCAAATCAGTCGTTGTGAGTTTTCTGCACAGTAGGGTTTGGTCCACTCGTGTTTCGCTTCGATCGGTCATCGTTGGAGTCTTCTGGGAGTTGTCAGAATCGTTTCACGGGGCGTTCGAAGAAGAGCGCTAAGCGATGCCGTACGTTCCACGTTAACTCGTTCTTCTATCATGGTCCGAGTTTTGTTTAGGAAGACGGTACAGAGCAAGGAGGCGGTGAAGCACCGCTCGAGAAAGGTTTCGAATTCGCGAGAGTCGCTCGGATCCAAGGAGCAGATTAGCGAGGTCAAGTCGAAAAGTTCTACCACGAGATCAAGGGCGAGCACCCGACAACAGAAATCGAAATGTTCGAAGAAGGAGGAAGCCGACACAAACGAACCTGTTGATGAGGAATTGCTCAGGGTACCTCGAATATACTGTCGGTCCTCTCAAATCTGCTACTTCAGCTGATGGGACGAGCTCTGACCCACAACCAGTGGTACCATGGTCTGATGCCTCGAGATGAAATCGAGGATTTGATCAAGAAGAACGGCGACTTCCTCGTGCGTAAAACCGAGGTCAACAAGCAACCTCGGTATGCCGTTTCTGTAAGATTTTGTCATTTTTACGCATTTTTGGAAGACAATTTTAGGTGATGAGCAAGGCACGTTTGCGTCACATTCTGCTCAGCTACAAGGACGGACAGTGGTGGCTTCGAGAAGTATGCCGCCATCTCCTAGATCGCGTAAACTGGGATGTTTTAGGTGAAAAAAGGGACTTTAACAGAGCTTATCGAGTACCACGTGAACGAGAAATTCCCCGTGCAGTCGGATGGAACCCTTTTGATCTCAGCGGTTCCTCGACCTGACTTCTACATTCTCCACGAGCACATTGAAGTGAAGAAACGACTTGGCGGCGGCGCATTCGGCGAGGTTTTCACAGGAGTGTGGAAAAAGAACGATGCAGAAACTGTCGACGTTGCGGTAAAGAAGTTGAAAGGAATGATGCACAAGAAGCAGCGCGCTGACTTCGTCAAGGTTTGTCAATCAATTGTTTTATGCGCTCCTAGTGGTCGGTACTTTTAGGAAGCGAAACTGATGAAGAGATTTGATCATCCTAACATTGTGCGTGTATTCGGCGTTGCTCCTCAGAAGAACCTGTGATGATTGTTCTCGAGTTGGCTTCTGGTGGATCTCTTCAGGTAAATTCGGAAGACTCAAAATAGGAAATAGGAAACGGACCCTTTCAGAGTAAATTGAAAAACCATCCGGATATCAACGCCGATCAGCTAATGAACTACTGTAAGGACGCAGCACGTGGAATGTGCTATCTTTCTGGTCGTCAGGTATGTATGCTCCCTATGCCCCATTAAAATAGCTCATTTTCATTTTAGGTGATTCATCGCGATATCGCAGCAAGAAATTGTCTTCTCGGCCCAAAAGACGAGCTGAAAATCAGTGACTTTGGTCTATCAGTCGCTGACACCTCGTTGGTCAAGTTGGACAAATTGAAGAGTATGCCGGTGAAGTGGCTCGCCCCGAAACGCTGAAGAAGGGGGAATTCTCGAAGAAATCGGATGTGTGGTCATACGGTGTCCTCGTTTGGGAGATTTTCTCACGCTGCAAAACAGATCCTTTCCCCGGAGATTCCAACGCAGCTGCGAAGCAGAAAATCCTGGCCGGTACGATCCCGATGCAGCTACCCGAAGGTTCTCCGTCCGTCGCGGTCGCAGTCATGCAACTGTGCTTCACTCAGAATCCGGACGAGCGCCCGGACTTTGAAGCGGTCTTTAAACTTTTGGCTCCAAAGGAAAATCCTCCTGTTGCGATGGATATGTGGGATACCTATGCGACCTAATCGTGGATTTGGTGATGTGGATTGAATAAAAGTTTGATTGTTTCGAGCTTCTTTCCGACATTGCTGTTCTCGTTTATTTTCTCTCATAGCGCTTTGCCTGTTTGGGTGAGATTGGTCAACAGTTTTTCTTAATAGTTTGTAGCATCGTCCGTCGGTACTTGGTGGGATGAGATCCACGTCTCTACAGCGACAGATTGGTCTGATGAGAGTTGACTAATATGTAAATAGCTGTAATAATATACTGTGGAATTCAACTCTACAATCAAGGGTGGTATCATGATGCCTGATCGCAGTTCTCCACTCTGCATAAGCCCATGATGAATCAATTTCCGAAAATGCAGAAGAGAATGAGGATTATGTTTCTTGAAAGTACACATTGCAATCGTTCGTCGGTTCTATCTTCTGGTTTTCTGGTTCTATCGTTCGTCATTGTGGAGACTGGGATGCTATATATTGTTGCTTTTAATTCTTGATATTAGCTTAAGCGTGTTGCGTGGCATACCGTACTTATCTTCGAGTAATTATATTAAACAATCCCCAATTTTAGGACCTGTTATGGACAAGAAACCCACAGCCGCTCGTCCGTTTGCCTTGAAGAAATGGAATGGCGTCGCCATGTGGTCTTGGGACGTAGAATCGGACACCTGCGCGATTTGTCGCGTTCCATTGATGGATTCATGTCTTCGATGCCAATCAGAAAGCAAAGCACCTGAATGCGTGATAGTTTGGGGCGAGTGTAATCACTGCTACCACAACTGTTGTTTGGCGATGTGGGTGAAACAGAATAATCGATGCCCTCTCTGTCAACAGGTAAATTTTTGGATTGAAGGCCTTAAATGTAAATGATTATTTGATTTCAGGAGTGGCAAGTAGCACGTGTGGGTCAATAATATCAGGGTCGATATTTCTGTACAAATCAAGACTGATACTTTATCTTGTAAATAAACTTTAATTGATTGGTTATATTTTGTTTAGGTTCAAATTTAATGTTCCTTTCATGAATTATCGAACTAAACTGTTTCAAGCAATTTCTCCTTTTATAAGCTGTTTCAGATGGCTACTACATCCTTTGTTTCGGGTTTTGATGATGACGACGTGGGGATTCATAAGAATATGGACGATCCAGTCGAAGAGTTTCTCACAGCCGCCGAAGATGGGGATCTTGAGAAAGTCAATCAGATGATTGCCGAGGCAACCGAGAAGAGCGATGATGAACGACACAGATTGCTGGGGATGCAAGACGAAGATGGTTACACTGCCCTCCATCGAAGCTGCTACAACAACCATCTGGATGTTGCAAAAGCTCTGGTTAATGCTGGATCGCCAATCTTATTGACAAATGATGCTTGGAGTCCGCTTCATACGGCTGCTTGTTGGGGAAACGCGGATATCGTGGGGTTCTTGCTCTCAACTGGAAAGTGGACGTGAACGCGACAACGAACGGAGGTTTAACTGCGCTGCATTTGGCGATTAAATCGATGAAGGAGGATAAGGATGCCGTTCTCTTGACTGTGCGGTACTTGCTCGCTGTTCCAGGAGTGAACCCGTCAATTCGAAGCAATGGCGGTGATACTCCCTTTGATCTAGCCAAGCGTATATCACGCGATATGATGAATTTACTTGAGTGGCATTTAAAAAGGTTGTAAATAGAATGAGTATTATAAATGTAATCGAATTGTTCTTCTTGCGTATGCCTTTGGATGGCTTTGATACTGTACTATCAATTGGTTTTTCACACTGTAATAAGAGTTGTAGATGGACCTGGAACTCCTCCAATTCATCGACAAGCACGTGCTCGACAAACCCAGTCGAATCGTCAAGTCAGCGAAACCGGTGACTGACCCCGCGCGTACGGAGAAGATAGAAAAACTCAGATTCCGCTTGAGCGTCGCACTCACCGCTATTCAGCAAGGCGGAATCAACGATGCGGAGACTTCGGTGAATGGACACATCCTCTCTGCATTGAAGTACAAATTCAGTAATCCCAATAAACACATGAAGTTCTGGGTCAACCTGAAGAAGCTTCACGCACAAGTCAGGAAGCTTGATGCAGAAGGATTGAAACAAGCGATTCGTCGATTGGCTGATGTAAACAGAACCGTATCGCTACTGTAATTTAGCTCTTCTTTTAGGCGATAAGCGTAGGGAGTGTGTACTACGCACCCGTACCTGAATACCTTACCTACATCGGTTGTTTGATCCTGAATCGCATTTATCGTCTTGACAAGATTCGTGTAACGGCAGCCAAAATGGCTTTTGTTTGTATGGGCTACATTGATATCGGCAACTGGGTGAGTACAATAATCCGCATCTTACGCTCTACATGGCTCGATTTTTCAGATGACTTTAAACCTGCTTCTCGTTTCTGTAGCTTCCGACATTGCCAAGAACAGCTTGGGTCAAATGATCGAACTCTGCCTCATTTACAACCAGCTTGTTGAGAACTTCCGCGATGGAAGCAAAGAGTAGGCTGAATAAGTAATGCCTTCGAACCACCCTACTCCATTTTAGGATGCCGACAAATTCTGCTTTATTACGGTTTCAATCCATCAAAAACGGTCAAATCAAGAACGCGGTAACAATCAACGAACCGGACGCGAATCTCCTAAGCACAATCACTTATGTATTAGAAGTGAGTGATGAACAGCTTCTCGCTAATTATAAGAACAGATTAAGCGAAATATCCAGGTAATTTCACTGTTTGAATCCTTTCCTTAAAATTGGATTTAGATATGATCGATCATCTTTAATGAAGTCACTGGATATGACAGTACAAGAGGACCAGTCGGGAAGCGAACAAGGCGACGCTGACGAAGTGGAACTCACTAAACCGAAGAAAACGAACAAATCGAAGAAAAAAGTGCTGAAAGTAAAGAAGATGATCGTTAAGAAGAAACTAAAGATTAAGAGGAGTGTGTAGGTTGTTATGCCCTTTTGCAGGTGTTCGTTGACTGTTAAATACATTTTGGCATCAACATATAATGAGAAGAACGAGGGCATTACGGTAGCTCTGACAATGATGGGTGGCGATTTTAGTACGACACACTTTGTGTAGCGCATGCGCGCACGTTGCTTGTCTTCTACACGTGCATTTATCGATCGCTTTGTCCGAGGACAGTCAGTACGAATGTGGAGATCATCAAGACGTCTTTCTTATCGTCGTGTTTTCTGACCGCTTGATTTCACGTTTGCTCGGTATTCTAGTCTAGTCACTCATCAATGGAGCTCCCACTGTAGTCTACTCTGATCATCGTTCTGTTAAAATAAAATATAGCAAGAACGTGTTCGTTCGTAGTTGCCTTTATTTTGCTTGCTTGCCACGTTGCGCGAACTGTCTGACTTTTATGGAGGATGTAAACATGCAACTCTTGTTTTCCTTTGACCAATTTTCCTCTGACTGAGGAGGTAATAAAAATCTTCCCAAATCAGTTGGAAATTCAAAATTTTACATTTATCGCGATCGGATCTTTCTAATCATCAAAAACCTCAGACGGGTAAACGGCAAGAAAAGTAATCGTCACTTCGCACTGATTAACTTCTCCGTTGCGCACCCCACCTCTGCGCGATCGCGCACGAGCAGCGGCGTGAGAGAGTGCAGACGAGCAGAGAAGTTGATTGCAGATTAACTCAATGAGCCACGTGAAGGATTTGATTCGCGAAGGCGACAATGCGGACATCACCGCCGAGCGTCGGAAGGCGACGTTTCCCGTGGGGAAGATGTCCGCCTTCATCCACGGCGGCGAGGAGAAGCTCCAGCGACGTCATGAGATCCTGGAGTTTGTGGAGTCGGTACCCGAGTTCCAGGATCCGATTCCCGTGGAGTTTATGAGTCGCGAGGAGAGATGCGACAACAACGCGCGGAAGGCGGTGGCTATGACGGATCACACAGATGCGATTGATGGATCCGACTTCTTCGGAGAAGGAATGCACTATCAGAGGTGAGTCGATCGGCCAAGTGTGGAATCCAACAAGATACCCAGCTGAAACGCGCTGTTTGTGCCATTCTTGACGTTCCCACCTGTTTCAGTCTCATCATGGGCCGCGATCTGCACGCGATGTCCCTCCACTACGTGATGTTCGTCCCCACGCTCCAGGGTCAAACCGACGACGAGCAACTGGACGAGTGGCTCACTCTGGCCGTCGCTCGCGGAATCCTCGGAACCTACGCGCAGACGGAGCTCGGCCACGGCACGAATCTGAGCCGATTGGAAACCACAGCCACCTACGACCCGAAAACAGAAGAATTTGTGCTGAATTCGCCGACTGTCACCGCGGCCAAATGGTGGCCGGGATCGCTTGGCAAATCTTCGAATTACGCGGTGGTCGTCGCGCAGCTCTACACGCAAGGAAAGTGCCACGGTCCTCATCCCTTCATCGTGCAGCTTCGCGACGAGGAAACCCACATGCCTCTGAAGGGAATCCGCCTTGGCGACATCGGACCGAAATTCGGAATCAACGGCGGCGACAACGGCTATCTTCTCTTCGATCAGCGGCGGATTCCACGACGCCACATGCTGATGAGATACTCGAAAGTGCTCCCGAACGGCGAATATGTGGCGCCGAAGCACTCGAAGCTCGGATACGGCACCATGGTGTTCGTACGCTCGGTTATGATCCGCGATCAGGCGATGCAACTCGCGGCGGCGGCCACAATTGCGATTCGATACTCCGCTGTGCGCAGGCAGGGAGAACTGAAGCCGGAGTAAGGATTTTCGTCTAGATTTCGAGTTAACGTGCGTAATTTAGGAACGGAGAAGTTCAAATTCTCGACTACCAAACACAACAATTCCGTTTGCTTCCCCAACTTGCCAGGGCGCTCGTCTTCTTGTTCGCTGCCAGCGAAGTTCGCGACCTTTACATGCAGGTATGTGTAAATCACTTTTAAGTGGAGCTAATCGCTCTGGAAAGATGACCTTGACGTTCGCAATGCGTGTATTCATTATTCAACTTTTCTTTTCTCTTCGATCTGTTTCCAGGGGTAATAGCGGCTAATTCCAGGTAACCGAGCAGCTATCGACCGGAAACACCGACCTTCTCCCCGAGCTCCATGCGCTCTCCTCTGGTCTGAAATCCGTGGTTTCGTGGGAGGTTTCGCAAGGAATCGAGCAATGCCGCATGTCCTGTGGCGGCCACGGCTACTCGCACGCCTCAGGACTTCCCGAAGCTTACGGTTACGCGGTCGGCGGATGCACCTACGAGGGAGAGAACATCGTCATGCTGCTCCAGGTCGCGCGATTCCTCATGAAAGTGGCGGATAGCGTCAAGGGAGGCGACGCGAAGCTCGCGAACATCGCGGCGTACATCGGCGCGAATACGCAGAGCCGCAGCCGCTTCACCTCGGTCGACAAGACCTCATTTGAAGATCTGGTCCTCGACTTTGAGCATATCGCCCGGCAGCAGGTCTTCATCGCGCATCAGATCCTCCAGAGTCACCAGCAACGCATGGCGCCGGAGCTCGCGTGGAATATGACATCTGTCGAGCTCAGCAAGGCTTCCCGACTCCACGTGAAGACGAATCTTATGAAATCCTATCTCCGTCGCATCGCTCAATGCAAAGATCCTCAAATTCGATCTGTTCTCGATGATCTCGGACGTCTTTTCGCCCTCGACGCGTTGACCCATCATGCCAGCTCTCTCACAATGAATGGCTACCTCTCGGACGCCCAATTCCTGGCCATGAAACAGGGACTTTACACCCTCCTCGCAAGACTTCGACCAAACGCTGTCGCCCTCGTCGATTCTCTCGATTTTTCGGATCGCGAACTCCATTCTGTACTTGGAAAACGCGACGGAAACGTGTACACCGCTCTGCTGGAGTGGGCTCAGCAGTCCCAGCTCAACAAAACCGATGTGAGTCTAAAATCAGAGCGTTTCTGGTCTAAAATCCAATTCCAGGTCCTGCCAACGTTCGACAAATACCTCGGCCCCATGATGAAAGATGCGCGTGCAAAATTGTAACTTGTATAAATAATTTTACTCATAAATACCGTATGCTATGCACAGTAATCAAATGAGGCCCTCAACATTAGGTGGAGGCAAGTAGTTGACCGTTTGAATCTGCGAATTTCGATTCTCCTCCGCTTGCGGATGATAGACGCCGTGGTTTTTGTGCTTTTCTAGCAACGATTTGTGAATCAGATAGGCGGCGATGCCACAGACGAGAACCAACGCCTGAAGATGGGTATAGACGGTTTATTACATCTCTGGTATACTGTAGCTATACAAAGAATCTCGAAATCGATTAAGTGAAA
Organism: Steinernema feltiae; assembly: GCA_007213375.1. Taxonomy (NCBI): domain Eukaryota; kingdom Metazoa; phylum Nematoda; class Chromadorea; order Rhabditida; family Steinernematidae; genus Steinernema; species Steinernema feltiae. The sequence continues at coordinate 32,256 of MQUG01003171.1, read as the reverse complement.
CAGGATTGAGCATCAACGGCACAGGAAAGATGGTAAAACGTGTGAAAAAAGAGTCAGAGCACCCGCAAGAAGACCGAAAAAGCGTCGTAGGCTCAAATTAGTCCTTCGATGTTTGGCGGCTGCAGGTACGGTAGATCCTTGGCGTGGTGGAACTCTTCCCATTGGGGACGATACTCGCCGTGGTTCTTGCGACTTTCGCGCACGCGCCGCACCATGAAGAAGGCGATGACAGCGAGAATCACGACGAATCCCTGAAAGGTTACGGTAGCTGTGAGGCATGAACGTGTGTTGTCGGAAGGAGATGCTGTTTGTTTAATTGAGTGGAAGAGAGAAGAACGATTAGAATTTCCTGTTTGGCGATTGCAAATATGGAAGTGACACGCGGAGTCTCAAATTGAGACGAAGCAAACAGCGCGAAAAGCAAATAAATCCGTTTGTTCGATGCAAATTGCGCCCGATTTTGGAAAAATTAGCTCTCGGTCCTTGAAAGGACGATTAGAAGTGGTCGTGTAGCGAGTGAAAACGACCAATTTGATTGAAAATTAGAAAAAAGTCATCAGAAATTGTTAAATCCGAGTCCACATGCCAACAATTTCCATGTTTTCTGGCGTTTCTGCCGGTCTCCACTGATCAATAAGCCAATTTGTCATGATTAAATGCCGATTAGAATTGTGAGCAGCTGTTCACTAGGTCGTCATAGCCACAGTTCGCTGCGGTTCGTCGCTGCGACCGCCGCCCGCAGTCGTGAATTATTCATGACCCGCAGAGCAGATGTCAATCACGAAATCATTTTCGGTCTTTTAGCTGTCAGTCAGCTGACGTGGAACGATTTGACCCGAGTTTGGAAGTTTGAGCGCGAGAAATGAGTTAGAGATACTTACCACACAGCCGATCACAATCCCCGCTATCGCTCCACCGCTCAATCCATCACTGTCAGGCGCTGCCGTCGCAGTTATCGCGTCGCTGAGAGTTGTGGATGAAGTAGAATCACTTATTCCAGCGGACATGGCGTTGAAAAGCTGTCGAAATCGAATTGGATCGTGATCGAGAGGACAAATACAGTAATAGGGAGCGTCGTCAGCCGGCGTGCGACATCCGGACAGCACCAACGCTGTGGAATTGGCTGCAAATGAGCGCAGAATTAGAAGCAAATCAGAAATTCGTCAATCAAACGAAGCCCCCAGGGGCGACGGGGTGTCAAAATGGGATGAGTGGGACGGGGGCTTTCTATACAACGACACGCGATCTCTGATTAATCATCGCTGAATCGAATTGGAAGGAAACGGGCCGCCCGACCTCCAAAGTCGGAAAGAGCGCCGCCGCTCGTGGAAGAACTGTTTTTGCGTTCGCTGATCGGATCGCGATGACGAAGATGTTTTCTCTGAGGGTGTGACATTCATTCTCAAAACATCTTCGGATCACTTTCGCCAGAGTGCAGAAGACATTTTGGCGCGAAGACATTAAACTTGCGGCCAGCCTGTCGCCAAAATGAATCTGAGATGGCGCGAATCGATTCAGGATCCGACAGAATTGTAATAAAGACACTTGAGAAGCTGGTTACGCGCAGAAGTGGCCATATATACGCATTGCGGAACGCGTCGTTGCGTTTGAACGATCGGAAACGCTCAAAAAGCACCCAAACATGTCCGTTTTCTCGATTATTCACTACGTTTTCGATGCATTGACTACTGACTTCAGCGTGGAGTCTTCTTTTCAAATATAGGATTACAGTAAGGTTTTCGCGTCTTTCCGGCTAGTAGGCACCTCCAAACGGGGAACTGACAACGATAGTCAACCTTTCCGATCACTATGACCGATCTCAAGTCAAAAGGTCGTTTACCTTACGATTTCGAGTCTGCGAGCTAATCAAAACTCCCTTCACACAAACGAGAAAGAGAAGCGGAGCAAAGCCAAACGCGTCAGATCGTAAACAACACCGTAAACCCTCGCATATCCCCGCAACAAACACCTTCTTGCTTTGAAAATCATCCGAGCAGGGAAGTTCTCGTAACCCACTCGTCACGTGTTCTCCGCACAAAAAGAAACGTGCGCGAAAAGGACGCAAAAAGGAAGCCGCAACACGGTCTGCGCACCTCAAATATGAAATTCTTCTCAATTTCACCGTGAAGAGTGTGTAAAGCACTGGGCGGCCGCCTTTCGTCGCCCGCGTTACACAGTGGCCAGCGCGTCATCGACGCGGTACCGCCGACCGACGAATTCGCCGGTCTATATTTGAATATATGGAATATATTTGTTTTAGCGCCATCGGCGTTGGCGACCGACTCACGAACGCGTTGGACGTTCGATCGATTAAAAACAGAGCGGAGAAAGGTGTGGAGAAGAAGCGGCGGTGAGTGGTGTGGCTGCAAAGGGCCGCCGAACGCAGCTCTAATGTGCGCGCGTGTGACGACGATATGGAGCATCCATTGATGGTTTTGGAATTGGAAATGAGAAGATGAAATCAATTCTCTTTTTCATCCTCGATGTTTAGAGCGGCTGAAAGCCAAAAACTGATCGAACCCTCGAATTCTGGTCGTTTTAGAGGAGTTTTGAGTCTTTAAATCTCAGACTCGCTTCTTCGGTCGCGCGCCTTTCCCAATTTTGATCTCGCAAACATCAAAATTCGCACTCACGTCACCAGCCTGTCACAGAAACCACCCAATATTGACACCAGCGATCGAGACCAAATCAGAAGCGTCGTAAATAACTCGCGATCGACTCTCTGTTTACCATCCCACCGCTTCGACCGCCACTCACAGTCAGTCGGAGTGAGTCAAGACGGCGCTGTTTGCACGCTGATTTAGTGCCAGGCGACTTGAGAAAGCGAAATGTTGACTTGGAAAACTTGGTCGATGGAGCGAAGAAGAAATCAAACTTTGCGACCGTTTTTTGGCGCTTCCTTTGGACGTCAACGCTTATCACTCGCTGTTTGCAGTGGATTGGAATGTCTTTGCAATGGAACTAAACAAACAACGCAGCGCAATGAAGAGAATATGGCCGTATTCACAAAAATAAGCACGATAGGAGCCGTTTTTGACTATATCAGGGGACAGATCGATTGCGGGGACCGCCGTTCACCACTCCAACGACTAAAGAAGGCAGACGAGGCGGATGACCAGTCGTCATTTTCATCAAATTCTTGATGATTCAGTCACTATCGATACAGTTTCCACGCACTTTTAAGATTTTAATTCGCAAAACAAACATCGCGTCTGTCGCGAACTAACGACAACTCAACCAGATAGTCATAACCACGAAGACCAGCGGGAAAAACCGGGATTAGGAAACTGCTGCTGTCGGTGGGGCGGCGAATTTCCATGGGACGAACCTACCGATCAAACAGACGACGTGTCGGAAGCAGTGGACCACTCGACAGTAGGGCTCCTCGCCACAGCGGACCAGATGCGATGGGATCAGGTCCGGTTCTGCGCCGCATTCCATGATTTGTGGGCCTACGAGACGTAATAACAAGTACAACAACAGTAATTCACACGTCTCGCACACTCGAGAAGGACAAACGAGGGAATTATGTAATGAGGAGGGCCGTTAACAAGTGCGCTCCGACGCGAAGTCCACTCGAAGGCCGCAAATCACTTGACTTTAAGAGTGAAAACAGTTGTTGTCGCACTGCCGCCAGAGGAGCGAAGCGGGAAAATGGGTTAAGTCCTTAGTGGCAGGGGAAAACGGACGAAATATGGAGCGGCAGCTGATTGACCGCTGGTGTCATCGTACAGGTGAAAAGGCAATTCGGGGAGGGCGGTTCTGCATAATCCGTAATCCGTTTGCGCGCTTCCATGCAAGCGATTTCGACATGCGGAAAGAATCACAAAGGGAGAATTAAAAGCAAATTATACGAAACAACCGAATTTCAAGTGGATGCGATGTTCGTGTTGTCGCACAAATGGCGCCGGTATCTTGTACTTGGTGATGGGCCAACAATGTCCGAACTTATATATGTACATGCGAAGAATCGTGATTGCAGTCGACACTGCGGGTGTCCCGTCATTCCTCAAGAGGCTGATTTCACGAAGTTCCTCATTTCACAATTTCATTTGTTGATCAGAGTTTTTATGAAATTTCATGAATTTTATCCTATCTGAGCTGTGAAAGCTGCGTATGTGGTCGGAAAGAACATCGCACCAAGGCACCATTAGTGAAGAATTGTACAAGCAGTTCGTATTGTGATCCGAACAGAAGAGGTTTCCAGATGCCGACGAGTCCACGTAAACAGTAAACGAGACACGTCGTCTCGTCAGCAAACCGGCGGAGAAAGTATCAATCTTCGAAGAAACGCCGGAGAGAGCAGTCGTGTGACGCCAGCAGTTTCGGATTTGTTTGGAAAAGAAGGTGTGTGTGGAGAAATTCCGTCCACTAAACATCCGTAATCAAGCGTGGTAAGACTACCGTCCATTTATGATCCCTGAGTGCTTTTGTTGGTCTTGCAATATTACCGTATGCAGGACGGCAGTTGCCATTTTTGGGATTCGTATATAGTCTAGTTGGGGGGATGTGTCGTATACTATTCCGATTGTTCTCTTTTTTATCTGACTTTCAAATTAAGGAAATTACAATAATTTTGTAATGCATATTCGGATGGTTTAGCAGCTATTAGCGTTCCAAAATTGATGGTTATACCGAGTCGCTTGATTGTTCTTTCGCATTTAAATTGTTCTCTTTTGTAATCTGACTTTCAAATTAAGGAAGTCACCATGTCGGACCGTTTACCCAACAAGGTAACGTCTAACGGCAGCGGAACGCATGATGTTCATGAAACTCCGATCAACATCAATGGTTTTACCATGCGAATTGATCGGTCGAAGAAAAGAATCGTGTACCAATACGAACTCGTTCTCCTTGGCATTTTCGTTTCTCCTTCCCGTGGAAGAAAGGAGATCGATCTTGTCCGTTCGGTGAAGTCTGAGTAAGTTTGCGGATTATCTGTACTCGTATATTTCTAATTTAGTGCCCAGCGTCAAAGTCGTCGCGTCATGCTGTGGGAACTTTTCCACCATGTTTTCGACAACCATAAAGACGTATTCAGTGGAAACAAGTATGAATACGTTTACGACTGTGGCAACATTCTGTTTTCACGGCACAAGATCGTTGAAGAAGGAACTAAGGAGATATCCATCGATACGGTATGTGATTTGGGATGTCATAAACTGAAGAGGAAATTTCATTTTATAGTCTCGCTTGGAAGGCGAAGCGCGCCAGCAACTTCAGCGTCTTAGTGAGGTCATCATCAAGATCACACACACTGGTTCGATGGATTTAAGTTCGCCGGACCTGTGGTCTTCTGATAGTAGCAGTGCTGCAGAGCAGCGTTGTCGAGGCATGCAGCAGTTCCTGGACATCCTCACCAGCCAAGAGATCAACAAACGGTCAGTTTCTTACCACGTGTTTAATCGATTTGAACTGAGTTTTAGTTCTGACCAGCTGATCTATAAGAACAAGCGGTATAACAAACAGGATGAACCGGGCAGTGAGGCTCATTTGTCGAAGGTTATCAAGAAAGGTTCTGAGAAAAACACCGCCATCATTGGTGATTTTGGAAAGGAGCAGGAAGCATTGCTGGTCATTGAGCCTCGCTGCTCGCCATTTTTCCAGGCGGGAAAATTGCAAAAGTATTTCGAAGACGTGCAGAGGGAGTTCCGTGTTTCCCCATCCGACCGAAGGTTCAGTTCGGAATTGAACAAACACCTCTCTGGTATGTTACTAGAAATTATTACATTAAGACCTTTTTGTTGTGTTGCAGGACTTCAAGTAGTTACTACTCATCGAGAGAAACCGCAGCATTTGATCATCAAGGGAACAACTGAGCTCTCTGTTAGAGAGCAAACTTTTTCTCTTACCAAGGATGATAAGACTGTCAACTTAACCGTAGCTCGCTACTACGAAGACACCTACAACATCTCAGTGAGCAAGGATTACCCTTGTATCGTTGTCGATCAGATGTTTAATGGAAAGAAGGAAAAGGTTTTTTATCCATGTGAAGTTCTTGAAGTGACGCCTGGTCAACGTGTTCAAACTCAAAAGCAGTCTCCGAAGTTGGTAAGTTGTCGTCAGTCTCAATTGATTTTTTTTGAAATTTCTTTTCTAGGTTGATGAGTTGATTCGCAAAGCTCAGATGCTTCCATCACAACTAAAAGAAGAAGTTGGCTTAGAACGGTCCAGATATGAACTTGGAGAAGGAAACGCGTATTTGCGCGCTTTTGGCGTTTTATTAGAAAATGACCTTCGAGAGGTCAGCGCTAAAGTCCTTCCACCTCCTTTGATCCAGTATGCTTCTGGTGTGGCCGACGCCAACGCTCAGACCGGACAGCGGCAATGGAAAATCGGAACTCATCGATTTTTCCTTCCTGCTAAAATGCCTAGTCACTGGATTGTAGCTGTTTTTGAAAACTCTCTCTCATGTGATACCACAACGTATGCCTCATACCACAAATACTGTATTTTTCATATGGTTTTTAGGCAGTTTGTGAATGCATTTATGAGTGCTGCTGAACGCCGTGGATTGAACTTGGGATCCCCAAGGACCTACGATCGCATGCAACGTATTGATGCGGCTACCATCTACGAACGGGTTAAGTATTGGAGAGCCAACGATGTAAAGTTCGTTCTGTTCATCGTGGGAGGAGAATGTACAATGGAGCGTAGTGTAATGAAGGAAATGGAAACAGTGTTCCATGTTGTTACGCAAATGGTTCGCACAAAAACAGCAATGAAAGCAATCGGAGACCGTGGAGCCCAGATGGTTCTCGACAATTTGATTATGAAGACCAACTTGAAATTGGGAGGCATTAACCACGGAATTGCTCCCGCCAGGGACTTTCATCCAGGTTACATGTATGCATTTTTTGAGTGATCACTTTGAGCGAAATTTGTATTTAGCGAAAAGTTCATTTTTCCACGCGGTCGTATGTTTATTGGACTGGATATGCAGAGTCCCGGATCACCATTCATGGGAGGTTCAAATGAATTTTCGACAAGTCCCACTGTCGTTGGCGTATGTTAAACATACCGTGAATTAATTACGATGTGCAATTACAGATAACGTCCACGCTTGGAAATCCGGCTGACATGCGCGGCACTTACTGGTACCAACCCGCCTCTGAAAAAAAATGATTAGGTTACCCGACTTTCTTGCGGATGCTGTCGGTTTGTATGAGCAAAAGGAAGGATTCCTTCCAACTGAAATTGTCATCTACCGTGGAGGTGTAAGCGACGGAGAAATTCCATTTGTAAGTTGTGTATGATCGTTACAATGGCGTTGATGGGATTGTTTAGGTTGTGCGCGATGAGCTTCCTTTGATCAAAAAAGCGATCGAAAGCATAGACGGATACAATCCTCGATTGCTGGTTATCTTGGCTCAAAAAAAATCAGGAATGCGATTGATGCCGAAGTACATCACGCCATCGGGTCGAGCACAGGACGAGAACGTCATGCCGGGGACTTCAGTCTCGAATGGTGTTGTGAGTGCGAATCTCACCGAATTCATCCTCGTCGCCCAGCAAGCCCTTAAGGTGAACAGTACCTGGGTTGACGTTTGCAATTGTATTTCATTTTTAGGGCACGGCTAAACCAACGAAGTACACCGTACTTTGCGACGAAGGAGGCGAACGCTTTACTTGCGAGCAGCTGGAGCACATGACGCACCAGTTGTGCTATCTTCATGGGATCGTGACGCTCCCCGTGTCTCGTCCGGTTCCACTGTATTCCGCGGCGGATCTCGTAAAGCGTGGCACTGCCAACTGGAAAGCCAGGGAATATCGCCACAACAGCTCGCCCACAGTTTCAAGCGGTATTGGACAGATGGACCCAGACTACTTTGACCCGCTTGTTGAGGATCGCCTTCGCTGGATGCCAGTTTTTCTGGACCAGAAATATTGGGCGTAAGCAAAATAACCTATTGTATAACTAATATTTGTCTCTAACGTGTTAACTTCGAATAAAACTGTTTGTTTATATACGTTGTTGTCCCTAAGCCAAGCGATGTTTCCTTCTCATGGTCTTCTTCTCATTGTCTATTTCGTATAATTCGTTAGTCTGTATGTCACGTAGACTGACCGAGAGAAACGAACGCGGAGCAGCGGGATGCAATTATTCTACCCATATCGATTCCACGCTCGGTCGTTATTTTCTTTTGCTTTGTGAAAATTTTCTTGTTGATGTGTTACTGTGGTTTGCGTACGTTTGTTTATCTTCTTTCCGTTCGCTACATCTCCGGTGGTTCCAGGTAGATGTTTCTTTTCCAGTGGCGAAGGAAGTTTCGCCTTGTCACCGGCGGTTTTTGCCGCACGAAATCAGAAGATGCAGTCGCTCGGATGGATGCTTTGCGCCACAAACGTAATCAGCGTGAATACTGACGAAAACGACAAGCTTCGGCTCCGCAATTTACTCAGTTCGGCCTCGGCGCGCAACCAGAAAGAGGATGAATTTAAGGTGAGCGCGATAAGCGTGCCAATCTAACGCATTTTCAGGAAACGATTCGTTTACTCGATAGAATTCTCCGTTTTCCCAACAATCCGACGAGGATTTTCGTGCCCGCAGAAGTGACGAAAGGGTTGATTGAGGAAGCGATTAGAGCGATCAAGAAAGATGCTCGCGTTATAGGAGAGTAAGTGGGATTTTTCAACTTCGTCAGTTGTCTCTCTTAGATTGGACACGACGAAGCATGTGACGTTCGTTGGCCCAATCGATGGGAATCTCCACAAATTGCTGCTTTTCATGAACAGCGGAAATTGGCCATTCATGCACGTGACGGTCATGATGGGAGGATACATTGGCAAAGACGTGAACCTCCTTCCCACGCTTGTGCTACTGACGATTCTGCTGACCAAAACGAAGACATTCTTCATGCTCCGTGGGCCAATGGAGAACGACTGCGTTTGCCACGAATACGCTCGCGTGAGGCTGGAAAAGATTATTTATGATGATCTTTTGGTTGCGGGACGACATCATGAGAAAGGTGAGACACTTTCGTTTGTCAAAGTTGACTTTGAATTGACGAGTTTAGTACTCACGAATGAGTCCGCTAACGAATGGGCTTCAGTGATCACAAAAAAACTCGTGGAACTCTTTTCGTTGCTTCCTGCTGCGATCGAGGTGACCGCAGGCGACAGGAAGCTCTTTGCTTCATCGGGAGGAGCACCGGATTGTCAATTGATGTCAGTGCAGCTGCTGAAATCCGTACCTTTGCCGGTGATCAACTCAACCCCTGAGTTTATGACTGTAAATAAGGTATTTTTTGTGAGCATTCAGGAGGAAATTAATCTGGAAAGCATTTCAGTGTATGGATCTAATGATCTACGGCAAACCTAAAGTGAGTTTGTCTTTCGAGCGCAAACAAGCAACCGATGTGGAGGAATTCATGTATACAATTGAAACCGCTGGTAAATTCTACATCAGTTTGACTAATCAATGAAATTCATTGGTTTAGGGTCTCAGAAGAGCGGAAGCGAAGTAAAAACTCCAATTGAAATGAAGGTTGGCGAGCCGCGATTCAGAAAGCTTCTCCAAAATGAAACAGTGAATACGGTGAAAAACTTCATGGATTGGAAGTTTACACGAAAATTCTGTGGATTCAATGGCGTTTCTTATTGCATCACCGCTAATCTACCGTACTCTCCAGTAGTTATTACAAACAAGATGAAGACCGTGCATGTTGGTATGTTGAAGAGATGCTGAATTATCATTATCCCTCATTCCAGGTCGTTCCTGTACACTAACCGTGCCCCAAAATGTACTCCACAGCACGTTGATCTTTGGCTATTTTGCCGATCTACAGTATTATCTGCAAACTAAAGAGGTTGGATTGAAGTTCTTTTGTTCTTAATCTCTTCCTTTCTTCAGCCTTTCCCGCGCAATGTTGACGAGAAGGAATCAAAATCGTCCTCGAAAAACACCAGAGAAAGTGAAATGAAGGCGAATTCTTCAATAAAATGCAATCAATCTGCGTGCACGCGTTCGGAGCGGAAGTCTTCGGAGTCGATTACAGAAAGGCGAACTCCATCCAAGACGGAGAAAAGTGAGCAGCGATGGTCATCGTCCGCTTCTCGCAGAAAGAGTGATTCTGAGAAGAGTGTAACGGCGGTAAGGTCACTTCTTTCCGATTCTGTTACAAACAACATTTCAGTCACAGGCAGCTGTTTCCGGTGATAACCAAGAATTTCCAGAATCAGTGAAAGCTTTCAAAGCGGCCACCGAGTCACCCGTGAAGTCAAAGTCGAAATCAGCGAAAACTGAAAGGTAACGTGATAATACCAACAGTTAGCGTAATGTAGTGTGCGATTTAGGCAAAACACTAACAAGATAGGCCCGTTAATGACAGCGCTTTCCTATGACCACGATTCGGAAGCTCAACGGATGCGCGATCAGCTAGAAAATACTATTTTACCTGATATGATCTCTCTGCGTATTTTCGGCGCTGAGCAGGATGGATCCGAGAAGCCCAGGAAGAAAAAGAGTCGCATGAAGAATCGTGAAAGCAAAAGCAAAAGTCGAAGTAAGAACTGAAGTGAGAATTATCGGAGTGATATAAATGAGTTTACGTAATCGCGCTTATTCTTAGCAATTAGCTGCACCTTTTTCACGGTCAGTCGGATATTTGGGGATGCTCTGAGCTGTCTATTGCTTCTTTTTCGAGATTTATGTCACTATGGTCAGACAACTGTAGGCTCTTTCGCTGAGAGCGTAGTGTAGTGAGCGGTCGGGCTAATGGCGGTGTATCTGATCGTTGTAGGCGTTCTCTTCGTCGTTTGGGTGTGCTACGAAGTCGACCGAAGCGTAAGTGACGTCGTCATCATCTCCCATTTATAATTCGCCAATTTTCCAGCGAAAGAGCAGAGGCGAAGCGGGAGTTCCGATTTTTGGCGTCATTTTCGATTCGATCTCGTTCACGGTGCACGAGGAATTTGGGGACGATGACGACACCGGGACTTCTTCGAAGCAGCGGAGGAAGAAGAGTGGAAAGAAGACGCACAAGAAATCGCATCATCCATCATCGTCACCACAAAAAGCATCGGAGTCATCAGAAGAACGAGGAGGGAAGTCCGTTCTCAAGTCCGAAGACTCCGGAGATCGCCGACACCGACGAGGATAGCAAGAAGGAGAGCAAGAGGAAGCGCAAGTGATTGATTGTGTGCTTGTGATGGGTGGAATAAACGCGTCCGGAATTTAGCATTGATATCTGTGAATGGTTGCAAGTACAGGGATCGTTAACCCCAGTTTCTTGTGTGCATCCTTCCGGCAGCGCCGTCAACTGCATTTCCAGTTGTGTCAAAGAGCGCATTGTTTGAGAAGGAAATTCACATTTCCGCGAGAAGCTTTGAAAGTGCGATCGAATGGGCGAGAATCGTGTTGCCACAGTACTTATTACTCCTATTGGCTGCAGCATCACCTCAACAAAGCACAAATGTTCAAACAATTTATTCACGTTCCTTAATCTCCAACAAAACAGAGTCATGTGCAGAACTACAGTGCGATAGAAAGCTAAATATAAACAGATGCTTGCGACAAGCGCGCGAGTGAAAGCGGATTTGGATTTTCCAAAGCCAAAATCTTAAGATCCGATGATCCGATTGCACCTCCGCCATCACGCCCGTATTTGTGCAGAAGAGTCGCAGCATCAATTCGACTCCTCTGTTGGTGAAGGAAAAGTAGCATCCAGGAACTAACGATAGATAAGTCTACAATTGCAGGTTGACAGAGCTATGTACAGCATAAAGCTCAGAAATTCCACGTTTACCCGTGTATCCGTAAGAAAAGAAACAAAATCTGAATCATCGGCATCAGCTTTGGAAACACCACGTACGTGTGACTTACTTTCACGACTCGAGCGATTGGAGATTAAGGAACGGGGAATATCATGTCAAGTCAACCATTTTTACCCTGAAACAAAGGAAAGAAGCCTGGGCAGCCAAGTAATCAACACACGGCTCGCAGAATCCGCGGAAACAACCACCAACAACCATGGGGAGAGGAAGAAGAGGGACTGACGTCTTCAGCAGCGACTGACTGACTCTGCGATGTCGGCAGATTGGAGATTAGGGACGCGGATTGCCAATAGTAAACAAAGCCTCTTTTAGCGCGAAATACTGATTGTTGTTGTACAGGCGCTCAGAGTTGCAGAACGCAAATCATCAACCGTTTATTCAAGTTTGCAAATCGCTGACCACTGGACACGTCTACAATAGACGAGGGAGAGGGACAGAAAAGTGTCTTCAAAGAGCTATGTACACTTGTTTGCTTAGGAGTTGGCGCTCGACACCCGTATTTCGACCGAAGAGAGGCGATCGAGCATTCCCTCGACTCCTTCGTTGGTGGAGGAAAAGTGGAACAACCTTGGGACTACGGGGACAGAGAGGAGGACTACGATTGCACGCTGACAGAGCTATGTACAATTGACACTGCTGCGTTCGGTTCAGATGCTGCGTGGAGCAGGAAATACCCGTTTTTTTCCGTGGGAAAGGAAGGGAAGAAACGCTGAATTTACGTCGTAAACAATGAACATCAGATGGATCTGTGACTCACACTACGATGTCCATCAGTCGGAGATTAGGGAACTAGGAATAAGGTTAGGAAATCACTCATTTTTACCCTGAAATGAAGGAGATGAGCACAGAGGTTGCCGCAAATGCGCGCCTCGTGAGTTTGGGAAAGCAAGAATCCGCGCGCGCACGTTGCCATGGCGCCTTCGAGGAATGGGGACACTCACAGAGCTGGATTTGTCTGCTCGTCTGCCACAACTGATGCGACGAGCTGTGCTCGCATTGCTTTTGGAACATATATAAACTCGCTTTTCCTCGATGCAACGACATAATCAGTGCGATAACATGACATTCAGCATGCAATGCGCTTCCTTGAAAGTTCTCAGCGAAGCGATGGCCGAAGCCAATGAAACCAAGATTCTAGCCGCCGTTCTCCCTGTCTTCAGCTTGAAAAGCCTCAAGGACGATTCGTTCTTCAAGTTTCTGTCATTAAACTCCAAACCTGAAGGCTTCCTATCGCCGCTCAGTCACAAATTGGCCTCATTCGTCCACCAAGTACTCCGCCTGATGACCTCAAAAACGATAAATTTGAAGGAGGGGAGAAATCTCCTCGCGGTCTATGCGCAATCGCTTTCTGTGATGATTGAGGAGAGCTTTGGCCATGAACAACACGCGAATGACTGCGGAATGACCACATTAGATGAGGATGACGTCATCGTGTTGGGCGAAAGTGAAGTTCTCGAAGCGCAGTTGAAGACGAAAAACGCGGAAATTCTCGAATTGCGGACGGAAATCGACGAACTCTTCCGGCATTACACGGAAGAGTCAGTGGAACGAGAGAAAACGGAGCTGGAGCTGCAGTGCGCCCAGGAAAAGCCTCCGGGAGAGATCCGTAGGCTGCAGACGGGAATCTTCGATGACCTCCATGATCAAATTCGCAGTTTGCAAATTCAGTTGGCAGAGAAAGACGACGAAATCGCGCGATTGAGAAAGGAGAATTCCTCTCTTGGGCCGGCAGCTGCAACGACCGAATCCGACCAGAAAGAAGCCTCAACAGGTGGAAGAAAGCGAACTTTGCCGCCGATTCGGCCTGTGCCGGTCAAAAAGTTGCGCATTGACGCAACTGAAGCACCCGCATCCGAGGCCAAATTCACGCTGGCGAACGCCGTCAGGCAGATGTACATGAAGGCGTACGAGGTGAAATAAATTCAGCGATTCTTTTCGCTTTGAAACAAAACGAGCGCTCGAAGCACATCAGCACGAAGCTCAATTCCATTTCCGACGTTTCGTGGTCATCGAGGAGCAACAAACCGAATTTCAAGATCCAAAAAAGGCGTCATTTTCCAACACACGCACTAATGACTCCACTTGGAGGCCTACCGTATCCCCTTGCCGCGGCAAGCACATCTCAGTCACAGATTGTCGATCCCCCAGTGTCATAATACAAACTACAACTTTCCCTCTCTTCGTTTTCTGTTACGTTGCGCATTGCTGTACTGTAATAGTAGATTCGCTCCCCATTTTGCGTCAATCGACGATCAACGTTCATCACCCCGCGCATTCCCCCACGCGCGCTCCATCGATTCCTTTTCTCTTTCGAGGAGCACCAATTTCAATTTCCTCCTCTACGTGACCGCCGACGGATGTACGTGTGCACTCTGCGGACGATTCGCAACAGGAATTGAACCTCTCGAGACTCGAGCACTGAGCCCCGAGGCTTCATTTCCTATTCCCGACATCTTAAATCGTTTTCTCTGAAAACCAATGTAATTATCGTGTTCGTGTCACGGAGTTCCAATCGCCCTAAATGGATGAGGTAGGCGTGAAGCAAATCCATTAGACGAGCACGCGATCTCGTGCCACCAAATCATGTATCCGGCGTGGTGAAATACGCTTTAAAATGCACAAAGTGATGGAGAGATAGTGGATATAAGAAGGTCGTCGAGCGTTCATAAGTGTCGTTTGGTGGTCGTCGTGTTGGAGGACGGAGACGTGTGCGCGAGATGTGACACGCCCGTGTTCGTTTGTCACAGAGGATTCGCACAAACAATAGTGCTTCCAGTACACGCGCGGGTAACGTCACTCGTCGTTGTTGCAGTTCGTTCCTCTTGTTTGCCGCGCGCATAGGGAATTCTGGCATATAATCAGTCCCCTGGGGCTTATGGGAATATTTGGCACAAGTTACAAACAAACGCGGCCTGTTGATGATGATTTTTGGTATTTTCATGATTTGCCATGATTGTTGTTTCCTCGAAATACCCTAGGAAGCCTTCCTCGCATTCTTGGACGCATCATTTCAAATGACCAACTAAAAATTGCGCTATCGTTTAATATATCGAAATCAAGCGCTCCTTCATTTCTCGCATGATTTACAATTCGATTATCCAATAAGTCGTCCGATAACGACCATAAACATGCGAAAAGCTAGGACGAATCTAATGGATTGTCACTCAACACCATCGCCTGTTAATCGCCGCTTGCGCCTGTTGTTTGCACGGCATTTGAAGACTCAAACAATCGCCCCGACGCCGTCACACAAACAAGAATTTCTTTCGTTTTCCTCCCGATACCTGTGTGGCTGACCTTCACTAATTTAGCCGCTGTTTACTGTCAACAGTCAACGCCTTGCTCCGAGAACGCTGTCGCATTGCGCGGGCGTCCAGAAAACATAGCACAAAAGTTCATTTCCTGGCGCCTCAACCGACTCCCACCAGAGCTCTTAACCATCGCCACGAGGAGGCCGTTTTTCAGCCGCGCTGCTACGTCACTCGTCGCTGCGCCCTTCGCCTCGTTTGCGCCGGCGTCTTTCGACTATGCCGTCGTCATGTTGACTTGCCGATTCGCACGCACCGCGAATCGTCGTCGCTGCGACCGAAGGACGTCGTGGGCATCGTTTTTGCCGTCTTTTGCCCACTTCTGATGATTTTCAATGGGGCAGAGACGCGTCCGACATCAACAGGACTGTCAACTGCGCGGCTGGTCTCGTCGCGCAGTCTCACGAGTTCAGTAAAGTTCGTATCCGCTATCGAAATACGTGCAATTTGCAAAAACGTGGTTTTGCAGAGGTTTTGCATATCTTCAGACGAAATCTTCGGTGCTTGACTTGTTTTGTTCACAGGTCGCCTTCTGAATGTCATTGCGGTCTTATCTAGTCAGCGTGGAGCTGGGGAAACTGATTAGACGTCTTGCCTGTTGTTACGCTAACGTCATGACTACTTTTCAGGCTGAAGTTGCTTTTACTCGAGCTAGTTTTGCCTTCTGTCACGGTCTGGCTTACTTGTTCAACGGGTTATGATAAAAATTCAGTCACTGTTAGGTACTTTTTGTTGTTAGTTCATGTTTCAGCTTGCGTGCGTTTTGCTTATTTTTCGGACTAAAAGTGCTTTTTCTTTGGGAAGTTGGTGCGAGTCTCTCGCTGATTCATGTTTTCGGTTTGAAGTGCATTTCAACGCGAAAGTACTGTCTGTCACTTGCCTAATCAAACGTAAGGGTCCAATTTCACATTATAATTCTGACGTCTTCTAGTCGACTTGGTCGTTAGGTTGTGATTTTAGTGAAGCCACTCTATTATGATGCGCTTGAGGCTCAACTTCTTTTGGCAGGGATTCGAGGCTGTGACCCTGCTATGGGAGATATCGTTCTAAAGCTGGCGGTGCTTTTGCTTACAGTAGTCTTTATTCGGACTTCATTCCGTATTCATCAGACTGTTTTCAGATTAATGAGGGTTTGGGCGTCATATTTATCCCGCTGCCCTCCCTGCTTCACTGAATTTAGGATTCAGCTACGATTACGGTTGTTCATTCCCGATTACGTCATCCCTGTGTCAGCGGGGCCGAGGTGTTAGTACAGGCTAGCTACGCGCTGATAAGGGTTATCAAACACCGTTCGGGTTGCTTTCAGTTGCGGTTGTGTTTATTTTTTTGTTTGTAGTACATTGACTGTATTCTTGTTGCTTGGGCGCACATTGCTCGCAGAGGTTGAATGAGTTTGCTTTGTGTGACCTAAATCCTCCTTTCCACGTAAACCAGTTTATACGAACGCTCGTCATGAGTCTAAAGAAGTATCTTTCTTCTGTGCTCCACCAGCAGCGGCTTGTAGTCATCATTTCGTCATATTACTCGCCACTTTGTTTGCCGTTGTGTTGCGAGCCGTGCTTTCATTACTTTCGTTTACGAGCTTTTGATATTGATAAGATTCTACTCACAAGCGCAGTTTTTTTAATTTCAGTTGGGTCCCCTAGATCCTGTTTCGTGCGTCTGTGTTATGCAGCTATCAGCTAAGAGCACAACACGAACGGGATGCCCGATTCTACTTCTTCTTCAACTGCTGATACAATTCACAGCCACATTAGCTTCTGGCATAGGATCGTTTGCGACTCTCCGATTTGATCCAGTTGTTCTGCATGACTTGGCCGAAGAAAGCAACCGTACTGTCGCCGTAATAGCGGAATTTGAACGCGATGGATTCATGCATTCCGGTTTAAATCGGCAAGGATGGTGGCGAATGCAATTTGAGTAAGTTTACTGTTTTGATTTTATGTGCTTATCGAAATTCTTTAGTGCATTAGACACGAACGTGGCATCATGCATAAAGGGAGTGGAATATTTCAATTCCTCCGCTTTTGAAGAATCAACGGAAAGATTGTGTTGCGCCAAGAAGTCCAAGTGCTCGGGAATCTTGTTGGAAAGACCGGAGTTCAAATTGTCCTGACACCAGTTGATGAGAACATGACGCATCTTGAATATATGCAAATACCAGAATCGGAATCCAATACCGAAAAGACGCTATCTTCAACGTTGGATGTTTGGGTGACCAGGAACGAACATGGCAAGCGCCTTACGAAAGTGTTTGTGTCGACTCTAATCGTTCTCATTACTGTAGCGAACATCTTGATGGGTTGTGAGGTAAGATCTGCCTTAAGTATAATCTTTTCACCTCGATTTTTAAGCTTGATCTCAATGTAGTATGGGAAACAGTTAAGAAGCCGGTGGCTCCAGGGATAGGATTCTGCACGCAATTCTTTGTAATGCCCACGGTAGGCTTATATCAGATTGAACTACTACTGAAACTGAATCTCTTAAGCTCGCATACATTATCGCCCAGACAGTTTTCGTCAGCCGCGGACTACATTCTTTTGCTCTTGGTCTTTTCGTGACTGCTTGTGCTCCAGGCGGTGGTGCCAGCAACTACTGGACGCTGTTACTTGGCGGGAACGCGCATTTATCAATTACCATGACATTCTTGAGCACGCTGGCATCATTGGGTAATTTAGTGTTGACGTCATTACTTATCGCCAATTGTTTACAGTAATGATGCCCTTATGGATGCATTTACTCGGGAAGCAATTCCTTGTGGGATACCAACCTGAAGCCACTATTCGAGTACCATACGCGAAAATCATGTCATCTCTGCTTGCATTAGTTATCCCGCTCCTCATTGGTGTCGGAATTCAAAAGTGGAAACCGAAAGTTGCAGAGAAAGCACGAAAGGTATTCTGGATGCTGAGGGGTTGGCCTTCATTGGTTGTTTTCAGGTTATGCGACCGTACATTATCTGTGTACTTATCTTTGTTATCGCCTTTGGCGCCTACGCAAACTCGTACATGTTTTTTGTCATGACAGTCCCCGCTCTGATTGGGTTAGTGTTCCTTCTGGTGGTGCTGATGTCTAGTGGCCTAATTTTTTAGAGGTCTTTTACTTCCCTGGTGCGGCTTTATGTTTGGTTGTTTCACATCGATTCTGCTGCGCCAGCCCCCTGCGAACGTGACTGCTATTGCAATTGAGACCGGAATTCAGAATACGGGAATCGCTATCCTACTTTTGAAGGTGCGAACAAGTGCTTTGACAGTTATTAGTCAAACTTGCTGGCGAATTTTAGTTCTCATTCCCCGAACCGGATGCTGACATCAGCGCTCTCATCCCTGTGATCGTTGCTTCTTTCACTCCCGCCCCCTTGTTATTGGGCATGCTGGTTCATCGTGTCATTAAAGCAATGCGCAAAAGTGACGGAAACGACGAGAAAGACAACGAATTGGGAATGGAGAAAGGTGAGCGTGACTGTTCTACTGATTATCGTAAACTTCCTCGTTCCAGAATCGTCTCCCGTCCAGAACGTAAACTCTTCTTCTTCGTCGCTAAGCACCCGGAAATCGTATCTCCCGAAAACCGAATCAGCCTCAACTATTTCTACCAGACCTCTCGTGAAGGATCTAACGAGTTGCCCGTTGTTGAAGGGAGCTCCAGCGGATATGAGCCCAGAAGAGCAGGCCGAGATTATCAGCGAGATCCTCGAAGATGTGCTGACTCCCGGAGTCGTACCGAGATGATCATCTCCACAGAACCCCATATTGTACTTAATCGTCTTAGGTTAGAGATATATACTAGATTTCTTGTTCTCACATGCTGCGCAGGTCTGTTGTGTATATTGTCATTTTCCATTCTACTTTATCTCATCTCGGTGGCCCATATTTCTATTTTGTCTTCTAACATATCTCGGAAATCTCGGAATAGTTGGCGCCAACTTCGTGGACTTCGCAACTTCTAATAAACAGATTGTTGATGAGAGGTGAATGATTTAATCATTTCTTCATGTATCGAATCGTCTTAATTATGTCTTATTACATCAGGCGGCGAACGCAAACAGGATTGCGTTTGCGAAACTGAGTAAGTCATCAGTTTGGCGAACAAAGGGAGACGTCGTTTTATTAGCACTTTGCAGGAGGTTACTGTAGCGTTGAAGTTGTGTTCGGCGATTTTTTATTGCTTTCCACTTTCCATTATCGTTCCGGGTTCCTCATAAAGGGAATTGTGAATCAGCTGTTGATCGAACTGGAGACAAATCATCTCATGTTCGACGCGATGAAACGCTGTAGGTCATGCAATCAATCAGCCGGGGGTTTACACGTGCGCCGATATTGGTTAGAATAAGCATCAAGATGTACATGATTTCCAGAAGTTTCTACCGAATCCGATGAAGTGTTACATGCTGAGGACTCGAAACCCATTCCTCTCAAATGGAAGCAAAAGTCGATTTCAGAGATAAATTTGTTTATTTACAATATCGCAGCAAGATACGCCTCGTGATAGTTCGCTTTCAAGTGGAGCGTTTTAATATACGTTTTTCCCTTCTCCTGTGCCACGTAGACGCTCCACCCGTGGCGTCGGAAGCACAGCGCGCCGTTCTCGGTGAACGGAGTGCGCTGGAAGAGGTCCGCGGCCTTCTGCAGATAATCGGCGACCTTCATCTTCAGGTGGACGCCGTGTTTCGCAAAGTGCGACGCGAAGCAGAGCGCGCCGTTGAAGAAGAACTTCAGCGGCGTCGCTGCGAGGAACTTGGCGGCGGCCGCGCTGATCCCCCGGAAATCCGTGAGGAGCGCCGCGAGGACGACCTGCTGGTGCTGCCGCATCCAGGATTCGCCGCGGTTGACGCAGTTGCGCGTCTTCATGCGCTCGTGGACGAAGAGGAGCGCGTTCTTCCACTGGTGCACCGTCGGCAGACTGGGGAACGCGGTGTTGCGGACGGCTTCGAGGAAGACGTGTGTGGTCCACTCCATGAGGGTCGCGTTCACGTCGACCTCGGTCATGGCCTTCTGGATCCCGCGCAGCTCTGCGAGCGTCGCCGTCCTCAGGATTTCGACGGTCGCTTGACTCTTCGCCGACGCGATCAGGCGATTCTTGAGGCTCGTGAGTTCCTGAGTTTCGGCGGGAGGAGGTGCTTGTGTTGTGCGCGTTTGGTGCTGCTTGTAGCGGGGAGAAAGCATGTTCGTTGCTTTGGGGTTTCTTTCTTTTTTTTCATCTTCTCGAGTAGATTCAAGTGCTTAAATTCTCATTGGGGCATTGCTTTACCAGCCTGCGCATCGGTTTTGAGGCGATTTGTCGACTGAGGCATTGGTTTTTTGTCACTGTTCGCTTGGCGTTGCTTTAGGATGTTTTCATTGCAGTTTGGACAGGTCGGGAGTTGTACAGATCAACGTTTACCGTAATCCTCCTTTATTCCATAAAATTAAAGAACGTCCATCAAGTGCTGACTCTGCTTTCATGATGTGACTCGGCCGAGCATCGTCTCTCGCCTTACACTTCCGGCCACATCATCTCTTGCGCATTGCAACTGACGTCACAAAGACTTCGCTCAACTGTCACGAAGACTACGGTGTGTTCGGAGTAAATTGCGTCATCGGAGGCACAATCGATATTGTTGGAATGGCAATTCTTGAGGGTTTCTTGTTGAACAAAATGAAGGAGACCTTCTGGCGGATCGTCCTGTTGACGATGAGGTAAATCAGCGCTGGGGCTCCTGAACAGTCGCTCTTATAGTTGGTTACCCTCGCGCATCTTACCGTTGCTGAGCTGCCAAAAGATGTTGACAGCGATTGAGACGCCCAGGGGGAGCCGCACAAACTGGATCGTCATGTAGACGACGGCGGTTAGCAGCGTGAAGAAGCAAATGAACACGGATTGCACAGTCATCTGAAAGTAGCAATGAAAGCGATGCGAGCTACCGTAACCCACCAGCGTTTGCATTTTCGAGTTGCGCCGTTGTGGAGTAGAGATGCGCCGCTTCTTTAGCCAAACGGAGATCAAGAGGAACGCGTAGAAGAGCGGAAGGAGGATCGTGACGATCACGTTGTTTGCTATGTACTGCCCATCGATGTACTGTGGTTGGGGGAGATGAGCGATTACGGTATTGACACGCAATGCAAACCTCAGAAACATCGATTTTGTCGAGGATTTCCGGGATTCCAACATAGGGATTCGCGAACCAACTGTGCTGGATCGAACTGTAGACAAATCCTTGCGTGTAGAACGTGATGTAGATACTGTAGCCCACGCAGAAGAGCAGCCAGACGTATGTGCGTCGTCCCTGGAAGGAAGCGTGGAGGTATCTCGGTTTCCAGAATTCGACGCATCGATTGAAGGAGAGAAGCACGCAACTGGAACACTGACTCGCCCACATTCCTGCAATTTTGCCTTGGATTACTGTAGCCAACGTGCGCTTACCAAGTGCCAGCGATCCGATCACATACTGCAGGTCAATGTAGGGACACGGCTCAGCACCAACGATGGTGACGTATCCGGTGATGACGCTGTTGACAAAGAGGCACAAGATGTCTGTGAAGCCGAGATAGAGCATGATCTTGTAACTCGAAAAGCGGTACAGCGAGCTCTTCATGATGACCAGGAGACAAGGAATGTACGGAACCTGAAAGATCCTCTTGAGCGTGGAAGGGGCGAAAGATGAGATTTACCAGAAGCAAGAATCCTACAACGATGATGGCGACACCGAGGGCAACGCTCGGTTGGCCTTTACCGTACCATTCCGCGGTCGTCAGGACGGAACAGTTGTAAAGCCGAGAGTATCTGTCGTGGTGGAACAAGAAGAGATCCATGAATGAGGGTTTGTGGAATCAATCGGCAACCGCGTTATAACTACCGCGTTCGAGTGCTTTCGTCCTCAAATCAAACTTGTTAATTAGCAGCAAAAACACCCGAAATGTGAAAATTGCTTTATAGTTTAGGACGCGCGCCTACAATTCAATTGCTCCGGGTCGCTGTCACGCCAATACGCGCCTAGAAGCATCAAAGCGCAGCGCATGCAGGAAAGGATGCGCGGTCATTCCAGTGACCAGAGAGCACCCTCTTATTGTTCTGAGTCCAAGCTGATGGACTCGAATAACTCTGAATGAATCACGCGTTCGTGATGAAGCGTGAAAATCTGAGTTTGAAAGGCGAATCGACGCGAAAGATCTGCTCGCTGAGAAAACATGCAAAGGGGCTTACAAGCGCGAAATCGTTGTCAACTTGGTATTTATAGCGCAACTCAGACCAAAATAAGTCATAAATCTCTTATGTACGTGAAACTAACGTCATAACTCAACAGAACGTTGTCGAATGCCTCCCACCCACGACGTGTAGCCTGTTCAGAGGCTTCGGCGCACATGGAACGATCGGCAATTTGAATGCGCGCGTCGATCTTGCTGCAATCGACCAAGAACAGGCGAATTTCGAGCTAAGAATAGATTGTGGAGTTTACGCATCGCGGAATCACAGAGAATGACGCACTCGCTTCTTGCGAAAGTCCTCTCGCGATGGAAATTCATTTCTGGGCGCGCGGAGTACGAAAATGAAAGTTCGCTCTGCGGAAATGCAACTCGCTCTCCAATCAAAGTAATGATATTGCGCATGCTGAAGCAGGTGTTGACAGCGGCTGGACAGCAAA
Organism: Steinernema feltiae; assembly: GCA_007213375.1. Lineage (NCBI taxonomy): Eukaryota > Metazoa > Nematoda > Chromadorea > Rhabditida > Steinernematidae > Steinernema > Steinernema feltiae. The sequence continues at coordinate 9,552 of MQUG01003171.1, read as the reverse complement.
CATGCAGTGACGTGCACAACTTTAAGATTGGCAATCGGGTGCACCTTTTGCGCCTATTATCGAGTATTCGAGGCGATCTGGATTGACGGAGGTGCAGACGGTAGTTCTCGGGGTTCTCTTCTTTTCCGATCACTCTGAAATCATCAAAAGCAACGAGAATCTTTAGATGTGAACCTTCAGCTCAGTTGAGTGGCGATTCTTCTTCTGTGTCTCCTCTGTGAATCTGCGGCTCCAGACCACGCTGATGTCCAAGTCCAACTTGCAAGACGCTTCAAAACCAAAGATCAGCTTCGCAGTTCTCAGATATCGCGATCGGACGCAAACTACACCTAATCGAAAGTGATAAACAGAGGCCGACGCGTCAACAACTTCTCGAAGTGTCACTTCCCAAACAACATCGCCGCCAATCAGTCGCTCATCCGCCGCTCTTCGTGCGATGCGTTCCACGGTGCTTCTCTGCTGCTTTCTCACCGCGATACGCGGACATTTCGTGAATCCGTTCTCGAGGAACGTCGTCTTCGGTGAAGGTGAGCGTAGTGCAGCACATCGAACAGCCTGAAATTTCGGTATTTAGATGACATCTACGAACGCGAGGATATCGACGCGCTGCTCACTGAAAACCTCAATTGGGAGAACATCAGGGACAATCTGCGAGAGTTCACCAAAGAACCCCACGTGGCAGGGACGCAGGGAAACTACCGTTTGGCAGAGAAGATCGCGAGCAACTGGGAAAAGGCCGGCTTGGAAGGTTGGCTTCTCTTCAACCTTCAAATGCACTCCTAATCAACGCTTCAGATGTCCACTTTGTCGAGTACGACGTTCTTCTAGCCTATCCAAACTACAGTACCCCCAATCACATGATGATCGTCAAGCCAGATGGATCTCTAGCCTACAAAAGCAAAGGAAAGAGTCCCGTAATTCTTCCAAAGGAGCAGAGCGCTCCAGGAGCCAACATCCAGTGGGTGGCCTACGCTGGAGACGGTACAGTAACCGGTGATGTCGTCTACTGTCATTACGGTAGAGCTGAGGACTTTGCGAAGCTTCAAGAGCTGCGAATTGATCTAAAAGTATGTCAATCGCGCTGTTTCAAGTCGCTAACTGCAGAATTTAGGGGAAAATCGCGTTGCTGCGGTACGCCTACGGATTCCGGGGGGACAAAGTCCGCCTAGCGCAGAAATATGGCGCTGTGGGAGCGATTCTCTACTCCGACCCGGCGGAAGTGGCCAGAGACGGACCGGAGGAGGTCTATCCGTCTTCGGAGTGGATGCCGGCAGGCGGCGTGCAGCGGGGCACCTTGAAAGTGGCCGGGGGCGACGCGCTCACTCCGCTCTTTCCGGCCAAAGACGATCTCTTCGGTGAGCGGACGATCGAGGACGCCAAGAACGACCACGTCCTCCCCAGGATCCCCGCGCTTCCGCTGAGTTACTCCGACGCGTGGCACATCCTCTCTCGAATGGTGGGACCCAGCGTGCCACACGAGTGGCAGGGAGCGCTGAATGTGAGCTACAAACTCGGTCCTGGGCTGAAGAATGGAGAAAAAGTGAAAATTGATGTGAAATCGAGTTTGGAGAAGAGGTGCGTTGTTCAAATCTCGCATTTTCTGCTAATTTGCGGCTCCAGGAAGATCAAAAACGTGGTCGGCTACATCCGGGGCGCGGAGGAACCGGACAAATATGTGATCCTCGGAAACCACTTTGACGCGTGGGTCTACGGCGCGATCGACCCGAACAGCGGAACGGCGGTTCTCGCGGAAGTCGCGCGCGCGTTGGTGCAAACGATGAAGGAAACCAAGTGGCGACCGGCCAGGACCATCATGTTCTGCGCGTGGGACGCGGAGGAACACGGCCTGATTGGGTCGACCGAATTCGTCGAGGAATTCGCCGACATCCTGCGAGATCGCGCGGTGGTCTACCTGAATGTGGACAACATCCACTCAAATCAGTCCTTGTGAGTGTCATACTGTAGCTCTGAAATGCTGATCGCGGCCTAGATTTATCCACTCCGTCCCTTCGCTCTTCAAAGTCGCCTACGAAACGGCAAAATTGGTTCGAAATCCGATGGAATCCGAGATCAAAGCGGGTCGCAAGACGATCTACGATTCGTGGTTGGTCCGAAAACTCGCATGTTCGGCCTGCAAGGTGTTTCAGGTTCAAGTACTTCCCGAACACGTTCGATTTCCTCCCCGAATGCCCGGAAATCACGTTTCCGACCGGAAGCTCCGACCACGCCGCCTTCCTCAACTTTGTCGGCGTCCCCGTCATCGACTTCACCTACCGTAATTCCACCTGGCGCGAGTATCCCCTCTACCACACGCTCTACGAGACGCCTTTCGTCAACGAGCACATCTTTGATAACAACAACCTCAGCGTTCACAGAGCGGTCGGCGTCTATTGGACGCTTTTGGCCAAGAAATTCGCGGATTCTCCCGTAATCCCCGTCAACGCTACCGTATACGCCCAGGCGATCGCTTTGAACTTTGTTCCCAAGCTCAAAGGTGACTTGAAACCGTTGGTCGAGCGCCTCAAGGAGGCCAAAGATGCGGGAAAACAGATTGAATGTCTGATTCGGGATGCAGAAGTAAGCGAAGCACCTACCGTAGCTCTGAGCATCCAATTTTCAGTGTTTTCTACAAAAATCACTCCATTTTGACGGCAAAATCCACGCAGCAAACGGCAAATCCGTCCTTCAAAGGTCCGCGATCAACCGCCGACTGATGGCGATCGACCGCTGCTTCCTGAATCCGCGCGGAATCCCCGGGCAGCCGGCCTCACGTCATCTCATCTTCTCCGTCAGCGACAAGGACACGTATTCCGCGTCGGTCTTCGCTGGAATCTACAACGAGGTGCCATTTACCAGGAGAAATGCATGAATCAACGGATTTTCAGATCGATAACCTCGAATCGGCGAAGACGAAGGAGGAACGAGCGCAAGCAGGACATGATCTGGCATTCCAAATCTCAGTCATTCAGTATTCGATCAAATGCGCCGTCAACACGCTCAACGATGTGATCTGAAGTTGTGCTCTACGAGAATTCCTTGTATTTATGCTTTTAGCCGATGAAAGTTGATTTTCTTTTGTGCTGTTTGCTAGTTTTAATGAATTTCTCTGAATGACGCCTGAAATTACAATCCTTTGTTAAGCTCACATAGCCTCAGCCGGCAGTGATTTTGCGGGAAAAACACAGAAAACACACCGTTTGATTGCAGTGACGATTGATTTTCATCAAATCGGCTCGCAACGGATCGCCCAACCTTCATTTTCACAGCAAACGACTCCAATTGTGTCCAAATAAATAGCTTCTGCGTGCAGTCAGAAGTCAGCGTTTCCAAACGCTCAGAGTCACAAACGATAGAGCGGCTCGCCTCTCCGGCTGGCGACCTCTGAATTGTTTGCAAACGCGTTCAAATGTTGCGAAATCGGCTATTTTTAGTCTTGTTGTTCGCTGTGATCGTCTTACGCGGAATCCTCCGCTCTTTGCACATCGCGTCCTCTTCTTCTTCGTTTTTCATCCTCCGCTAATCTAATCGCGGCTTCCTTTGCAGGAATCGCATGCCGACCTGTCAATCACCGTCGTCCCACCGCGCCCCCGTCGCTCACTTCCTCTTTTGCCGTTTCGATCCGCGAATTCCGGCTTTTTGCCTCGTGCACACGTTGTTCACTGATCTCGCTCGGCAACTCGCTCGATTTTGCAGCTCCCACGCGCCAAAAGTGCATTTTTTGCAGAGGCCCGCGACGGTTCCACTTGCACCGCCCGTCGCTGACGTCACCGCCGTCGCACAATCGTGTCGTATCGTCGCGTGCAACCGGATTTTCGCTTCTTCGCAACATTCGCCCCTCCAGCAGACGTCTCTCCCGTCTGCGCCGAGTCGAAAACTCGTAAAACGAGCTGAGCGGAGTACGCTAATCGCTTTAGCGCTGTAAAAAGTAGCGATTTTGCGTTGATCGTCGTAAAGTGGACCGAAATTGAAATGCAACTGTGTTGAACTACAGTAATCGCGGGTTATCAGATACACTACGGCGCTTGATTTGTGCTCTGGTCGTGATGTGTGGAGGGAAGGAACAATGGGGCGTTGCAACATTTTAGTTAATCGCGAAAACCGGAGATCGGTTTGTTTTATGGGCGATAGCGCTGCGGGAAAGCAGGAAATGAAGCGAATTGATAGCCAGCGGGTGGAAGCACAGTTGTGCGGAGGGTATACGGTAGTGTGGACACATGTGGAGTTCGGCCACAAAAAGCGCGAATTGATGCAACCAACACACAATGAAGCCTACAATTGACCATTTTGTACAAAAGCAGCTGGTCCTCGCCACTGCGATCGCTTCCGGCCACAGCCTTCCTCCCGCTAAACGCCTTCTTGACCGCATATTGTAGTCCCAATTGCAGAATCACAGTTTGCCCATCCCTCTCCCTCTCTCGCTTGTCTCCAAACCAAAGCGCCATACTTGTTGCGTTGTTTAAACATCTTTACAGCCGATCCATTAAACCCGTTGACACCCGCATCGGTCGATCCTTTGGCCGTCGAGAGATTGATCTGATCAGATAAATCTTGGACCAGCGGCGGCGGCGGCGGCGGCGCCGTCGACGGATCAGCGCAGACTCATTCATCAAGTTGAGTTGCGAGTGCACGACGATCGTAACACACGATGCGCAACTCGGTCGTTTGTCCACCGACGATAAGAAGTGCTGACCTTCCGAGGATAAACGTTGTTCTTATCAGAAGGTAAACAGCTTTCCCAAGCGCCCGTTAACCTCCGTGTTGGAGATATCGGCGTGGGTCAATGGTGGTTTACAAAGAAAGCGAGAATCGCAACTTTGCAGTCTAGCGGCGATAAAACCAAGCGAAGAACAAACATAAACGATAGGCAAACAATGCGTTTTTGCCCGTTGTAGCCCACATGGTGGCCAATACAGAGAACACCGCTGACAAATGCGCGGCGCGCTGGTCGCACAACGCCTAAAAAGCACAAAAAACAATTTGGGTCTGCAAAGAACGTTCCGAAGTGCGTTTCCCGTTCACACAAACGGACTCTGGCGCAATGCTAACGCTCTGAGCTGCAAATCTTGTAATTCGGGTTCGAATCCAACTCACCGTGTGGGCAAATCAGTTCTGAACGATTTCTGTTCCCGCTGCTCATCTGAGTGCGACAAAAGCGACTTTTTTGGCAATAAAAACCTCGCTTGCGCGTCGCTTTTGTTGATTTGTAGTCGTATTCCGCCGTGTACATTGATCTCGGAAAGAATCCACTCTCCTATCCACTATCACGGTGATAGTATCACCTGCACACACGCTGTTGTCCTCCTTCGCTTTCATGTCAACGGCAACGGTGTTTTTCTGGATTCCTCGCTTATCGAAAGCACCCAAATCCAGCGCGTCGTTATCAGCGTGAAACTCAAAAAACTGAAACTGCTGCATTCCGCAAAACAGGAAACGAAATGATTGTAGTCGATCTCCGGTATAATTCGCCTCTTCGGGTGACGTGGCAAAAGGTTTGGAGACATCAATATCGTTCGAGATGTTTCGAAATTCGATTTTTCGTCTCACTTTCCGACGCCAATTTGCACGTAGACAAACAGCGGAGACGACTTTGATTGAAGTGAGCGGTCGAGGTGGAGTACTCAAGGCTACAAAAACCATCTATCAAGATGCACTTTGTATCAACTCATAGTATGGGACGATTAGAAGTTCAAAAGTGACGCGTGGAGTGCATTTGAAGGTCGTTTTGGTTGAATTTGATCGAGTGACAGTCTGACTATTTTCAGGCTCTGCAAAACAGCTGGATCAGTTGCGGCCCCTGTGCTGCTGTGGAATCATGAATGCAGCACGAAAGAGTGACAAACAACGCATGATAATCCCTGCCGTCAATCCATGTGATTTCTGCAAGACCAACGTGATGAATCTCGCCTGCCATCAACTAGAAGATCCATCGGGATTTTTATTCAACAATGCAAAAGTGCGAAAAGACCGAATTTCCCTCTTTTTGCTCTTTGTGTAAAGCGTTGACCCACAAATCTCTTCTCAATTGATGAAAATTCGTTTGACGCGCGCGATTTTTTCGCCTAAACAGTTTTGCAGAAAAGTGGTTCCAAGGACGTTCGGTTCTTTGACGAAAAATACGCGTCTGATTGATGACGGGTATTTCCCGCACTCAGCGAGGTGCTTGCGCGGTGCAGAGAGCATCTGCGCGACACGGACAAATATTGAAAAAAGCCAAAAAAAATCTTGTTTTGGACCTTCCGCTCGTTCCTGGCATCATCCTCATGCACAGCGAGCGTGTGGTTTAGCGCCTGATTTTCCGGAAACGAATCCCGGCCGCCCTGTTTCCACATTCTCTGCGGCAATCGGATTCTTTGTTTGCTCGTCTCCCAAATCTTCACAAACTTCTTCACCCGCTGACTACATCACCCCTAAACACACGTGTTGCTCCCCGCACGCTGCTACCCCTGCGGCGCTTCGCCCAAGAGCGATTCCGGTGCGCTAGCGCGCGTCGATCTGTCTGCCGTCGTCGCGCACAGTGACGTGATTTACGACTTTTCATCGCCTCCTCCTCAGACTTCTCTCCGCATCCAACAAATTCGAACAAATTCGAGATGATAACTTTTTTGATAAACTCGTCCCTGACGGACGCGCGCGGAATTCCCGAAGGACGTTTCGGCGTCTTCGGCTCAAGGTCGTCGCATCGCAGATCGTCGTTTCGAATTCGAAAAACATCGATGACGACGCCGCCGCATCGGATTCTAATTAGAGAGGATGCGAAACGGAAATCGAGTGAATTGGAGGGTGAAACAGGTGATGTTGACGTCAGTCACGAGGGAACGCACGGGAACTGAGCCAGAGATAATAGTATAGTCATTAGCTCACGTGTTGCGGAAGCAAGCGATTAGCTTCTTCAAGCAGTTGCACGCGGAGCGGCGGAGGTTCGGGTGATCGATTTCGGCGGTCGATCTTCGAAAACGAAAAATCGAATTTTGGATCGGACAACACACGATCAACGCTCGCCGGCACGATTCGCAATTGACCAGTCAAGCGAGGGAGGGCGACGTATTGAGTAGCAGCCTCAATCAAAAGCTTGAAAATTACCAATTCGAACGCTCTGTTAGGTCAGAAATGATCGAATCTGATGATCAATCTGATAAAAGGAAAATCCATTAAATAAAAAATACAAAAAACGGGTTTTCCGTCAATTTGTTAACAGAAAACAGACTGAATTGTCACATTTCGCACTCGATCTCGATCTCTGTGTAGTATTTACAGTTCTGACCAAAAGTCAGCGATCAGATGGAAACGTGGAGAAACAAGAACTGCTCTGCGTGTTGTTGCTCTGTCCCGCGCGCACTTGGCTTGAGATTATTGCGCCTATTCTGGACGTTGATGACGTCAGCACAGAGAGAGAGAGAGAGTGGAGTTTGATCGCGTTTTTGAGTTTTGCAACAAAGGAAGCCGTTCTGCTGACGTGGCGAAATGCCGAAAAATGACAATCAGCTGATAACGCTCTCCAAATCGTGCGGATTGTGAAATTGATAATGGAACAAAGGACAAAATCGTGTTTTGAAGCAAAAAGACACAAAACGACCGACCGACAGGCCGAAGATCACCCCAATCGCCATTTTTTGAGTTTCGTTTATCAGCGGTTCGATGACCAACGGCGGCGCCATTCTCTGATGTTTGAACGCTCCCTCGCGAACCGTTCTCGCAGGTCGCAGAGCGTTCGATGATCAGAAATTCTCCCAAAACGGAGAAACTCGTTCTCTTTCTCGTGCTAACTATAGCGAAATTCGTTTTTCTCCTCAATTGTGGCGAATTTGTGACTTTATGACTGCACTAACGAGCAATCGTACGATCTGCTCGGTGCACAGTGCAAATCGGGGCTGCACTTTAAAGGAACGGCCCGCTGGCGATGAAAATCGCCAAATTCCGATCTGTTGTGTCTGGATTATCAGAATTCGGCCGCCGCTCCCTCGTCACCTGATCGCCGCCACGAAGATCGGCGTCTGCAAAGTGCGTTCGTCCTTCGGTTTTTGCTTCGCCGCTGCACTTTCGCTTTGGTGGTCATTTGGCGCCGGAAAGTGCACGCAACCCCGGCAAGAAAACGGCCGCGCTGTGTTCGGCGGCTGTTACGCGATAGTGGAATCCGTTTTTTGCCGCTTCGCTGATTGATCGTCCTGTTGACGATGCGCTTGTTGAAGAACGAAGAACTTTCGCAGTCAAGTGACCTTTGCAGCGAGTGAAAGCAGTCGCGAACACACGCGTTGATCGCGGAAAATCAGTTTGGAATGTTGCTGCTGATCAGATGGCAGAGTCAGCGAAGCGGGAGGAGACGACTTGAGGCGTCAGCAAACATCAGCTGACCTTCGTGGGGTTCGGGAAACCCTGTTTTGTCCGTTTGCAGAGGCTCAAACACCATAAAATGCTGAAATTAGTGGCGATAGAAGTGACACGAGACCGTGTTATCACTGGATACTCGTTCACAGTCTTGTTTAGAGACAAGCGGCGGCTATTTCGCTAATTCAAATAAACAATCGCATTTTTACGTCATTCTGGCACATGGATTGAGCTGGAAGCGGTTGAAACGTGACTCAGAAACGCATTGATACGTGTTGGGTGTTGCAATGATGCCACAAAATCCACATTTAGCGTGCAATCGCCTGCTTTTCGCATTTTCCCTCTATCGACGGTCCCTTCTATTCAACGATTGACAGTAGACGATTGGAATGAACCCACTTTTTTGTTGTTTTTTCCAATTCGCACCACGTACAACACTACTCCTCTCGCCTTCTTTGTCCTCTTATCGCGTCCAACACCTTTGACCCCTTATCTGCTGCGCTGATTCCCCTCCGCAATCGTCATTTTTCGGCATTTTGCCGCGTCAACCGAATCGACGTCCTTTGTTGTAAACCAAAAAACGAACAAACTCCACATTTCCCCGTTCTTTCCGCTCCTCTCCTTCCTGTCGTCATCGATCACTCCCGAAAGCGTTCAGAACCGTCGCTATCAGCGGCGAGCGGCCACTGACGACGATCGATAATCGGGAATTCTTGACAAAATGCCAAAACGAAGCGAGCGAAGAGTTGTGTGCGTGGAAACAAGTTGCGCGCCCTCCGCCAGAAACTCCACGCGAACTCTTCGGAGCAAACACTTTGAGTCCGTCGACGGGCGCGCCGGAAGACGACGGCGGCGTTCGGCCAAAGATTCTTCGACGACGCCGTCGGTTTGTTTGTCGAACGTGAGTGTTTCGGGGATAGAAATCTAGAAAGAACCACGAAAAACACGAAATCACTGGGTTTCGGCCTGAAAGTAGGCTGAAACAATGAGTTTTGTGTCTCTTTACGAACCTAATCGCGCTGTCAACGACGATTTCGATGCCGATCGATCAGCGGGTCGGGAATTTCCGATTCCAGAAGAAATTTCGAAATTCTGCGGTTGCAACGGCGATATAAACAGAACGCTTTCTGTGCACACGCGTGCGAGGTTTCTTCTGGTGCCTTTTGGCGCGTGATAGCTGTGTTTGCAGCCTGTGCGCGCGCTTTCAATTTGTGTTTTGGACTTTTGTGT